>CM057453.1:148852500-149255000 GCA_016271365.2 Neoceratodus forsteri | reverse complement strand
AGTGAGTGTGTGGGGCAGAGGAGAGTTGGTAAGTGGGGTGGGGTGAGAACTAGGAGAGGCGGTATAGGGGTGGGGGGGAATAGGGAAGATGGGATAAGGACAGGTGAAGTTGCGGGTGGGACAACAAAGTGCAGGTGTTGGGGTAGGTGATTACAGGTCACAGGGGGAGGAGGTCAGGGGAAGCAGGGGCATTTTTGTTGGGTAGTTAGGTGGGATTTGAGTGCTGATTTAAACAGACCGAGTTTGCTAATAGCAGTAAGTTCGGGTGGTAGCATGCCAGTCCAGAGCGGGGCTCTGTATTCAAAGGATCTCTGTCCTTGTGAAGTACGGCGGAAGGGGACCTTGAGGGAGTGGTTGTTAGATGCCCTGGTAATCCTGGTAGGTTCAAACTGGTGCAGGAGGGAGCTGCATCCAGGAGGTAGTAGGTCGAGGATCGCTTTCTTGGCTAGGAGACAGACTTGGTAGTGGGCTCTCTCGACCAGGTTAAGCCTGGTCTGTTCAAATGTTCAAGAAATATTTTACTGTTTGGCTAAACAGTTTAAATGACACTCATTGTTTTCAATAGTGTGATGTATTTTATATTGTTAGTCTGATGCATTTGTCTTTTGTACTTTCGTATTTTTATGTTATCTGTTGATTTGTCGCTTGTGAAAACGGGCAGTTTGCTCATCTTGCTAACAAGTATAAAAAATAAAAATGAAATGAAAAGCCATCCCATTTGCAGGTAGAGATTACAGGTATGGGTTAGGCACGGAGTCCCTAGAAGTTAGCCTGCAGGCTTTTTTCAGAGTAGTGGAAAGCCGTTTTAGGGTGCAGTCAGGTGCCGCACTGTAAATGGCAAGACCATAGTCGATGGTCGAGAGGACGGAGCTGGTGATGGCAAGCTGAAGGGCATTATCGGTGAAGCAGCTACGGTGTCTGTACAGTAGACCAAGCTTCCAGTTAGCTGATGTGGCAACATTGTCCACATGGGTAGAGAATGAGAGGAAGCTATCAAGAGTGAGTCCCAGATATTTGAAATGTTGTACAGTTTCTAAGGCCACATTTTGTTTACTAAGAATGTTGATGGTGTGTGACTTATGACGGTTATGGGTGGGGGCGAATAGCATGTTTTTGTTTTTTTTTTGTTTTGTTTTTTTGTGGTTGACTAGCAGCAGAGCTTGTCCAAACCAATCCTCAACATTGTTGAAGTCCTGTTGAAGACGCTGTTCAAGGGTGATGGGGTTGGAGTGGCTGGAGTAGATTACTGCATCGTCTGCGTACAGGAGGATCTTGTGCTGACAGGCCTGAGGGAGCTCATTAAGGAAAAGGCTAAATAGAAGGGTACCCAGTATGGATCCCTGGGGGACACCGGTGGATACGAGCCGAGGGTCCGAGAGGGTATTAGCGATTTTTACACGTTGCACACGCCCTGTGAGGTAACTCCGGAACCAGGACAGTGAGTCGGAGGACAGCCCGTAGCCTCGAGTTGGGCCAAGAGTAGGCCATGGTTGATGGTGTCAAAGGCCTTGGTGAGGTCGATGAAGGTTGCATGATCAAAGGCATCGTGTATGTACCCCGTGAACTCCAGTAGCGCTGTGGTGGTACTGTGGAGTTTTCGGAAGCGATGTTGCTGCTGGCATTGTAGCTGATATTTGTCAAAGTACTCTGCCAGCTGATCGTAGACAATCCATTCGAGGGCTTTGGAGATAGGCGGGAGGATTGAAATTGGACAGTAGTTGGTATGACTTGTCTTACTACCTGCTTTGAAGATAGGGGTTACGACTGCAGCTTCCGCCAGCTTTGGAAATGTGCCTGTGGAGAGGGACAGGTTGAAGATTCTGGTTAGAGGTGTTAGCAAATAATCAGGTGCCAGGGAGATTAGTTTAAGGTCAAGGCCCTCGGTACTATCCTGAGATGAATAGTCCGAACAGCGCCAGACCCAGCACCAAGTCCTGCAGCACCCTGCTTGTCACAGATCTAGATTCTGAGACTCCCCACCCACCACCCTTTGTAGCCCTACCGTGTAGCCAGTTTGAGATCCAACATGCCATCTTTGTCCCCACTCCCACCCTGGACAACTTCACCCCAAGTCGTCCATGAGCACTGAATCGAAGGCCTTGCGAAATCCAAGTACAGCACATCCACAGCATGACCCCCATCCAGCTTCCTCGTCACCCAATTCATAGTACTGTATAAAATTGGTTTGGCAGGATCTCCCTGAAACGAACCTGTGCTGCTTCCTGTCATGCAGGTTATTGCCCTCCAGAAATGCCACCAGCCTTTCTTTTAGTATCATCTCCATGAGCTTTCCCACTATGGATGTTGGACTGACTGGGCTATAGTTCCCTAGCTCATCCCTTGGACCACTTTTATGTAATGGTACCACATGGGCCATCCTCCAGTCCTGAGGCAGCTCTCCCATTTCCAGGGAAGTGCTGAAAAGGTCCGCCAGCAGTTCCGCTAGAACCTCTGCCATCTCCCACAGCACCCTGGGGTGGGTACCATCCGGCCCCGGTGCTTTATTCACTTTCAGCACCCTTGGCCCCCCCAAAACTCTGCTACACTCTATCCTGCCATCTGTTACCTCACCCTCCCCCCCAACTTCCCCTCCTCCCAGACCGGGTGGTAATGGATCCCCCTTCTCCTTTGTGAACACTGAGCAGAAGTATTCGTTCAATGCTTCGACTTGTTCCTTCCATTTCCACCACTCCTCCCCCTTTTTATCCTCGCTGGACTGTCTCTGCAATTCCTTTTCTCCCTGATGTATCTAAAAAGTCCCCCCACCCACCGTATTTCCTGAGCTAATCTGAGGTCCCTTGTGGCCTTCGCTCCCCTTACCCTCTTGGTCGCCTCCTTGGACCATTTGGTGCATTCCTTCCTGTCCTCCTCCTCCTTTCCCATCCTTCTAAACTTCAGGTACGCCACTCTTTTTGCCCTCAGCCCCTCTATCACCTCCCTGTTCAGCCAGCATGGTCTTTTTACTCTACTCTTCTTACTATGTAGCCTGGTACACGTTGCCGTTGCCTCTATAATTCCTTGCTTTATTATGCCCAATCTCTGCGCTGTCTCCATCCCCTGCTTTATGCCCTCGAGTCTCCCCTTCAGCAACTCTCTCATACTCCCGAAGTCCGCCCTCCTAAAATCCACCACGTTTTGTTACTGATCCCTCTGGCTCCCTGCTCATTGTGATGCTAAACCACACCATTTGGTGATCACTGTCAGCTAACAGGTCTTCCTTATGTCCCTCACTGCCTCACTGTTAGATGGTACCAGGTCTAGCGTGTTCCCTAGTCTAGAGGGTTCAGCAACCAGCTGTGTCAGGAACGTGTCCAGGAGGACCTTCTCCCTAGCGCTGGAGGTGACTGGCACAGTCTAGTCCACCCCCGGGAGGTTCAGATCCCCCACTATGACCACTTTCCCCCTTCTACACACCCTCCTGATTTGGTTCGCCAGTTCCCTGTCCCTTTCCACTGTCTGGGATGGTGGCCCGTACACCACCCCCAAACCTCGACTTCCTTCCCCTGGAGTCCAGGAGCTGTATCCAAATTGCTTCTGTTCCCCTCTCTTCCCCTTCGTCCCTTGTACATTTGATCCCCTTCCTCACATAGACAGCCACACCCCTTCCCTTGGTCCTTTCTGTACAGTCTGAACCCTGAGATTGCCAGATCCCAGTCATGGTACTCTGTGGCCCACGTTTCTGTGATGGCTGCGATGTCCACCCTCCCTACAGTCAAGAGCACCTGTAGCTCCGCTGC
Organism: Neoceratodus forsteri; assembly: GCA_016271365.2. Classification (NCBI taxonomy): domain Eukaryota; kingdom Metazoa; phylum Chordata; order Ceratodontiformes; family Ceratodontidae; genus Neoceratodus; species Neoceratodus forsteri. Next base: position 149,251,263 of record CM057453.1, on the reverse strand, counting down.
CTTGGCTTCTGGCATTCTCTCTCCTCCTTTTCCAATTCCCCTTCCCTACCTTGCCCCTTCTGTACTAATTCCCCTAGATCTTTCCTAGTAGCTTGGTTGGGTAGACTCGCACGGTCCCTGGGTACTTTGCCTACCGTCTGACCCCCCACCACCCCCCCAAAGTACAGTTACATAAGAACTTACCATAACAGTAGATCTTACTTTGAGAGGGCTCTTGCAGTAGGTAATTACATATAGGACTTATGCCATGAAGTGGAAAAGATTCACTATTTGGGCCGCTTCCAAGAACATGGAACCTTTCTCCTGTTCAGCGGGGCTTCTGCTGGAGTATCTGCGTCATCTGTTTGACCTGGGTCTCAGCCATTCCTCTCTGAAGGTACACATGGCGGCCATTTTGGCCTGTCATGTTCCCTTTGCAGACAAGGCTTTTGCTCAGCTGGAGGTCTCCAAGACCTTTCTCAGAGGGTCCTCCATCTGAGGTCCCCCATCCGTACTCCTGCTCCCCCTTGGGACTTGAACTTTGTTCTCGAGAAACTTACTCTTCCTCCCTTTGAACCTGCAGCTTCTGCGGATTTGAAGTTCCTTTCGTGGAAGACACTGCTCTTGGTGGCCATTACTTCGGCTCAAAGAATCTCCGAGCTCCAGGCCCTGATGTGTAAAATCCCCTACTTGATTTTTTCACAAAGGGCAAGTGCTCTTCGCAGAATCCTAGTTTCTACCTAAAGTAGTAGCAGTCTACCTTAATCAGTCCATAGAGTTACACGCACTTTTTTCGCAGTACTCAGATCAAGGGAGTGTTACTCCATACTATGGATGTTCACGGATTCTGAGGATACTACACCAACAGGACGAAGGATCTCAGAAAGACTGATCAGTTGTTCGTCTCTTTTGCTCACAAAGGGAAGGCAATGCTGTTTCCAAGCAATGCCTGTCTAGAGTGGTTGGCTCATTCTCACTTTCTGTTATGACAAATGCAACAAGACCCTCCGGGTCAGAGTCAGAACCACTCCACAAGAGAAGTAGCTGCCTCCTGCGGCTTGTTTCCAGAAATGTGTGTCGCGGCAGACATCTGCGCTGCCGCCACCTGGACTTCCATCCATGCATCTACGAAACACTACAGTTTGGATGTTGCCTCTCGCCGTAGAGCAGGCTTCGGGCTGGCTGTTTTGCAAGGCCTCCTGTCTTGAGACTTGCACAACCAGAACTACCTTTTGGAGTAGTTTTCCTCCTCCCGGTGCTTCTCTTTGTTCCAGACTGCTTGGGATTCAGTCCTGTATGTAATTACCTACTGCAGGTCCTCCAGTAAGGTTTACAGTTCGCGTAAGAACTTACCATAACAGTAGATGTTAGAGAGAGGCTCTTGCAGTAGGTAATACTTCCGGCTCCCGTCCCCTAAGCTTTTCCAGCTCCTTTTCCATTGAAATATCAGCTCCTCTTTAAATCAGGCCTCTTTTTGGCCTGTGGCGGAAAGAACTGGAAGGCATCGTCCGGGACCCTCCGCTATACCGGCGTCTCCTGGCGGTCACCCTGACATGGAGGCGGTCCTTGCAGAGACTGCTAGCTAGAAATTTCGTGGGATCCTGCGCCTGCTGGCGATCAGTCCTATATTTAATTACCTACTGCAAAGCCTCTCTAGAGGATCTACTGGCCATTAAAGTTCTTAAGCTAACTGTGCTATCTTTGGAAAGGCTCTGCAGCAAGTAATACCATTAGAGACTGAAGCCGGCAGGCATCAGGACCCCATGGAAAACTTGAAGCTAGCAGTCTGAGGCAGGGGACCACCCCCAACGTCGGCTACACCCGGCGTCAGATGTGGTATATAGGGGTCCTCTGGCGCCATCTCAGTTCTCCCGCTGGAGACCCTGCTAGAAACCATACTGGAGATCCGGCTAGAAACCAAACTGGAGAACAGAGCAGGAAGTTCCCACCATGTTCTGGTGACATAAAAAACAAATTACAGTCCTGGGGGATGGAGGGTGGGAAAGCCACCTGCTGCAAGAACTCCTCTCGAAGATCTACTGTTAGGGCAAGTTCTTGCATAACTGTACTTTCTGACTTTGAGGGTGAAGCTCTTGCAGCAGGTAATACCGTTAGGATTGAGTCCAAAGCAGTACCGAAGGATAGACCAAGGTCTGAGAGGGTGGTAGGGAGACATGCTAAAAATAGCTGAAGCTGAAAAAAGGCACTTAAGAGAGTAGGCCCTGCAGGACTGCTAGTCCGAAACCTACTTTCCTTCTGGGTGAAATGTCCAGGCTGTAATGCCTGATCAAAGTGTGGACTGAACTCCATGTAGCTGCAGCATAAATATCTGCCGAAGAGACATTTTTGAGTGCTGCAAAGGAAGAGGCCACTGTTCTGGTAGAGTGGCCCCTGACTGTTCCCGGAAGTGGTTTATTATGATGCTGGTAGCAGAAAGTAATACATTGCACCAGCCAACGGGCTAGTGACTGTTTGGAAACAGGAGCCCCTAGCATTCGTTTGGTGAATGAGACGAACAACTGGTCCGACTTTCGGGAGGAGCGGGTTCTGTGGAGGTAATACCTCAAAATGCTGTGAACGTCCAAGGTGTGCAACAGCGCTTCACCTTGCTTGACGAATTCCAGATAATAAACTGGAAGGTTAATGTCCTGATTAAGAGTCAGCACGGACACTGCCTTCGGCAAGAACTTAGGGTTCGTGCGCAACGTCACCCTGTCCCTGTGGAAAACTATGTATGGTCCCTTACACATCAGGGCCTGGAGCTCAGAAACCCTTCGAGCGGAGGTGATAGCTACCAAAAGGAGGGTCGTCCATGAGAGGAAGCGTAGCTTGCAGGAAGCTGCTGTCTCGAAGGGGGGAAGAGTGAGCTTCTCCAGGACGAAAAGTAAGTCCCAAGGAGGAACGATGTCTCTCCTGGGAGGTCTGATATGTAAGACCCCTCTTAGAAATGTCTTACAGACGTTGACCTGTGCCAGTGTTCTATCTCCGAAAGGATCATGATATGCAGAAGCCACACACATGTGCGCCTTAGTGGACGAATAGCTCAGTCCTGAGTCCAGAAGGTGACAGATATTCCAGCACGTGCCTGGCTGGACAACTCAGGGGATCTAGGGCACAGGTCGTAGCCAAAGACAGAAGCGTTTCCATTTCAGAGCATAGGTGGCCCTGGTGGAAGGCTTCCTCGCCGCCACCAAGATCTCAGCCACGCTGCTTGACATCCTAGCCTCTCTTCCGCTTCGGGACAAGGAAGAAGTGGGTGTAATAATCCTTTCCCTTCTGGGCCTGTGGGACCCTTTGGATGGCCCACTTTTCTAGGAGCTGTTGGATCTCTGCTTCTAAAAGGAGACTGTTTGCCGGTGGACATCAGACTGGAGTGGGGGTAGGGGGTTTGTTTGGTGGAATAGAGATGAACTCTATTGCGTACCCTTTTGGAATGGTGTCCAGCACCCATTGGTCCGCCGTGATACTGGACCGTTCGAGTGGGTAAAGCGCAAACTGCCCTCCTGCCTTCTTGTTCTGCCTGTTGCTGAAGGGAGGAGGGGGGCAGAGGGAGTCAGGCTGAGGGGGTGGTGAGGCCCTGGGAGTTTTGGGCTGCTTGGTGCCCTGGGAACCTTGAGGGGCAGGGTGACCCCACCTCTTGAACCCCTTACTGTGGGACTGTTTGCCCCTGTCCCTGCCCTTGTCCTTTACGAAAAGGGTGTCGGCGGGGTTCCTGAGGCTGGGATTTATACATACGGTGCTCGTCTGCCACCGCTTTCCCCGACTCCTGGAGTTGCTTGAGCATCTCCAACTTCCAGGCTGAACAAAACAGGACCCTGAAAGGGGGAATATAGGATAGACTCTTGTAAGTCCGACTGGAAGCCCGTGAGCCTAAGTCATGACTGCTGCCTCATGCAGACCCCGAGATGGCTGCTCTGGAGGCCATATCTATGGCGTCATAAGAACACTTCGGGACGTGTTTGTCGACGTCTAATCCCGACTGGGCACAGGCCAATGCTTTCTGCTTCGAGTCGGAGTCTGACATAGAGTTGATGAGGTCCATTGTCTTCTGCCACAGTGACTGTTAATAGGTAATCTTGTGGGCCATGAAATTCAAGGACCTGATGGCTTCAATGGCTGAGGAGAAGACTTTTCGGCCTCAACCATCTAACCTTTTAGAGATGGGGTCCAGAGGTTGAGAACTCAAATGCTTTGGCTGGGAACCTCTGCCGTGAGCAGCCGTGAGGACCAAAGAGTTGGCCTTCGGTTGTTCGGCTAGAAATGGTTTAGACCTCTGAAGCTTATAAAGTCTGTCTGCCTTTTGAGGGACTGCGGGTACGGAGGACAGGGTACGCCAGGTTAGGTGGGTCATGTCTTGGAACGGTTCCATGAATGAGGAATAACCAAGGGTTTGGGTTCCTTCTCTCCAAGGAACTTGGCCAGGCAGCTGGGCTCTGGATCCAAGTCCTCCGTGTCCCACTCGTATATAGCCTGGAGGTGCCTCATGATGTCCAAAAAAGGGGGTCATCCGGGGGGACGACCATGGGGAATCTTTAGGCCCCGGGGAGGGAGGACAAAATTCCCCATCTGAGGAGGACGTGACAGATGGGGAAGGAGGAGACGGAGACGAGGGGCGTTTCCTTCTCTTCCCCTTAGGGTCAGGACATGCTGGGGTGTGGGAGGGGGACCCATGGGTGGCAGAGTAGGGACAGTGTCTGGGGGGTCTATACAGGAGATCCCAATTTACTGTATTCCACCACATAGTAAAGAGACTCCTGATGTATGCTACTGGGACGACCGCAGGGCCGGGTTTGAGGGGCCGGGTGTCGGGTCTGTAGGAGCGGGCTTCTGTGGCTCAGGTTCCTTGGGGGCAGGCGTTGGATCTGGGATCCTGGCATCAGTGGGCCGACGACTGGTAATGCCTTCATCTTGTGGTCCTGTGTCCGGTGGGGCCCTGTCAGGCATCTGGTCCCTCGGAGGAGGGGCAAACGGCTGGTCTTCATCCGGCCACTGCCCCATGTCAGGCTTTGGGGAGTGGGACGAATGAGTAGGCAACCGGATAGGCTTGCACTGATCTTGGGGGGGGCGCACCTTAGCGGGCCTCCTGCCTACCTGAGGGTTCTTCTGAATGCTTGCGTTCGTCCAAAGAACCGGGCCTGTCCTGAGCCTTGGACAGGCTTTCCTGGGTCGACCCTGAAGTTTTGAGGGGTCGATGGGCCAGGGAAGTGTGGTGTCCCGACGTGGCAGACTCGGGATGTTTGCCCTGAGAAGAGGCGGGAGCGGACTTAGACATACGGGAAGATTCGGACGACTGGGCCGGAACCGAGCCAGACCTCCGTCCAGAGGTCGAGGAGGACTAGGCCTACTTGGCTGGTGACTTCGGGTAGGACTCTGACCCGGCCCGATCCTTATCCCTGTGGTGATGCTTCCCTTTGATGATTTGTCTTTCGGTGGGGAATCCCTGGCGGGAGAGGATGGGCTGACTCCTGATCCCTACCGCATGGCTGCAATCTTCTTCTCAAGCAGAAAGGTCTTGAGTGCATTGGCCCTCCTGGCGCATGTCTTCTGGTTAAACTTGTGGCAATGTGTGTAGGCGTCGGACGGTGTTCCAGGCCTAGGCAAAGGAGGCAGGCCACGTGGCCGTCTTTGGTCGGGATCTGCTTCCCGCATGCACACTTTGCTTTTCGCCGCAGTGGGGAGGGTGACGTCGTACACGAGGAGATGGTTGAAAATGCTGAAGAATGAAAATACTTCTGTCTTTCATTGACTGTCTACTGCTAAGGAAGGCGTCTGAGAAGCCGATCTCTGGGTGTACCAACTGGCGACCCCCACACACACACACACACCTCACTGCTGGTCCTTCGCGATCCCTGGGTTCACCTGACTGGCAAACCCTCAGCTCTTGCCTCGCAGCGCTGGCTTCACTTTTTGTAGTCCAGCCTCCTGCCAGGCCACCCTCTTGGCTTTGCATATAGTAGCCAGACTGGCTGCAGTCACCTGAGCCCGATTGCCCCTCCCACTTCTCTCCTTAGGTTGTGGCCAAGAGTGGGAAATTCAGAAACTATCCGCGGCTCCGACGCGCACATGGTGCGCCAGACTGGCGACCTCCTACACGCTGCTGGTCCTCTGGCAATCCCTGGGTTCACCCGACTGGTGAACCCTTCAGCTCATGTCATTCTCATGATGCACAAAATAAGGGATATGCAGTGGGGACTTGTGTGATGCATTGTTTATCTACACAAGTGCAGTTTAGCCTAAGGTAACATCACAAGGGGCATAAACCACGAGTGATGTGCCTGAGGTCATACCGCATGAGTATAAACAAAAAATGAATCACACAGGTCCCCACTGCATATTGTTTATACAATAGGCTGGTGTTTTTTTTGTTTTTTTTTTTCTTTCTTTCCTTTGAATGGGGAATGTTTGTTGGTAGTGTTTATCCAACATATGCCTGATAATTTTCAGGTTCTAAAATTTATCATACATATATGGAGATAACATTTGTAATAGCGCTGGATTTGTGTCCACTAAATTGTTCTTTTAACGGCGATAAATGACAGTAGAAATTATGATGATCTATTGTGTCATCCCTAGTTCAGTGATTGTTCAGTGTGGAGTTGAGTTATTGTAAAGCACTTCCAGATATCTGCGGAAAGGTGCCACATAAATGCAGATGGCATGACTTGCGCCCCCCCAAAAAGCAGGAAGGGATCCAGTGGGCTTAGGGAGTTGAATGGGACCCAATGACTGGCTTTGTTAACATGGTCCCATAGGGGGAGGGGGGGCAAGGCCTTGAACACAGATACACGCTAGTGTGCCAGCATGGAGCACAGACACATGCGCGTGCACACATACACGTGCCAGCATGGAGTGAACCCCCCCCCCCAAAAAAAAATGGTCCTACTGACCTGCAGCAGCATTCTGGCATGGGCGTAACTCAGCTGTGCTTTTGTGCCGAAACAGCAGCCAATTTTTAAAGCAAGGTCAAGTTTCGCATTACATTTTTTTATGCATTTATTTATTGAACAGTATCGGAATTACAATCCTTTGAGTCAGAGACTCTTTTACAAAGGCTCCACATCAAAGAAGGACAAAACTTTACAGACAGTATACAGAGAATACAACAACTTGGTGACAAAATCATCAGACTAGGTGGAGATGTTAAGCAAATAATGAAAATACATATTGTATACAACTGAGATACAAGAAATAAGCGAAGCACTTAGCTCAGGATGTAGATAATCTAGGTAACATTCAAGCTGGACCCGAGCCTTTTGTCGGGGGGGGGGGTAGGAGAGACATGCAAGCTGGACTTGAGCCTGCTGTGGGGGGCGTAGGGAGAGCTAGGGACAGTTGCAGGAGCGGGCTGTGAGGAGGTGGTCACGAGAGTAAGGATGTGAAACGACAAGAGTTTGGGTTCCCTGGATGAGTAGGGAAGGGATTTTAGCCAGGAGGGGCTCTGTAAGAGAAAGAGCGTTGACTTGAAGCGATGTTTTAAGGTGAGGGACAAGTAGTGTAGGCCTGTATGGGCTACAAGTGGCCACAGTAGAGGGAGCTGGTTGGATGAGGGGGGAGAGACCGGGGGCAGTAAGGCTGTCAGATATCTTCCTGGCGAGGAGGCAGGTTTGGTATTTTAGCCTGTCTTCAAAGTTCAACCAGTTAGCTTGGCTAATAGAGTGTGCAGGTATGGGTGGTTCTTGAGCACCCTGTGGCTAGGCGGCAGGCTTTGTTCAAAGAGACTCTGACTCTGTGGAGAGCAGTATTGTCAGCAGCCCCATAGATAACGATGCCGTAGTCGATGAGAGACAGGAAGGAGGACGAGATTGCAAGTTGGAGGGCATCCAGTGGGAGACATTCCCTATGGTGGTAGAGTAGACCAGGGCGAGAGTTGGCAGAGGTGGTGAATGTGGTCATGAAAGGTGAGAGCAGAGTAGAGTGTGACACCCCGGTATTTAAAGGTGTTCACCTGCTCAAGGGGGAGAGAAAGGGAGGAGTGGATGAGGAGCGGGGAATCCTTTTTTCGGTTCTGGTGGTGGGAGAACAGCATAACTTTTTTTTTTTTTTTTTTGGTTTAACACCAGTTTGTGCTTGATAAACCAGGACTCTGCTTCATTGAAGGAGTTTTGAGGGAGTGTTGGAGGGATACTGGGTCAGTATGGGTGGAGTATAGAACGGCGTCATCTGCATAAAGGAGGATATTTTCAGAGCAGGCTTTTGGTAGGGTGTTAAGGTAAATGCTAAACAGAAGGGGCCCTAGGATAGACCCCTGAGGGACACCCGAGAGGACTGGGAGTGGTTTGGAGAGAGTGCCACATATTTTGACTCGCTGGGAGCGATTGGACAGATAGTCAGAGAACCATGCTGTGGTGTCCTGGGAGAGGCCAACGTGAGAGAGAGTAGTGATGAGGAGGGTTTGACTGATAGTGTCAAAGGCCTTGGATAAATCTAGGAAGACTGCGCCAGCTAGTCTCCCGTTATCAAGAGCAGAGTGGATGAAACTGGAGAACTCCACTAGGGCAGTGGAAGTGTTGTGTCACTGACGGAAACCATGCTGCTCTTTGAGAAGGTTATATTTGGAGAGGTAGTCCATAAGCTGGTCAGAAACCATATGTTCTAGGGCTTTGGTGGGGGGTGGAAATTGCCAGGGGAGAAGTGGTCTCCGCTTTTGTGTATCGGGGTAATGACAGCAATCTTCCATAAGGAGGGGGATTTACCGAGGGAGAGGTTTAGGAGGTAGGAGAGTGGGGATATCCAGTATGTGTTTTAAAAGAATAAAATTAAAATTAAAAACTGTGGTTTCTAAGTTTATTTGCATGTAAAAAGTTTTTCTTGTCATTTTTTGCACAACAAATGCAGTATTTTACATATGTTGAATCTTTTCACTATAAAAATGCTCCTTGTCAGAATATTTCTAGGTTCTGATTTTTGCACGAGTTTACCATATACAGGTTCTAAGTTTCATTTTGCTCCTGGTTGCTAAAAGTCTTGCAGACAGTTGTTATAAAGCCAGTATTTGACTTTCCCAGCCAATTCAAGTCAGTATACTAGCAATAACACTATAGTTTGAGATAATAACCATATCTGGGACTATATAAACTCCAAAGCTGCAGGTCAAGGTGTTTAACATCCTAGATACGGTTACTGCAGAGTTTAACCAAACTGCTATAACTGTTTTATACTGAAAAAGAAGTCGTAATTAGAAAGTTACATCGGAAGATATTTGTAGAGAAGTTAAAATGAGTTTCCTATTGCCATTTTATGGTACAGGTTAGTGACAAAATGTTGACTGTGAAGAGCAGTTTGGGAGTGCTAGCCAATCAGGATGCAGGGATTAGCTTACAGTCCCATTACAGAGTCTGTAGTCCGGTTATGGCCGAATAATGGGACAGTAGCTCTGCATTCTTCTTGGCTGAGGGAAACATTTTCAGTATAATTGAGCAGTAATGGTACAGCAAGTGGCACGGGGATGCCAGTAAGCATTGAAGCTACAGGCTAATTGGCATGCCTGTATAGTTATTCCCCCAGCTGACTATACCGGTATTGCCTTTATATTGTGGAAGAAGCCACGGGAGAAAAACGTCATCTCCCGTGGTTCAGTGGTGCCCAGTGGTTTGAGGTGTGGGTCCTCATGGGATAGTGGTTCTTCCTGATGTCCAGTGGTTTGTGGTATAGGTCTTGTAGGGCCAGCTTAATCATATAAATAATCCATGGTAGTCTAGTGAGCCCTGGAAGGGGCTCTCCATTTCAAGGCTACTGCCCTTTGTGTCCCATGCTTAGCAATATCCTGCTTTGCTGTAGGAGTCAAGTTGGGGCCGAGTACCGTGCTCCATTTGTACAGGCAATACCATGCCTTAAGCGGGGATACCTTGTAGCACTGCTGACTCCAGTTCCTACAGAGCTCAGGCTGCAGTTTGACTTTGTAGCGTGGCTGAAGAGGGAGTGGGAGTGGGCAGCAGCAGTGCAGTCATTGCCATTAAAGAGGATGCAGTAGGAGCTGCCCACATGGATGCTACACTCATGGCTGTGGTGCAAAAGCCCAGAAAGGTTTGTTAGTAATTTAAAAGCCCCATAGGGCTCTAGCAGAACCCGAGGGGTGACAGATAGGCATGATCGTGTGGCAGAGCTGCCAAGAGAGGAGCGCTTCACCTGCGGCATGTGCTGTAAAACCCAGTTGGGCACGCAGTAAAATTTTAATTGGCTGCCCATGCTGGGAGCAGAGACCCCCGGGGGGAAATTAAATAATTACATGGCAGGTACTGACCTTTTAATAGTTCAAGGTTCCTGCTGTCATTTTTCTTCAGTGAAGATCAGAGATGGAATGTAGACAGTTGGCAGTTTTTGAGTGGTGATTAGTCAGAATTCTAGGAGTAGCATACGCTCCCACTGCTTAGTGCACTGTTCAGTTAATTTTATTTAATGTGTTTATTTTATCTGGTGTTTGTTGACTGGGAAAAAGGGCTGTAAGTGCCATGGGATCTTCAACGTCCACTGTAGCGTCTTTAATGCCCACCTAAACGACCACCAGAACAGGCAGACAGGACCTCTGTTTAACATTTCATCTGAAAGACAGCACCTCGGGAGTGCAGCACCCCCCTCATGCTGCACTACAGTGTCAGTATTGGGATTTTACCCAAAGTTCTTGGTGTGGGACTAGAACCCACAGCCTTCTGATCTTCCGGCTTCGGAGGCAAGTGTGCAACCTGCTGAGCAACTGACATTGGTAAAAGCATACAATTGTGGCTGTATAATGTGATAGCAGCTCTGCAGAGTGATTGGCTACATAGTGTTTTCTGCAGTATAATTGCCTGTAATTGTCCTTCTCTGAGGGTATATTTAGAGGAGCACGATTTACATTACAGTGCCTAACACAACAGTTATCATAAGGTTATCATGCGCAGACCAGACCATTGGTGTCCTGTTAAGAAAATACATATGGAACATTCAGCATTGATTGTGGGCGCTTAAATTGTTTAGAAGATATCAAGCCAGAATACCACGTGATAGGAGTGGTAGTTGTAAAAGCACTTAGAGACTGTTCCGTACTCCTTATCCTTCTTCTATACCTACAACTGTTAATGGAACTGATGCTTCTTTATATAGTCCGTATGTGTCCCCTCCAGTAGATGTACCTGATTTACAAGCTGTGTAGCATATATAACCTCTGGAATTCATCTATCAGCTTTTTTAAATGTTTCCCTTGTAGTTTTGCTTTGCTTCCCTGCTGGCGTTTACCTGGTTTCTGTACTGCCCTGTTCAGAACTCCTGCCCTAACAGTGCTAAGCACCTCATTTGTTACCGTTCCCCGTCCACATGTTCCTGTGATACCTCCACTACTCCCACCCAGGCAGTGTCACTGACCTTTCTGTAGCATTCCACATTGTCAGTGGGTAGTAATTACAGATGCGTATTGTGCACCCCTACTAGGGGAAATAGCACAGCCCAAAGGCTGAATCAGCCTAGAATGCTGGGCACATGAGGACTCTGATCTTAGCTGTGCTGTCGAAGGGCAAACATCTGTCAAGCTTCTCTGAAGAAAAACTCAGCTTCTAGTCTTTGAAGCTGCAATTCTTCATGCAGGTTGGGACTACCCAAAGATCGATCGATCAATCAGTCTTTATTTAACCAGGGTAAAGCACCTTTGAGCAAGCTCACTTACAAGGTTTCCCTGAGGGCACACAGAAGAGTAAGGCAGAACATACATCATATATAACAGTGCGCAAGTAATTACAGATAATTGGCATAGTAGATACAAGGAATACAGTAAGCACAATACTGCTGAGGTAGCAATGAGACAAAAATCACAAAGACGCAGTCTATAGGCATAAGGAAACAATAGCATGTGGAGCACCCCTAAATTAAAATCATGCCTGTTAAGCTGCGGCTTTCAAATTGACTAACCTGCTCTTCCCATTTCCACTGCATGTGCTTGGATTGGGGCCATGTCTGCCACATCATTCTAGGTGTTTATTTTTGGAATGTCTCTGATTTTGTTACCAAAAAAAACCACCCAAAACAATGGTGCCTCAGGTAAGTACCTGTTTTTCTTGTCTATTTATTTAGGGCTCCCTGGGGTCCCCCTGTCTTGGGTGTTAGTACCCCTCTCCCTTTCCCTAGTCTCGAGTACTTGTTTTGTCTTGTTTTTTGATAACATTTCCAGGATCTTTAAGGACATTTCCCCTTTAACTCCACATCAGTATAAAAAAAAAAATGAAAGAAAAGCGGTCTCTGCCTGGTGAGGAATGTTTTGAACTCTTAAGATCAAACTACTTTTTTGCAGTTTTCGGTGGTTTTTCTGCCCTTCAGCCACAGTCTGTTGTTTTTCTGCCATTTTCGGTGATTTTTTCCCACCCGTCAGCCACTTGGTGGTTTTTCTGTCAGCTCTATTATGCTACACAATTTCCCACAGTTTGGCTACTTCTGTGGCCGTTGGACATGCACCCTTCCTCCTTTTTCTCTGTTAGTGTGGTCTTTTGCATGTCTGAGTTGAGCACTCACCCCCTCCGACATGCCAGTGTCACGCTTAGCATCGTAACATCACGCATATGCTCTTCCAAGGTAGTGCACGCGCCCCTGCACTTCTGCAGTGCCAGACACTGAGAACCTGTGTGTTTATCTCCTTTTTCAGCCTGATAGACTGCTTAAATCCTTTCCTAATAGCAGGTATGGCTGATCAGAAGTTTTCAGCCACATTGACCCACTTGGTGCTGAGGGTTGCAGCAACAGTCCTTTATATCTCTTATCCACATCAACATCAGCTTTTTATCCTGCAGGGTTATTTTTTCCTTGGCACCATGGCGTATCAGAGACCTCTTACTTTCAAGAGATGCAAGACCTGCAAAGGGATACAGAGACCCTCTCCCATGGGTTCCTGTTACCCCCATTGTGTGTCTCAAGTTAATATATCTCTTACGGTTCGCCCCAGTTGGACCTCTGAGCTGGCCGGGGTGTACCAGGTGCCAGTGGAAAAGTAGAATTGCGTAAATTCTTATTATTGCTCTTAGGGGAGCATGTGGGCCCCAGTGTCCCGCAGAACATCCCTTCAGATACACCCGACTCCAAACCGGGCCCTTAAGTTTTGGGTGGGTGGGCACACAGGCACGCCCAGGTGTGCAGCAGCAAGATAGGGCTGCTATTACAGATCTGCAGACGGACCCCGACCCTGACCATATAGTGAAAATTCTGACCCAAAGAAGTTACTTGATGAAGAAGAGGACAAACCCTCAGGGGTTTGGGCGGAGCCAAGAAGGAGGGGAGGATTCCTATCCCTCCCCTGTTTGATACCAAGTCTTTGTCCTGATAACTGAGGTGTGTAGGTCATTACAGCTCAAGGATGTTCAATGCATGGAGGCAGTGGATGTCGGTCCTATCCTGTCCACATCTTCCTCCTCTCCAAAGTGTTTTCCGAACTTTATTTACTGTGACCAAACTGTTGAACAGGAATAGGCAGATGCGGACCAAAGAAAATATCTGCCAAAACCTAAGGTATGGCAATTCCCTTTCTTGGAAGAAAATTCTCGTAAGTTGGAAACCCCTTCTCTGCCAGATTGGCAGATAAGCAGTTCATAATTCCGTCAGCCATGCCACTGTTCCTATTGAAATGTCCTTTGCCTTGATGGATTCACATGACAAGCAAGTGGATGCTGTATGCAGAAGAGCCTTTGCTTCTAACGGCGTAAGCCTACTCACCTCCTGTGCCTCCTTCATTTTTGCCTGAGCCTTAAACTTGTGAGTCACGACCCTGGGAAACTTTGTTCCCCCAGATTCGGAGGGGATGAACATTTTGCAGCTGGTATCCATGGCCCCCACTTATTTGGGGGATGCTACAGTGGAAATCTTAAGCATGTCAGCTCTCCGCCTATCACATTGTGTTGGCTATGCGAGGTGTGTGGCTTCAGCATTGAGTAGCTGGTCAGGCTTCGAAGTCCAAGCTGTTTAGTCTAGCCCTCAAGGGAGACTTCTTGTTTGGTTCTGGCCAGGATAAAAAGGGCCACCTTCCAGTGTCAAAGCAGCAGCAAAAGGCGTCATCAACTCCAGAATGTCAAGGAAGCATCTGGCATGCTTGTTCCTATTTCTCCCTCCCAGTCCAATTTCTGTTTTTATAGGGTGGCATAGTGGTGTGCCAGGAGGAAACTATTAATTCTAGGGATGTGGATAATGGTGTACCATCCACACTTCTCTCATAATTCCTTCCCCCTTTAAATCTGGCCGGAAGATCTTCAAGCTGGCTCCTCCCACCTGACTTGTAACTCCCTCGGCACCGCCCCATGACATCAGATCTTCCTTTCCACTGGAAGAAAGTTTCCTTCTTATTGCTCTGCGTTGAGTAGTTACTTTGCTTTCAAAAAACCCTAAGTCTTTAAGCTGGTTTTTCAAATTTGTTCGAAACTGTTACTGTCCGTATGGATGATTCGAAGTCCGGTGCCCAGTTTTAAAAAAAAAAAAAAAAAAAAAGCGACTGTGGACAGAAGATGCTCCGGACGGACCCGCACACCATGTGCATCTACTGCCTGGGCCAGAAACACGATCCCCAGGCTTGCAGCCTTAGTTGCACTTTGCATTCAAGCACTTTGGAGGACCGGCATGCTCGTCTTCTTCTCGGGTGCCCAGATCAATGGGACTCTCCCGTTTGCTGGAAAGACACCCACAAGGTGGTCTCCACAGCTGCGAGGTCCGCCAAACAACTTGTGGCCTTTGAGGAGGCAGCGGCTAAGGCCACGGAACATGCCTTTTCAGCTTTGGCTTTTGTGCCACTTTCCTTTGGCACCTTTACAGGGCTGTTTTGGGATTTGTGCCAGTCGCCTCCAACTCTTGGGCAGTGTCCCTCGAAGGCACAGAATCCTCTAAATCTTCCTAAAAAGGAGACTAGAAAATGGTCTCGTCGACTATCGTGGGATCATGAGCGCACACTGACCTCTGATTCCGCGTTTCTTTGGATGTTTAGACTATGATTGATACTTCAGTCCAGGCCACTGGCTTCACGGTCTCCCTGTCAGGCCCATTGGCTGAGATGCGTGTCGACCAACCAGTCAAGATTTTTCTCAAGCTGGTCGATGCATTCTGCAGGACAAGGGGGATACTTCCTCTCTAGGACTCTGGTCCTACCTATAACCTCACAGCGGGTCGGACCAGCTTCCTGATCTGCTCCCGAACCCTAGGGAGCCCATTCCCTTGGAGGAGTCTCGGCTTTTTGCGGCTCCTTCTCTTTCTCGATGTTGGGTTCCCTAGCAGTTGGTCAAGATCCCATAACCTGGAGTTGAGCAGCCCCCACGGACATCGGTGCTCTTACTCTCGGCACTTTGGCAAGCAGCACCACCGCTATACTTCCTCCTTGGTTGAGGAGAGGCTCCAACACAAGATGCACCAGCACTACAGAGAGCTTATGTGGCAGCAGCTCATGCTGTCTGGGGTTAAGCCAATTCCAGCCCCCACCCCAGCTCTTCCATGGGTGCCACCACCCAGGCCCCAGCCTGCTCCGGCTCGGCCTGTTCCAGTCTTCCCGCCCATTTTTTTTTTAATAGGTTTTTATGGGTTTTTCTTGTAGGTAGCTTCCCCTCCAGAGGCCCAGGCACACTGCTGTACGTTTGTGTGGAGGAACGCTTGCACACTGTGACATCAACTCAGACCCTTCCACCCTCGCTGCACCCTCCACCTACGCTATCCCACCAGACCTCCACCCAATGGGTGCGGAACTATGGGAGATTGACTGCCCACCCCACCACCCTTAGGAGGGGAGACCAGCCTGCTGGCTTCACTCAGTCCTGCTACCCCTCCCCCACACCAGCACCCTGACAACCAGAGATCATTCCCAAACCCGAGTCGCCGGCATAGCGTGAGGTAAGGTGTCCAGTGCCTGAGCCCTTAGCACTATTGGGCCAGTGGTGAAACTGCCTTCTGAGCAGCCAAAGGATGGTCCCCCTGCTATGAATGCCCATACCACTCTGGGCTTCTTTGTCGGCTGTCAATCACTGTTGCATCTGACAGACCCTGCAGGGTCAATGGGGATTCGGGAGGTTGACTGCTTTTTGGCAAATCCTCGGCCTCCTCCCTGCATTCTCATCCATTGGACATAGAATTATGGGATTATTTGTCTACGGAGCAAGGTCCCACTTCTTTTGGGGGCTTGCTTCGTCTCATTTTGGAATCTACCGGAATTTAGATGGAGCCTGTCCAAAAATGGGTCAAGTATCCCTTGACCAAAATTCTCAATCGAGGTGACTCCCTGGGGATCGCTTTCCCAGTTGTTGAGGCCATTTTTTTTGCCCCGCTCTTGAGCTTTGCCCTGCCTCCTGCCCTGTCTTCAGTCCCTACCAGTTCCTTGGGTTGCACAGAACATTCCTCGGCTGAGGATTTTGTGGCAGACTTGGTTTTTCAGCGTACTGGCAATGTCAGGGATATGGATAAACCTCCCAACAAAGAATCCCAAAAACTGGATCACAGGGCCAAAAAGGCCTCTTCTCTCAGACTTCGGCAGCCGAGTTTTGCCCTTTGATGGCCCATTTCGCTCATGCTTTACTCTGCACTCTCGATGAGGTGCTTCCGCGGCTCTCGGCTGACTTATAGACCACGGTCAAGCAAGTCCGGGACCAAGGTCGAGCTGTGGCCAGACAGCAGCTACAAATGGCCATAGACATCGGCGACTCATGTGCCATGTTATTGGCCGACGTGGTGGCCATGCATCGCAGGGCTTGGCTGCGGATTTCTACCTTCACGGCAGACACCCAGCACAAGTTGGCAGATGTCCCCTTCCTGGGTACCGACTTGTTTGGGCCTGGGATGGAAGGATACCTCACTCGGATTGAGGAGTTCAGTGCCACCCTGGACTCTTGGCTCAACTCAGAGGGATCCCAATGGCTTCAGAGGAAGAAGCCTTTTTGGCCACTCTTTGCCCCTGTGACCAAGCCATCCCAGCCTCCAGCTGGGCAGCAGGCCCAGGCTTTTCATCCTTGACCGAAGTCTGTTGCTTCAGTTGTCAGCAAACCAGGTGGTTGAGGTCCCTCTGCTTCCTCAGCCAGTCCCTCCTCCAGGCCTGCCCAGTAATGGGCTGAGGGGTGTTTTTAATGCAAAGAAGTGCAGAGTAATGCACCTGGGAAACAAAAATCCAGGGAAAGAGTATACAATAGGGGGACGTATTAACAACAGAAATGAAAAGGGACCTTGGGGTAGTCATATCAGATGACCTAACAGTAGGCAAGCAATGTGAGAAGACGGTAAGGAGGGCTGGGGGGATGCTGGGATGCACAGGGAGAGGCATCACCAGTAGAAAACAGGAGGTTATCTCTCTGTACAGACAGTTGATGAGACCCCATATGGAGTACTATGTGCAGCTCTGGAGACCCATCTCTGCAAGTCCATAGACAGGATGGAGGCAGTCCAGAGGAGGGCAACTAAAATGGTTCAGGGTCTGTACCAGAAGCCATATGAAGAGAGAGACTAAAGGAGCTTAATGTGTATACCCTCGAGGAAAGGAGGGAGAGGGAGGACGTGATAGAAACATTCAAGTACCTCAAGGGAATCACCAAAGTCCAAGAGGGTAGCATATTTCAGAAACAGAAACTGGCAAAAACAAGGGGGCACAATTTGAAAATAAGAGGGGGAACGACTCATGGAAACGTGAGAAAGTATTTTAGGGTGGTGGATGCATGGAACGACCTTCCTGAGGAAGTTTTGGTCATAGGGTCAAAAACAGTGGAGGAATTCAAGAATGCATGGGACAGACATAAGGCAGTTCTGGTGGGGGTAGGAGGAAGTAGGCTGTTGGTTAACTAGGATCTACAGCTTATCCAATAGGTAGGGAAATAGGCAGACTGGGTGGGTCAGGCGGTCCTTATCTACCATCAAAGTCTATGTTTCTTTGCCCATTCTGTCTCTCCTGTGTCCTCCCATGGGGGTCGGCTATGCTACTTCCTTTCTGCCTGGTCCGCTGTCACCACAGACAGGTGGGTCCTCAAAGTGGTCAGTCACAGTCTGCTTCTACTGTTTGAGGCTTACTCTCCATTCTGAGCCCTCACCCCACGGGAGGACATGGTGTCCGCCAACATGCTGTCAGCCTTCGGGAAGAGATCGTACAGCTCCTCCAGAAGGAAGGAGGTAGTGGCTGAAGTCCCAGACCCTCCAGTAAGTCCAGGGTTTGTTTCCAGGTACTTCCTGGTCCCTAAAGCGGATGGGGGACTGGCGCCCCATCTTAGATCTGCATGACCTGAACAAATTCCTGTGGTCATATTCCTTCAGAATCATCACTGTTCTCAGATAATTTTATCCCTGGAGCAGAACATGTTTTTCTACACACTAGATCTTCAAGATGCATTCTTCCACATAACCATTCCATCCCTCCCACTGCCGGTTCCTTCGGTTCTGAGTGTAAGGGAATCTCTGCGAGTTCCATGTCATGCCTCTCCTCTGCTCCCAGGGTCTTCAAGTGCATTGCAGTGGTGGCAGCCTACTTGAGACATCGAGGGGTTCGGGTGTATCCCTACTTGGATGATAGGCTAATAGTGGGTCCCTCCAAGGAGGAGATGGAGCGGTGCAGGGACCTGGCCCTTCAGACCTGCTTATCCCTTGGCCTTTTGGTGAACGAGGCTAAGTCTGAGCTTGTACCTTCACAGGTGATGCATTTCATCAGGGCGGAGCGTGGCTTCTGCAGGGCCAGAGCTCGACTCACAGCGGACCTGGTGGAGGTTCTTCTCTCCTCCTTTGCCTGATCATTTCAGGTAGGGCAGTTGCATCCTGCTCGGGATTTCCTGCTCCTCCTGGGATTCATGGCAGCATGCACCAGCATGGTCCGTTGCAAGGTGAAGAATGCTCTGTCTGCAGTGGGAGCTCGCCCATCAATGGTCTCTGCACAAGAGTCACTTCTACCAGCCGGTTATTGTGACCCTGCTGATGGGGACGCTTTCCAGTGGCTAGTCTTGGAAAATTGGCATGACAGAATCCCCTTTGTCCGCCTGAAGCTGACGTTCACCATCACAACTGATTCCTCCCTGATGGGTTGGGGTGGCCACCTGGGGAGCAGAGTCTCCATGGACTGTGGACTCCCGATGCCATATCAACCTACTGGAGCTTCGGGCAGTTCAGCTGGCGCTGACAGCCTTTGCCCCACACGTTTAGGGTCAGGTTGTTCAGGTCCAGATGGACAACACCATGACCATGTACTACCTCAACAAACTGGGACAGTAGATCTTACTTTAAGAGGACTCTTGCAATAGGTAATTACATATAGGACTGAAGCTAGCAGTCTCTGGCGAGGGACCGTCCCCACGTCGAGTGACCAACTTCATGAGACGTCAGTATAAAAGAGGCGATCCCCCACGCCCGCCTTCCAGTTCTTTCCCACCGTTAGCTTGAGAAAGTGCCTCTCTATTAAGTTCCACTGCTTCATCAGTCACTTGTCGGTAGTTTTACCGCCATTTTTTCTTCAATTTCTCTCAATTTTCGTCAGGTTTTGTGCAGTGGATGTTGTCCCCTACTCCCTCTGAGCACAAAAATAAGTGTGACTCATGCCGCGCCCAACTCCTGCACAAGGATGAACACTCCCAGTGCCTCTTTTGTCTGGGCCCGGATCACGCCGTGGAAAAGTGCCAGCATTGTCTGAAATTCAGCGCCGCCACCTGCAGATGGAGGCAGCATTCCCTGGAGGTCCACATACTTAAGAAAAAAATCACCTCCATGGAGAAGGAGCTGAAGAAGCGTCGTCAGGGCACAACTTTGCCCGAGGGTCACCGTAAAAACTGGGACCAGGACTCCTCGTCCTCGGCCACTGCGACTTTGGCTAGAGTCGGTGTGCTCAAGGTAACATCCCCTCCGGGGGACTGCTCTGCGACGGCCGTCTTGGAAGCTTCCAAGTCGGCATCGACCCTCTGGTCTGGCTCACGCTCGGGCCCTTCGGGAGCCTCCGGGTCAAAGGAGGCATCCACTCCCAGCAAGGCCGCCGTTGTGCGACCTTCTGGTGCGAGTGGCTCCGGTAAGCTGGATGTCGGCTCCTCTGACACCTGCCTGGAGAAGGCCGCTAAATCGCTCGACCCTTCGGGGCAGCGCATGGTCTCTAAGCCACCCGACAAGGCCGCCCCTCCTTCACAGCCTTCCTCGGGTGCCAGTTCTGCTAAGTCAGACAACGGCTCCTCCGACATCTGCCTGAACCCCCGCCAGTAAGGTGACCATCGGCCCCTCTGTCACACGGTGTGGAGCCGACGCCGGACCCTGATGTCCAGTCCGCCGTCCCTGGCTCCCCGAAGCGTTCGCTGCTGCCCTCTGAGGCCCCAGCGTCTCCTCAGCTAGACCCTGGGGATTTTAATCCTCCTTCCATGGGTGATACGGAGGATGCAGGCACGCTCCCGTCAGGGCTCCCTCCTGCTGGGCCGGACGAACTGACGTCGTACCCCTGGACACTGTTCTTGCCAACGCCGGGCGACATCCCTCTCCCGGATGCCGTCCCTACGCTGGACCCGATGCCCACTGGGCCTCCTATTCCTGGCCCACCTGCAGGGCCGTTTCTAGGACCTTCCGCCCCCGTCGGAGCCCCTGGCATCCAGGTATACGCAGTCTTATCCGACGCTGTCTTACCCGAGTCCACAGTACCTGATGCTGCAGTACCCGACGCTGGGCTTCCCACCGTCTGGGTAAGGATACTCGCCATATGGATATCCTCAGTATCCGTATCCCCCCTCAAGGCTCAGCTCACCAAAGTAGAAGAGCCACTTTCTGATGATGGAACCTGTTCCCTGACCCCCGTCGTCGGTAGATCCCAACCATTACCAGAGGCGTTCCCTCTGGTTCCAAGGCGGGTGGCACGTTACCCCGGGAGCTTCCCAAGGGGTCCATTCCTCCCCCGGGCGTGGAAGGGTGTTCGTCTCCTCCAGCTTCCTTGGACAACTCCGATGGACAGTCCGACTTCGATGAAGAGCCACGAACTCCAGACAAGCCCCGGCCTAGGACTTCTCCGAAGTCCCCTCCAGAGGATCCTTCCTTCATAGAGTTGCTATGAAAGATCCAGTCGTTGCATCAGTGGAAATCTTTGGAGCCAGATCCACAGCGGCAGAAGCTGTCTGCACATCTGGGTCTGCCAGAGATCGCTCCTACCTTGGTTCCACCCTGGATCGAACCTCACGAGGACCTTTTTTCCACCATCTGGAAACAACCGTAGGCCATAGCCCCCCTTCCGAGGTAGGCAGACAGGCTGTATCAGGCTCCAGAGGGTGTTGATTTTCTTACTTCACACCCCAAGGCTGACTAGGTCGTGATCAGCACCACTCATGGCCGTACAGCCAACCCAAAGCATTTGAGCTGGTCTCCACCTGATAAGGAATCCTGTCTTCTGGACCAGTATGGAAAGAAGGTTTACGCTTCTTCCATTCTGGGTATCAGGGCCATGAACTACGTCGCTCACATGGGGGATTACCATAAGGCCATCCTTAGCGAGGTGGAAGCTAAATTGGACTCCCTTCCTGAGTCACTGACCAAACAGGAAGCGGCAGACCTGGTCCGTTCTGCTCATTTGGCTAGTAGGCACATGCTACGTGCTAGTTACAATGCAGTGGATGCTGCTGGACGTAGCTAGGCGTTCGCTGTTAGTTTGCGGCATCATGCCTGGCTCAGAGTATCAGGTTTGGTCCCAGAAGTGCAGTCCACTATCCAGGATGCGCCCTTCAGGGGTTCAGTGCAGTTCAGTGGTGATGTCAAGGACATCATCACTGGCCTGCGGGAGAAGGGCACTGCTCTCAAGGAAGTTGACTCCATGTACAGAGCCCCTCAGTCTCCGTGCCGTTCCTTTGCAGGCGTGTACGGCCCAAGCGAAACACCAAAAGCTGGCCAACAAACGCTGGGGCCCCTCACTGCAGAGCCCCCTCCCCAAACGGGCAGCAGGAGCTCCAGCTGCGGCGCTGCCTCTCACCTCCTGACTCCTTTCCTCTCCCACAGCCTCTGGACTTCCCAGAGGAACTGGTAGGAGGGAGGTTCTCCCTTCATCTGCTGGGTTGGGAGAGGATCACTTCTGACATTTGGGTGCTCCAGCTGATAGCAGAAGGACACTCAATAGAGTTTCTTCAGAAGCCTCCCAGAAAACCCCCTCCAAGGTAGTCTTACTCCCCGGAACCCCTTCTTCTGGTTCGGGAAGAAATCTCCTCCCTTCTTCTGAAGGCAGCGATAGAACCCGTCCATCCCCATATCCAGGGGACGGGTCACTATTCTCATTTCTTCCTAGTTCCAAAGAAATCAGGCGATGTGAGGCCAATCCTAGACCTCGGCTCCCTGAACTTTTTCATGGAGTACAAGAGGTTCAGAATGCTCTCTCTGCAGGGCCTTCTGCCCCTCCTTCGGCCGGGACAGTGGCTGTGCACTCTGGACATGCAGGATGCCTACCTGCATATCCCTATCTGCCCGTCCCACCGCAGATACCTTCAGTTTTCTTTTCAGGGAGACTACTACCAGTTCAAGGCCCTCCCATTTGGTCTTTCCTCTGCTCCCCGAGTATTTAGCGAATGCCTTTCTGTGGTAGCGGCCCACCTGCGTAGCCAGGGGATTCAGGTTCTCCCGTACCTGGACGACTGGCTCCTGGCGACCCCATCTAGGGAGGACCTTCTCCGCTCCCTTTCCCTTACCCTGCAGGTTTTCACCAGCTTGGATATTACCATCAACCAGGCCAAGTCCCATTTGATCCCATCCTAAAGACTCTAGTTTATCAGGGCGATTCTGGATACGACCTCCAGTATGGCCTTCCTGCCTTTGGACAGGGTGGCCACCCTTCAGGCTCAGGCCAGCCTGTTGTCCAGCCGCAGGCGGGTCACTGCCAGGTCAGTCTTTCGCCTCCTCGGGCTCATGGCAGCTGCCATTCCGACGGTGCCTCGCGCTCGGCTCCACATGAGAATCTCAGTGGGTGCTTCGGTCTCGGTGAGATCAATTAGTGGACGACCTAGCTCGAGAAATCCTGGTCTCCTCTCCGATGGTTCGGGACTTGCAGTGGTGGATGGTTCAGGAGAACCTTTGCTGGGGAGTTCCCTTCTGTCTTTCTCCCTCCTCCCAAACTCTGACAACAGACACCTCGGGTGAGGGTTGGGGAGCCTGCTTGGGATCTCAACAGACCCAGGGCTCTTGGTCCAGACTCGAGCAGACTCTCCACTTAAACATGCTCGAGCTAAGGGCTGTGCTGTATGCTCTACAAGCTTTGCATCTGTATCTGCTTCCCGGTCATCTGGCTGTCTAGACTGACAACATGTGTGTAGTGTGGTACATCAGCAAACAGGGAGGAACTTGTTCCTACCCTCTTTGCAGAGAAGCAGTGCGGGTTTGGGATTGGGCAGTCCTTCACAACCTTCACCTCACGGCAATTCATGTTCCGGGGGTCGAGAACACGTTGGCAGACCACTTCAGCCGGTCGTCCACCGGAGCTCACGAATGAGAACTGGATCGGGGGTAGTAGACATTGTCCTCCTACGCTGGGGATCCCCTCAGGTAGACCTGTTTGCCTCTCCTCTCAGCGCAAAACTTCCCATCTTCTGCTCGCTGACTCGAGGGCGTGGAGTTTTTTTGAGAGGTGCTCTGTCTCTAGACTGGAAGGGCAGATTAGTTTATGCCTTCCCCCCGATCCCGTTGATTCCGAGGGTCTTACACAAACTTGGTTCAGAAAGAGCTCGCATGATCCTCATCGCTCCTTTCTGGCCCAGGCAAGATTGGTTCTCTCTTCTGCAACAGTATTCAGAGGAACCTCCACTTCCTCTTCCTCTATCGCAGCTCTTGTTGACCCAGGATCAGGGGACCCTGGTCCATCCAGGACTCTGATCCCTTCAGCTGCATGCGTGGCTCCTGCAGACACAGTTCAGACCTGGTTCGGGGTTTCGCCACAGGTGGCTGAGATTCTAGTGGAGGCCAGAAAGCCTTCTACTTGTTCCACCTACGCCATGAAATGGAAAAGGTTCTCTATTTGGGCCTCTTCCAGAGATTTCGAGCCATTCTCCTGCCCTGTTGGGAGGCTCCTGGCTTACATGCGTCACCTCTTCGACCTCAGCCATTCCCCTTTGAAGGTTCAGTGGTGGCTCTTTCCGCTTATCATTTTCCTTTTGGGGACAGATCTTTCGCGCAGCTGGAAGTCGCTAAGACCTTCCTAAGAGGGGTTCTTCACTTGAGACCCCATATTCGCGCACCTGCCCCTCCTTGGGACTTGAATTTTATTGTGGAGAAGCTTACCCTGTCTCCTTTTTTTTTTTTAAACTTTATTCACCCCACACCCCTGGGCATCATTCAGGAGTGCCCGCTTGGAGTCCACCCTACTCCCAGCCTGAACCCTCGCATCTCCCTTAATCTCCTCCTCTCTGAATGACTCCAGGCAGGGCCTACCCCTGGTACCATCTCCGGGGCTGATTCCGCCCTTCCTCGGCTGCTGTCTCCTAAGTGTGAGGCGCCTACCTTTGTGTCGTCGAGGCGGTCCTTGGAGGAGATTCTGGGCGCACTGGGTCAGCAATTGGGATGTGGGCAAACTCCACTGGGGCCACCGTCATCTCACCGACAGTGTGGGAGGCTTTTCTGGCTTTGTTCTGTTCTACTCCCCTCCCGTGCGCGGAGCTCAAGTCGTGCAGTGACGACCAGCATCTGCCCAGCTCGCCCCTTTGCCCATAGGCCCATGTCACGTACCGCCTGGCTACCCCGGCCATTGCCAGGGGTCACTCATGGCGACGCTGTCCCTACTCCACCCCACCCCTTGGAAGGAGGGCTGTCCCACAGATGCTTCATCCCTACCACGCCCCTGCCAACCCCTGACTTCCTGGGCTTATTCCCGAACCTGGGTCGTCGGCGTGGCGTGAGGTGAGGCATTTAGAACCTAACCCTCAGCGCCACTGGGCCGGCCACCCTGCCTCCTTTTGAGCCGCAGCATCAGCAGACCTAAAGTTCCTTTCCTGGAAGACACTCTTCCTGGTGGCCATTACTTCCGCTCGATGAATTTCTGAGCTTCAGGCCTTAATGTGCAAAATCCGGTACTTGATTTTCCACAAGGAACGTGTGGCTCTGCGTACCAACCCTAAGTTTCTCCCTAAGGTGGTAGGGGAATCTACGCTGAATCAATCCATGGAACTGCCTGCGTTTTTTATGCAACATTCCAATCAAGGGGAGTACCTCTTACATACTTTGAATGTTCACCAGATTCTGAGATACTACACCAACAGGACAAAGGATCTCAGAAAGACTGATCAACTGTTTGTCTCTTTTGCTCGCAAAAGAGAGGGCAGTGCTGTTTCCAAGCAATGCCTTTTGAAATGGTTGGCTCATTGTATCACTTTCTGTTATGACAAGTATCGCAAGACATTGCCAGGTCAAGTCGGAGGTCACTCCACTAGGGGTGTCGCTGCCTCTGCTGCTTGTTTCAAGAATGTGTCGGTGGCTGACATCTGTGCAGCCGCAACTTGGACTTCTGTCCATACCTTTATGAAACATTACAGTTGGGACATTGCCTCTCGCCGCAGAGCTGTCTTTGGGTTGGCTGTTCTGCAAGGTCTTCTTCACAGTCAGAGGATCTGTGTATGAGTAGTTTCCTCCTCCCGTGAGCTTCTCTTTGTTCCAGACTGCTTGGGACTCGGGCCTTTGTGTAATTACCTACCGCAAGAGCCCTCTTGAAGTAAGATAGTACAGTTATGTAAGAATTTACCATAACGGTAGATCTTCGAGAGAGGCTCTTGCAGTAGGTAATACCTTCCCACCCTCCATCCCCCTTAGCTTTTTCAGCTCCTTTTCCAGGATGGGAAATATCTGCTTCTCTCTCGTCTTGCCTTTTGCCCTCTGGCAAGAAAGAACTGGAAGGCGGGCATAGGGGAATGCCCCTTTATTACTGACGTCTCATGACGTCTGTCACCTGATGTGGGGCGGTCCCTCGCCAGGGACTGCTAGCTAGAAATTTTTCCATGGGGTCCTGGAGCCTACCGGCTTCAGTCCTATATGCAGTTACTTACTGCAAGAGCCTCTCTCGAAGATTTACTATTACGGTAAATTCTTATGTAACTTTACTATCTTCAAGGAATGTCTCTCATAGTAGGTGCAATCCCGCCTTCCATCTCCCTCCTTCTCACACAGCAAATTCTGGTCCAGTGACTTGGGGTTGGGACTCCTTGGTACCTTGGCTTCCCCTCAGTCCTCGCTTTTGCAAGCAGAGTCCGGCGGAGGAACTGAGGATACCAGGGACCACCCACACTTATGTAGGAACAGGAAGATGATGTCATGTGTGGGCGGTCCCTGGTGAAAACTGCTAGAAGAGCTGCCGTGTGACAGCGCCCTCTGCTGGAAACTCCCAGAAGTAATTACCTACTGCAAGAGACATTCCTTGAAGATATACTGTTATGGTAACCGGTAAGACTTTACGTAACTGCACTTTCTGGGAGTGGTACAGTATATGGTGTGCATCCACAAAACCCACCCAACCTCCCCTGGCAAGTGGCACACTGTACCTTGCTTACAGTGGGTAAGATCTGATGTCACAGGGTGGTGCCGAGGGAGTAACCACCTGGGTGGATGGGAGGAGCCAACTTGAAGACCATCTGGCCAGATTTAAAGGGGAAAGGTATTCTTGTGCAAGTGAATGAAGGAGATTCTCAACCCATTAGTGAATGTATTCTTTCTTTTTTACTTTCTTGTAGTTCATCAAATAAAAACCACATTCATGTAAGGAGACAATATCCAGCCACTTATAAACTTGAACTTTCAAATGGTAAATGTTTTCAGGACTAGCCTGTCCCTTCTTCAGACCAACATAAGTGCTGTATTTAAAACATAAAGGTATTCTGCCAGAAATCTGAATGTACACCATATACCACTCCTAGAAATACTGTTATAGGCGAGTAACCTGTATTTATACCCCTAGCCATTTAGGGATACTGGTCCATTTGGTAATGCGAGATATCAGGGCATTCCTTTGTTGTGGATCAGTGAGACTGTTATTGTGGGAGATGGCATGCCAGAGTAACATGCATCTCCAGAAGTCTCCCCTGGGAAAGGAGAATCTTTTGGCCAGAGTCCCTGCTTCCACATCCAGCAGTTGTTAGGCAGTTTGGATGCCCTTGGAGCTCCCTGTTGGCCAATAGAGTGACTTTCCATTTATCTGTATATGAGGGTTATGCCATAAAGGTCCCCATATGCCTAATGAATGCTCTTTCCAGGTGGACTTACTAACCAGCAGACTCAAGGCCCTTCTGAGCAAAGGTGTGTAGGAGGTGGCCTGCCGTGCTTGAGGTCCTTTGCATCCTCCCCATGGTGGGAGAGAATATCCTTCCCTTTTCAGGTGAACCAGGGGTAGGGTTGCACACTATCCGGGAGGAGCCTGTGTAAATTCTGGTGTATGCAGTAGCCTGATGGTAGGCCCAGGGCCAGGGGAGACCCCAGCCACTCTTGTCTACCTGGGTTGTGTAGTTGTTTAATGCTGAACCTGGGTCTCTTTCCCCTCCTATAGGTAGGAGAAGAATAGTCTTTCAAGTCTTTGGAACTGGATGCTGGTAATGCAAAAGCGGAGATCATTGATGCAGAGAGAATTTTTGGGAATGCCATCTTCTTACAGGGCTCGTATCTTCTCTCTGAACATGAGATTGAGCTTTTTCCACCTTGTAAGGTCAGTTTCTAGGATCGTGGATATGTTGTTCATCCACCCTTATTGGCATATCCCCTTCCCCTTTAAGATCCACCGGGAGTCTTCAAGCTGGCTCCTCTGCTTCACCCCATAATGCCAGATCTTCCTTTCGCTGGAAGATTCAGGTTGCCTCCTCGATGCTTATGCATTTTATTGAGGCCTGGCTCAAACCTTGGTTTTACAAAATTAGAATTATCGATCCTTTTCACATCTCTCACCATAGAAGAAAAATCTTCCTTGATTCGCCGGTGCTTATGCGGCCAAAAGATGTTACGGCATCGATCCCCACTCCGCAAGCAAGGCTTCACTGCCTCAGTCTCGCCATGACACCCGCCCTGCAGTTTCTGCTTGGCCTTCCTTCCAAACGTCCTGGACGACTGTCTTGCACGCTTACAACTGGGGAGACCGGGGAAGAGGAACCCTCTGGTGAAATCCAAAGAGGCTAGGTGGGCGGTTTCCACAGCTGTGGGATCCATCGAGCAACTGAAACGGATGCAGGCGTTAGAGTAAGAAGCGGCTCGCACTGCGGACTCTTCCCGGAGCTTCTTCGTTCCGCTCAACCTGGGCTCCACCTTCTCTGGTTCCTTCTGGGAGTTGTGCCAGTCTCTTCCAGGGGAGAGGCATCTGCGGGCTCGCACTCCTCTCGATCCCGTAAGCGGGAGAAGGATCCGAGCAAGCCTTCATCTCTACGAAGGTGCTCTTGGGACTGGGAGAGGTCTCAGTTCCAGGAGCATGCGGTCTTGACTCCGGTTCAGATCACTTCTTCGGCCATTGGCTTCTGGGATCTCCCGTCGGGCCAGCCGACCAAGGAAGTGGTCGACTAGGTTGAGATAGTTATCGACCCAGTCAATCCACTGTTGCCGACTCCTTAGAGAGGACTCCGGTCCTCGTGTTCCCCGATGAGGAGACCCAGCCCACTGGAGTCCCTATCAAGGAACCGGTTCCGGACCCCGGGATGTCATTGGTCCTGCTGGTGTCTCCCGGGCGACTGAGTCGGCCCAGCCGATCTCGATCGAAGTCTAGCACCCCCTTGTCCGGCATGCCGAGGAAGAGCCATAAGCGCTCTGAGAGGCCATGCCATCGGTCGTCCTCGTCCTCCTTGGTTGAGGAGAAGCTCCGGGCGGAAAATCCGGCGCTACGAGGACCTGATGTGGCAACAGCTGATTTTGTCCGGGCATAAGCCTATCCTGGCTCCTACCCTGGCCATTACTTGGCGTTCGCCTCCTAGGCCGAAGCCGACCCCTCCAGAGCCGAAACCTTCGGCTCCCCCGACCGCAGGGCCGGTGAAACCACCAGTTCTGTCTAAAACAGTCTGTCCACCAATTGTGGTGGAACCACCACCTAAGCAACTTGTGGGAGGGGCTCCTTCCAAGGAAGACAGACTGGACACAGGGCTTCCCCAGCGCTTGTCGGTCATTGTCACCCCGGACCGTCTCCGGCCAGTCGAGGGTGAATTGGGCGGTAAACTGTTGTATCCGGATTCTGCAGATTCGGACATCACTGGTCTACATTCTCATCCAGGGGATGACAAATTGACCGCTGGTCTAGAGACGGAGGAAGGTCCTTTGTCTTTCCAAGGGATCCTTCGCCTCATTTCTGAGTCCACAGGGATGCCCCTGGAGCGTATCCAGAAAAAGGTGGAGTACCCTCTTACGGACATCCTTAAGAGAGGGGATACCCTGACGGAGGCCTTTCCTGTGGCTGAAGCCATTGTTGGTCCGGCCCTTGAACTTTGGCAATGTCCTATCTCTTGTCCAGCTCAGTCTGCCAGCATGGCCCCCAAGTACGCGGTGCCTATGGGGTCCCTGGCGGGCTTCACAGAGCACCCTTCGGCCGAGAGCCTGGTGACCACCTCTGTGTTCAGGCATACTGGCATTTCTGCCGATACGAACCGACTCCCTGATGATGAGTCCAAACTTTTGGACCATTCAGCTAGGAAGATCTATGCAGCTTCCTCCTTGGGCATTCGTCAGGAAAGTTTGGCCATAGTCATGGCACACTTCTCTCACGCCCTTCTCGGGTTGCTGGATGAAGTCCTCCCACATCTCCCCACGGACATGCAGACCACGGTCAAGTAGGTCTGGGATCAGGGCCGAGCTGTTACCAAACAGCAGCTTCAGACAGCCCTGGACATTGGGAATTCCTGTGCCCGTTCAATGGCTGCCGCGGTTGCCTCTCATCGCAGGGCTTGGCTGAGGCTCTCCTCCTTTCTGGCAGATACTCAGCACAAACTTGCTGACGTGCCCTTGCTCAGGACTGACTTGTTCGGCCCAGGAGTGGCCAGTCACCTTCAGCGCATTGAGCAGTCCAGTACCACCTTAGACGCTACTTCTGCCAACTGTTCTTCGGGCAAGAACCAGCAGAAGAAGAAGCCTTTTCTTCACTCTTCCCCTGTGGCCCAGCAGTCCTCCTTTCAAGGGGGACAGCAGCATCAGCAGCAGGCTCAAGCTTGGTGTCCTCGGCCCAAGCCCGGACCCCAACGGGCCCATAAAGGAGGCCAAGGCACAGGTCCTGGAGCCTTCTCCTCCTCCTCCTCCAAGCTGGCTCAGTGACGGGGTAGGGGCTGCCACCCCTACTCCTGTCACGCCAGCTCTGGGTTCTCCTGTGGGGGGCCCGCTCCACCACTTCCTTTCTGCCTGGTCCGCTGTCACTTCAGACAGGTGGGTTCTCGAAGCGGTCGTCAGGGACTGCCTCTGGAATTCGAGCAGTACCCTCCCAGCCGAACCCACGCCCCTCAGGAGGAATGGGTGTCCACTCACATCCAGTCGGCTCTTCGAGACTACTTTGCTCAGCTCCTCCTCGAGGAGGCAATAGCTCCTGTGGCGGATCCTCCAGCAGACCTAGGCTTTGTCTCCAGGTACTTCCTGGTGCCCAAGTGGACGTGGGGCTGGCGTCCCATTCTAGATCTCCACATCCTGAATCAATATCTCGGGTCTCGCAGCTTTTGGATGGTCACTGTGTCTCAGATCATACCATCCTTGGAGCGAAACATGTGGTTTTGTTCACTGGATCTGCAGGACGTGTTCTTTCACGTCCCAATCTGTCCATCCCATCAGTGGTTCCTCTGCTTCAGGGTCAAAGGGACCCTGTACGAGTTCCAAGCCATGCCATTCCGCCTGTCATTGGCCCACAAGTGTTCACCAAATGCATTGTAGTGGTGGCGGCCCATCTCCGGGGGGGGATCAGTTACCCTACCTCGACTATTGGCTACTAGCTGGTCCCACCCAGGAGGAGCTGGAGAGGTCCAGGGACCTGGCCCTCCAGACCTGCTCCCAACTTGGCCTCCTGATCAATTATGCCAAGTTGGAACTCGTGCCTTCTCAGGTGATGGGCTTCATCGGGCAGAGCTCGACTCTCATCAAGCCAGAACTTGGCTCCCGGCGGACAGGGCGGAAGTTCTTTCCTCCTTTGTCCAATCATTTCTGGTTGGGCACTTGCACCCTGCCCAGGACTTTCTGCGCCATCTGGGTTACATGGCAGTGTGCTCTTCAGTGGTCCATTGGACCCGGTTGCACATGCGCCCCCCCTCTAAAGGGAGCTGGCCGCCCAGTGGATTCAGCGCCATGGTCATTTCAACCAGCTGATCACTGTAACCCAGAAGATGTGGGACGCTCTCCAATGGTGGACCGCCCCAGACCAGTTGCAGGAAGGGATCCGATCCCTTTTGTCTGCTCAGAGCCGACGGTCGTCCTTACGACCGATGCCTCTCTCATGGGCTGGGGAGCCCACATTGGGGACATAAAGGACTATGGACTCTGGACCCCCTAGGAGTCCCGATGCCACATCAACGTGTTGGAGCTCAGAGCAGTCAGACTGGCATTGTCAAGTTTTGCTCCTCAGCTCCGGGGTCAAGTCCAGACGGACAGTACCATGACCATGTACTACCTCAACAAGCAGGGCGGCACGCACTCCCGTCTGCTGTGCAAGGAGGCGCTCTGCATCTGGACCCTCGTGAGCCAATTGGAGGCGGATCTCCTAGCCATCCATGTGGCAGGAGCCTCGAACCATCTGGCGGATGCTCTCAGCCGCTTAGGCCAGACATCCCATGGGTGGTCTCTCCATCCAGAGGTAGCTTACAGCCTGTTATCCCATTGGGGCAAACCGATGGTGGACCTGTTTGCCTCCAAGGAAAACACCAAGCTGAGGCCGTTTCATGCCCACCCCCACTTAGCAGGGCTTTCTGCAGGGGGATGCCTTCTCGAGGCCGTGGACCTCAGGCCTCCTCTACGCCTTTCCTCCATTTCCCTTGATCCACAAGGTGCTCCTTAAGGTGAGGAGGGACAAGGTGAAGGTGATCCTGGTAGCCACAGACTGACCGTGCCAGTTCTGGTATCCAGATCTCCTCAGCCTCAGCTGCAGGCCTCCGGAGCGGCTTTGCACATGCCTGAACCTGATCTCTCTCAACCGAGGGAAGGTATTCCATCTGGACCTTCAATCCCTGCACCTCACAGCCTGGTACCTGAGCGGCTACAGTTCCAGGCTTTGAGTCTTTCCGAAGATGTCTACACTGTGGTGGAGGCATCTAGAAAGGAATCGACCAGGAAATGTTATGCCTTCAAATGGAAAAGGTTTTCCATTTGGTGGCAGGGCAAGGGCCTGGACCCATTATCCTGTCCAGTGGCTAACATTCTCGACTACCTTTGGTCTCTTCCAAGGGTCTTGGTCATCGACCTGGGAGTGCGCCTGGCAGCCATCTCTGCTTACGGCGATGGGTGGTCAGCGATGGCGTAGGAGACAGTGGTCGGGTGCTTTTTCAAAGGCCTGGATCCCATATCCCCTCCGGTGCGTGAACCTCCACCTCCATGGAATCTACTGGTACCGGCAAAGCTCATGGGCAAGCCATTCGAACAAATGCACAAGTGTGCCTTGTCACACTTGTCATGGAAGACTGCCTTCCTGGTGGCTATCACGTCTGCCAGAAGGACAGGGGAGCTCCAGGTGCTTTCGGTGGACTACCTTTATCTGGTCTTCCACGGGGACAAGGTTGTCCTATGCCCCCAACCAGAATTCCTTCCGAAGGTGGTGTCAGAGTTTCACCTTAACCAGGTGTTAACTCTGCCGGTGTACTACCCCAGCTACACCTCGGACGCAGAGTACAGGCTCCATACCTTGGACCTGAGACGTGCTCTCTCCTATTATAAGGAGAGGACGGCAGAAATTCAGGGAGAGGTTCACCAGCTGTTTGTCATCTACGCTGAAGCTGCTTCTGGCAGACCTGCAGCTAAACTGACCATTGTAAGGTGGAATACATCATGCATAGATATGTGCTGCGAGTTGGCGGACAAGGAGCCTCCCAGAGGGATAAGAGCTCATTCTACTCGTTATACTGCTGCATTGGTGGCTGCTTCCAGGGACATCCCTATCCAGGAAATCTGTCTGGCTGCTACCTGGAAGACAGAAAACACCTTTATCACCCATTACCACATCGACCTTGAGGCACGCCGGGATGCTGGTTTGGGGGCTTCAGTTCTCCAATCTCTGTTTCCCAAGTAGGGGGTGTGCACCTTGCCTCCCTCCTCCCGGAGAACTGCTAGGAGTCTGCCAATAAGTGTGGATGAACAACATATCCATGATTCTAGAAAAATGGGTTATTCATCTGTAACAGTAGTTCTAGGAGTGGTATATGTTGATCATCCACACGAACCCACCCGACCTCCCCGGCTGCGGACGCACAACACCTGGCTTCCAGCCGGCTAAGATCTGGCGTCATGAGGTGGAGCTGAGGTATATACCACTCGGGTGAGTGGGAGGAGCCAGCTTGAAGACTTCCGGTGGATCTTAAAGGGGAAGGGGACATGCCAATAAGTGTGGATGAACAACATATACCACTCCTAGAACTACTGTGACAGGTGAGTAACCTGTTTTTCTAGGTCATGTATCATTCTGTTCAGATTTTTTTTTTTTCTTATGCAGTTGTCTCTTTCTCCCCCCGGAGTCCTCTGCATCCCTTCTGACGTCCACTCCTGGCACCGGGTATGAGACCCCCTCCCCTAGACCCCACGACTTACCCTTCGTGGCAGGGGGTGGGGAGCGACTTGACCCACCGGACCGGATTAAGCATTAAGGGAGGTGCCCTCCCGGGCCATCACAGAGGGGGACCATCGTCATCCTTGCAGAGGACTCCCATTTTTCCTTCCCTTGAGGTCACGGCGTGCAGTGGCACCAGCGGCGCCGCGCACGCTCCCATGCGCATCCCCGCCAAGAGCCTGTCGCAGACTCTCACCCACTGTCTCAGTGCCAACGTGCTGCCTCCCAGCCTCCGCTAGGTGGCAGGCAATCGCCGAGCACTGCGATTTCTCCCCTCCCCGGAGAAGGAGAGCAGTCCTAGGGACGCTCGATCCTTCTCTCCCTGCCAACCCCCGGCGTCCCATGTCCATTCCCGAACATGGGTCGCCGGCATGACACGAGGTAAGGCGCCCAGCGCCAACCTCAGCCACTGGGCCGGCCTGTTCTGTTCAGATTTTAAGTTGGTGTAGGAGTAGGTCATCTGCGTAGGCTAGAGTCTTGTCCCAGTTTAATGCCTTGTATGGACTTTGTCTGCCATAGTTTGCAGAGCAGGAATTCTGTGTCTGGGAGGCAGAGTAGGGGTCTGTTGCCCCTGTGTAAAGTAAACTGAGTGGAGTTGGTGCCGTTTGTCTGGACCCATTCCACAGGGCTGGAGTATTGGAGCTTAGTTAGCGAGGTGAATGCCGGGGCTGCTGACCATCCTGTCTATCTTGGTATAGCTATGCCCATTCAGCAGCCTAAGGCCTTTTCTGTGTCCCCACACATCAGAAGGGCTGGGTCTTTTTGGGACGATGCAACCCCAGTCGCATTTATGACAGCACAGACACTGTCCATGGCTATGCGCCCTTTGACAAACCCTGTTTGGTGCTTGTCCACCAACAGGGGGATGAGGGAGTCCAGTCCTGTAGCAAGAATTTGGCCAGTATTTTTGCATCTACATTAAGTAATGAGATGGGATGGTAGTTAGTGACAAGTTGTGCATCTTTGTCCTGCTTGGGTAGCAGTAAAATGAGGGCCTCTGGCATGGAGAGTGAGTGCGCTCCTTCCAGCAGAGCTGAGGTATATGTGGCCTGCAGTCTGGTCCCTAATTGGGACTGAAATGTTTGATAGAATTTTACCAGTAGACTGTCCTATCCAGGTTTTTCCCCTTTGAGAAAGGCAGCTTGGAATGTAATGGGGCTTTCCAGACCACAGCATTGCTTCTCTGATAGTTCAGGTATCTGGGTTACATAGATACATAAAATGTGATGGCAGAGAAGGGCTGCTGGGCCCACCCAGTCTGCCCAGTTATGTTTTCTTTTTTGCCTTTTTTTCCCCCAGACCCTACTTAATCCACGACACAGTCTCTTCTCCCCTCTACCCTATCCACACCATTCCCTTGTGCCTGTCACAGACAATTTTTTTTTTTTTTTTTTTAACTCAGTCACTGTTTTCATCCCCACTACCTCCACTGGTAGGCTATTCCAGGTACCCACCACCCTTTCTGTGAAACAGTACTTCCTCACTTCTCTCTTGAATTTATCCCCCTCCAGCTTCATATTATGCCTCCTTGTTACAGAGCACCTTTTTTTCTCTGAAAGATACTCTCCTCCTGTACCTTATTAGCCCCCCATAAGGTATTTAAAGGTTTCCATCTTATCCTCCCTCTCCCTCCTGTCCTTCAGGATGTACTGTACGTATTTAGCTCCTTTAGCATTTCCTCATAGGGTTTTTGTTGCAGACTCAGCACCATTTTGGTAGCCTCCTCTGCACCGCCTCCACTCTTCTGTCTCTTCCGAAATGTGGTCTCCAGAACTGTACACAATACTGAGGGTGGGGTCTTAGCAGCAATTTATATAGGGGCAGAACCACCTCTCTTCCTGCTGGAGATACCCCTTCCTATACACCCCAGCATCTCACTAGCTTTTCCGACTGCCTTGTCACCTTTAGGTTGTCTGATATGATTACTCCTAGGTCTCTTTTCTGTTTGTTCTTTGTCACTCTGCTCATGTTATACACCGCTCCCAGGTTCCTATGGCCTAGATGCATTACTTTGCACTTTGTTGCATTAAAACCTAGCTTATATACAGTTGACCAGTCTTTTCAGATCCCTGCATTTTCCATCCACATCCCCCCCCTTCCCCGAGGGTCCACTCTGTTACAGATCTTGGTGTCCTCTGGAAAGAGGGAGACATCACCTATGTCCTCCGTTACAGATCTTGGTGTCCTCTGCAAAGAAGAAGACATCACCTTTCAGTTCTTTGCTATGCTGCTTGTAAAGATATTGACGAGGACTGGTTCCAACACTGATCCCTAAGGCACCCCAGTGGTCACCCTCCCTTCCTTGGAGCGCACTCCATTTACCACAACCCTCTTTGTTCTTTTGGCTAACACGTTTCTTATCCAGGCTACCACCTTATTATCTACCCCCAAGTTACCCAACTTGCCTAGCATTCTCCTGTGTGGAACGGTGTCGAACGCCTTGCTGAAATCCAGGAAAGCTACGTCAACCCCTCCTCCCTGGTCTCTCCTTGGTCAGATTTGTTTGGCATGACCTTCCCTCTATGAAACCATGCTGCTATGGGTCCTGTAATCCATTTGATATAAGATATTCTACAATCCTTTCTTCTAATAGTGTTTCCATTTGACGCCGAGGGTTGAGGCACGGGACGGCACACTTCGCGCCATGCCGACAACCTGGGTTCGGGAACAACCTCTGGTCATCAGAGGAGGGAGAGGAGAGGCAGAGCAGGATCAAGCGCCTAACGGCTGCTCTCCTCTCCTGGGGTACCTGTCATCCCCCTCCTCCCCCCTGTAGTTCCACTGCCACCGGGTGGAGGTCCAGTGGCAGTGCAGGCAGGAGGGGGTGGCAAGTCAGGAGGGTGTGTTGGAACACAGCACGTGCGTGCCTCCGGGACTTGGGGGGTGGGGGGGTAGTGTTTCCATTAACTTACCCACCACTGACATCAGGCTAACAGGCCTATAATTGCTCGCCCTCTTCCTTGCCACCACTTTTATGAAGTGGGACTACATCTGCTCTTCTCCAGTCCTCTGGGACCACTCTGGTCTCCAGTTATTTGTTTAAAAACATCTGTCAGAGGTGCAGCTGGTACCTCTCCAAGTTCCCTCAGCATCCTTGGATGTACCCCATTTGGCCCCATAGCTTTGTCTGCTTTAAGGTTATCTAGTGCTTTCTGGACACACTGCACTGAAAATGGATTACTGTCCATTTTCCTCCCCTCAAAGCTTCTGGTGCCTTTTTGTGGTCCCTCCCCTTCTCCTGTGAACACTGAGCAGAAGTATTTGTTCAAGATGTTGCCTTTTCTTGATCCTCTGCCATACAACCTCCCTCCCTCCCTCCAACCATACAGTCCCTCCCTTTATCTTCCTATTTTTGCTAACATACCTAATAAATGTCTTTTCCCCCTTTTGATACATCCTGTGCTATTCCTTCCTCATTTTGCACTTTTGCTCTCCCTATTGCTTTGCTTGCCTCTCTGTTTTCCCTGATACACTTCCCTATTCTCTTTTTGCTGTGTCTCCTTGTATCTTCTGAATGCTACTCTTTTAGCCTTTAGTTTTTCTGCTACCTCTTTTGAGAACCATAGCAGGCTCCTCTTTCTTTTACTTTTGCTTAACTTGCTTGGTTGTGTACAGGAATAGAGAAACACCATCTGGGGGGAGGGTACCCTGGAATTTAGAGAGACCTGAGTATAACTTGAGAAAGGTGGGGCTGATTTCCGTATGCAAGGAAGTGATGGATCCTCCTAGGGATCTGATACTCCCAGTATGCCTGTTGGACTGAGAGACCCTTGTCCTGTATGCCAAGAATCTGCTGGCCCATTCCCCAGACTCCCAATATTTGTGAGCAGTCCAAATGACTGCTGGCTGGGCAGAGTTGTATGAGAATATTGATACCATATTGCAGCTGAAGTATCTTCCACAATAAATCCTTTGGGGTTTCGCCTGAGGAGGAGGAAAATGCTTTCTCTGTAAGCTTCAGCTGCTGTTCCAGACTTTCTAGCTTCTTCATGCCGTTCCTTTTTGGCATTCGCTGCATATCCCATGACTTTGCCTCACATGAAGACTTTGAAAGCATCCAGTAATGTGGCTCTGGATACTTCAGGCGTGCCATTGATCTGGAAGTAAACCCCAGTTTCTGTCATAAACAAATCTGAAAATTATTTTTGGCCAGAAGGCAGTTATCCAGCCTCCACCTGCATGTTGAGGGTGGCTGTCTGCTGGTAGATAAGGTGTGCTGGACACAGATGTAGTCTGAAATTATTGTTCGACTTGTGTGTACTTCCTGCAACAGGGACATATGCTGGGACTGGATAAGTAAAAAGTCTGTTCTGCTACTGTTATTGTGTGGAGCAGAATGGAATGAGATGTCCCTTCCAGAGGGGTTCTTGGCCCTTCTTTCGATCAATGAGACAGAATTCCTGTGCAACTGATACAGCGTTTGACATGCCCTGGGTTAGGGGTATGGTGTGCATCTCTGCTGATCCAGGAATGGATCCCATACTTCCCTTAAGCCCCTTCCTAACACAGTAACATCATCTGAGTTGAGCATGGTGGCCATTTGCTGAGCAATCTCTGGAAGTAACAGAATTTGCGTTGGGGCCAGATACATCGCCAAGAGGAGGATTTAGTCTTTACACCTGTATTTGTGCTATGACCCATCTGCCCTCTTTACATTGGCAAGTTTGTAGGCTCTAAGCTGTGAGTCTTCTATGAATCGGGATTGCTACTCATCTAGCCTTCAAATGAAATGACTACTTATGACTTGTCCTGCCCAGTCTCTCCTAAGCTTAAGTGTCCCTCCTAGCAATAAATGTGTTTCTAGGGGTGTGAATATGGTTAACTTATCCACACTCTGGCAGTTCCACTGGAACGATGTTGGCTGGCATGTCTTTAAGCTACGCTCCTCCGACCACCTGTGCAGTATATCCCCCAACTCTGCCCCATGATGTTACATTGTTCTTTCTGCTGGAAGAATGAACGGGCCACCTCCTTCGTGATCCCGCTTCAGATTCTCTGTGCCATGGCAAACCTGTATTTGAGAAATTTTTGATTTCTTTGACACAGTTTTGTGGTTCTTTCGACTCCGTCTCTGGACCAGTGATGGAACACAAGAAACCAGGATTCAAATTCTGTGTTGGAGGCCACAGAAGATGATGGTCACTGATCTGCATGCATGACACGAGCATGTGCTGCACAGACAGGCAACACGATGTGGATGGATTCAGCCTGTGCAGAAGCATGCTTCCCAAGTCCCTCGAGGACTGCGTCAGCCTTCAGAGAGGCTTCCAAAGCACCTCCCTTAGGGCCTCAAGTAGGTCTTTTCTGAAACTAGGTCCGTTATACAACTTGCGACCCACGAGGTGGAAGTGGCGGCTGCTGCGATGGGCACTTCCACAGTCTCTGTGCTGTTCCCTGGGGCCAGCATCAGAGGGTCTTTCACAGGCCAGTTTTGCGATATGTTTGTTCCTCCAGATCCTGGACAGAGCAGTGTCCTGCATGGTTCAGAATCCAAGTGCTGCTGGTGCCAGCTGTGGGACCGAGAGCAATTCAGCCAAGGGCAGGAAGTCTGGCAGGTTGAAGACTCTTCTCTGTCAAGTCATGGACTTTGACCCTGGTCAAGTAGTCTGTTAGAATCTTTCTTGACCTTGTTGAGCAGTTGTTGGATGAGACTGAGGACGTGGACCAGTTGGTGGCCCTGGCCGATCCACCACAGGACCCACCTAAGGCTTGGGTCTTCGCCTGTGTTGCTCAGTGTCCGTGGGTGCATAATTTGTGGCCAACTGCAGGAAGACCCTTCTCGTTGTTGGCCAGCTGGTCGACAATGGCAGTTGTAGTCTAAACATTTGCACACACTATTCTGTTCGACCAGGAGGTGTTGCAGTTGGCATTCCTCTACCTCCTCATTGTCAGGTGAGGAGAAGCACTGACAGAATCCACATTGATCCTGCTTGAGCCAGTCCAGAAGAGGACTAAGTACCCTCTCTTGGACCGGAATGAATCCCAGATGATTGCCTTCCCCATGGCTGAGGCCATTTTGGGGCCAGCCCTGGAGCTTTGGCAGCATGCAACGTCCAGGTCGTATGGTCTGCAAGTACGGGTACCCACAGTCTCCCTTTCAGGGTTTTTGGACCATTCTTTGGAGGAAGGTCTGGTCATGGAGTCTGTGCTTCATAAATCCAGACACCGGGGAACATGGACAGACCTTCTGACAAAATGCGCCAGTGCTACGAGGAATTCCAGTGGCGGCAGTAAGCCATCATAGGGCAGGGTAGGGCTCTACCTCAAGGTGCTCCGGTCCC
The DNA here is from genome assembly GCA_016271365.2 of Neoceratodus forsteri. NCBI lineage: Eukaryota > Metazoa > Chordata > Ceratodontiformes > Ceratodontidae > Neoceratodus > Neoceratodus forsteri. The sequence goes on along the minus strand of CM057453.1, from coordinate 149,211,408 downwards.
CTGCCAGCCACCAGTTGTTACCCTGCCAGTCCACATTGTGCAGGTGCTCTCCATACCTGCATCTCTGCCGATTAGGGTTGAGCTGCCACCATGACAGCTGCCATTTGGCGCTTCGCCCAAGGACGCCAGCCACCACTGGCTTGCCAGACCACTTGTCATTGAGGATCACCCTAGGTGAGGATTCCCAGGAGGTCTGTGGCACACAGTGACTGAGGGCCATTTTCGAGGAGTCATCGTGAGGCCTGGATCAAAAGTCCATGGCCTCCTCTGGAACTGATCTCTTTGACCATAACTTAGTCAAGTAGTCTTCCACGGAGCATGGCCCTGTGTCCTCCGGTGGGGTGCTCTGATTAATCTCAGAATCCACATTGATCCTGCTTGAGTCAGTCCAGAAGAGGGCTAAGTACCATCTGGACATTTTGGACTGGATTGAAGCCCAGATGATTGCCTTCCCCATGGCTGAGGTCATTTTGGGGCCAGCTCTGGAGCTTTGGCAGCATGCAACATCCAGGTCGTATGGTCCACGAGTACGTGGTACCCACAGTCTCCCTCTCGTGGGTTTTTGGACCATTCTTTGTAGGAAGGTCTGGTCACGGAACCTGTGCTCCATAAATCCAGACACCAAGGGGGACACTTTATGCAACTTTTAGGCCACATGGCTGCAGCAGCAGGCACAGTCATGGGGTCCAGGTTCCAGATGAGGGATATCCAATTCCATCTCAGAGCACATTGGTGCCAGAGAAGGGATCCTCTCTCAAAGCTAGTACCAGTAACCAGAACACTACTTCAGGCCTTGCAGTGGTGGCAAAACGGTTGCAGCCTAAGAGAAGGAATTCATTTTCAGCAGGAACCACCTTCCCTGATTCTTACAATAGATGCGTCACTGCTAGGTTGGGGTGCACATCTGCAAGAGCACACAGTGCATGGCACCTGGTCCCACGCAGCCTCTCTTCTGCATATAAACCTACTAGAGTTAAGAGCAGTTTTGCTATCACTGCAGTATTTCGCATCCATGGTACAGGGGAAAGTGGTACAAGTCAGAACAGACAATACCACCACTATGTATTACATCAACAAGCAAGAGGGAACAAGGCCCAGCCCCATGTGCACAGAACCAATGAAACTTTGGAGCCTGGCTTACTCACTACAGGCTTCATTGGTAGCAATACATCTGCCAGGAAAGGACAATGTATTGGCAGATGCCTTCAGCAGAATCAACCGAAACCACCACGAGTGGTCTCTAAACAGACCAGTGTCAGAGGTGGTCTTCCTCAGGTGGGGTACTCCAGAGATGGACCTGTTCGCCTCACAGATCAACCATCAGTTGCCAGAGTTCTGCTGCAGGCCTCCAGCAAGGGGAACAGTGTCACTGGATGCCTTAGTGTTGGATTGGTCAGGAAGAAAGCTGTTTGCATTTCCCCCAATCCCTTTGATCCTCAGGGTCCTGATCAAGCTCTGGTCCCAACCAGCTACAGTGATCCTAATAGCTTCGGATTGAGCCAAGCAGCCATGGTACCTAGTACTGCTGTCAGTGTCAATATCCCCTCCCATTCACCTCCCTCAGAGGCACAATCTCCTAACCTCCTCCCAGGGTAGGAGCCTGTACATGAAACTCAGGTTCACTCGGGCTCAAGGCTTGGCTCTTGAAGACTTAGAATATGCTGTTCTGCAGCTTTCAGAGAGTGTCCTCAGTGTTTTAAGGGGTTCCACAAAACCTTCCACCAGGAAAACTTGCGCTTCCAAGTGGAAGGGGTTTTCCATATGGTGTGGCAATCATGGCATAGTACCTGCTCAGGCAGGTCTGCCAGCTCTGCTGGACTATCTCACACATTTACATTCATTGGGCCTCCAGCACACTATCCTTAAAGTTCACTGGCTGGTAAAGGTGCCTCTATGGCATTAAATCCCATTTTCAATAATTTTTTTTAAGGTATTGGCACAATTGCACCACCCCCAAACATAAAGAACCGGTGCCTGCATGGGATCTTAATGTATGCATATCCAAGCTCATGGAGCCTATGACTACAGCACATCTGAAATATGTGACTTGGAAAACTGTTTTTCTGGTGGCCATGACCTCAGCCGGATGCATTAGTGAGCACCAGACACTGTGTGGAGCTAAATTATCTCATTCCACAGGGATAAGGTGGTATTGAGAACCAGTAGGAGGTTTTTGCCAAAGGTGGTCTGACTTCCATCTGAACCAGTCAGTCACTTTACCAGTTTTCTTCACCGAACATTCCAGTTCAGGGGAATATAGGCTCCATAGCCTGGATGTAAAAAGGGCATTGAGCTATTACATCACTCATATCAAGCCCCACAGGCAGGACAGACAGCAGCTGTTCCTTATCTATGGGGATGTGGAAAAAGCAAAGCCAGCACCTAAAACAAGTATTTCACGCTGGATAGTTAAGTGTATTCAGTTTTGTTACAGTAAGGTTAACAAAGAGCCCCCAGCAGGACTGAGGGCACACTCCACAAGGGGCACAGCTGCCACTATTGCAGCTGCCAAAGATGTTCCACTATTGGAATATACAAAGCAGCTACATGGATAACAGTGCACACTTTTTTACAAAGCACTGTTGCCTGGACACGCAGTCTAGGAGTGATGCCAGATTTGGCACAGCAGTTCTGCAGATCCTGTTTCCAAAATAGGGTTCTGTGCCCACCTCCAAAGGTACTGCTTTGTAGTCTGCAAGAGTTAAGAATATTAATTCCTGGGGTTAGAAGAAAAAATTACTCACGTTAATACTAACATATTAAAATGCCAGCAGCGTGTAGGCCTAACTGTCTTTTGTGTCTGCTCGTTTGGTCAGCCCTCAACCTGGGAGCAGACCTTGCTGTCCCCCCAACCCCTCTGACTGAGACCATTCCCAGTACGAGATATTCACCCTGTATTGGACTTTGCCAGCACAGCCCTGCCCCTGTACCTGTCCCAACCCCTCTTGAACCCCTCCACAGGCTCTGCCTCCACTAGTCCTCTGGGCAGCACATTCCAGGGTTCCACCACCCACTCAGTGAGTAGCACTCTCCCCGGAGTCTTCCCCGTCTAGCTCCCACCGTGGTGTCTAGTTGCCCCCGCCTTTTCTTTGGAGCAGCCCAACTGAGCCTCCCCTATTTAGCCCTTTCATGTACTTGAAGACCTCTGTCATGTCCCCCTGTCCTTCCTCTCCTCCAACGTGTACATGTTGAGCTCCTCGAGCCTCTCCCCTTAGGTCCTTTCCCCCCAGTCATTTTGGTTGCCCTCCTCTGGACCCTTTCCAGGAGTGCAGTGTCCCTTTTTAGGTGCGGTCTCCAAAACTGCACCCAGTACTCGAGCCTAACCAAGCAGTTGTACAGAGGGAATCCCCTAGCGAAGCATCCTATTGGCTTTGGTCACTGCCCTCCTGCAAGTCTCAAAGTTGTTCATTTTGACATCCACCACCACCCCCAGGTCCCTCTCGGCTATCAAGACTTGAAGCATTACATCCCCCCCAGTATACACTTGGCCCGGGTTTGTGGCACCCAGGAGCAGAACTCTGCTTCTAGGGACATGGATATATTGTTCAATCCACACTTATTGGCAGGTTCCTTGCCGCTTTAAATCTTGCTGGAAGGTCTTCAGGCTGGCTCCTCCCACCCACCCGGGTGGTAAAACTCTCGGCTCCGCCCCATGACGCTAGATCTTCCTTACCGCTTGGAAGCTCAGGTTCCCTCCTTAGCGCTCTGCATTTTAGACTGAATCCTAACTCTTCAGTTCATCCGGAATTGGTTTTGAAGTTTTCTAAACTTCGGTCTTCATCTTCTCTCGCGGCTGCGATGGACAAATCTATTCCTGGCTTTCGGAGGTGCCCTTGCGGGCAGAAAATATCCAGGATGGATCCACACTCCATGTGCGTCTACTGCCTAGGCTAGATCATGACCGCGAGCCCTGCGGTTGTGCCGCTTATCTCGTAGCGTCTGGATGATCAGCGCTGCCCGATTGAAGCTCGGGCACCCCGAGAAACGTTTCCCGACGGTAAAATCAAAAGAGGCTCATTGGGCGGTGTCCGCGAGCAGATGATCGCCCGCAAAGAGGAGGCGACCCAGGCCGCATCTTCCTCCTCGGCCGTGGCATTAATCCCGCTCTCTCTGAGTTCCTCGTATACGGCTTCGTTCAAGGAGCTTTCAGTCCCTTTCCATGAAGGCAGAGGGGCCATCGGGACATTCTTCTCGGCCCAAGAAGAAGAAGTCGAAGGGTAAGTCCCACCGTCGGCATTTTGTGGGAGCGGGAGAGGGCTCCTTCCCCGGACAGCCGACCGTCGACTTGATAGGGTGCGGCTCCGGGGCGCTGGCTTCTCGGTGTCCCCGTCAGGCCAGCATGCTGAGACTCCCGTCGACGCAGTCGAGATTTTTCTCGATCCGTTAGATGGGCTGTTGACTGGCGAAGCTGACAACCCACCTTCACCGGTTCCCCCGGTGGAGATCGAGGATCTGCCTGCTCCTTCAGGGCCGCGGTCCCGGTTAAAATGTCGAGCTGAGGGAAGAGCGGGTGTCCCCCGCCCCTTCCCAGACCCGCCCTCGGTCCCCCCGAGGGTCTTGGTCTCTGACTTCATCTCGGTCAAGCCGTTCCTTTGATTCTCGATATCGGTCTCGATACTGAAGTAAGCGGCGACACCGTTCCTCCTCGTCCTCTTCCTCCCGGATGAGGAAGCTTCGGCGTAGAGGCCGTCGGCCTTCTGACGAGAGCTTATGTGGCGGCAAGTTGCTGTTGTCGGTCTAAGCGACTCGGTCAGACCCGGCCACCAAGTGGCTGTCGCCCGAATGACCGAAGCAACCACTCGCCTCAGTCGAGTTGCCCGTTCCAGGGCCGGTTGCTCGGCCAAAACCAGCTGCTCCACCAATTGTGGTGGAACCTCCGCCTCCACAACCGAAGTCTGGGACACCGACCAAGGATTCTCAGTCAGGTCACAGCCTGCCCCACAGGTTGTCGGTCACCCTCACTCCCGACCGTACTCTGCAGATGGAGGGTGGCTCAGGGCCGAGGCAGATCTTCGGAATCCGACGACGACTCCTCCCTGTTCTCCAGGCAGGTCGACCTGGAGTCCTCCGGGGGCCAGTCATTGGACGATAGCCCATCGTCCTTCTTGGGTCTGCTTCGACTCATCTCTGAGTCCACCGGGATGCAGCTCGAGCCCGTGTCCAAATGGTCAAGTACCCTAGCGGAGATACTGGACCAGAGGATTCCCAGGCCTTTCCGGTGGCTGAGGCCATTGTCGGCCCAGCGGGCTTTGGCGGCAGCCTGCTTCCTGTCCTCGCGATGGCAGGAAGTATCACCAGTCCCTACCGGCTCTTTGCCCGGTTTCTCGGAGCACCCCTCTGCCGAGGGGTTAGTCACCGACAGTGTTTTCCGGCGTTCCGGTAACGCTCGGGATGTGGATAAGCCCCTCTGACAGAGTCCAAAAAGCTGGACTTTGATGGGTGCAAGGTGTACGCTGCATCCTCCCTCTGCCTCCGACAGGCCAGCTCGGCCGTGCTGATGGCACACTTCTCCCACGCCCTCTTGGGCTCCCTGGATGAGGTTGTCCTTCATCTCCCGACCGACCTGCAGACCACGGTCCGCCAGGTGCGGGACCAGGGTAGGGCGGTGGCAAAGCAGCAGCTTCAGACTGCTCTAGACATAGATGATTCCTGTGCCAGGTCAGTAGCGGACGCGGTGGCCATGCACCGCAGGGTGTGGCTGAGGATATCCACCTTCATGGCGGATACCCAGCACAAGTTGGCGGATGTCCCTTCTTGGGACTGACCTCTTCGACCCTGGGTGGAGGGACACCTCCAGCGGATCGAAAAGTCCAGTGCCACCCTGGACTCGGTCACCTCCGCCCAGAGGGACAAAGGCCGCCGTCAGCAACAGCAGAAGTCCTTTCGTCCTTCGGCCCCTGCATCTTGACCGGCCCAGCAGCACCAGCAACAGGGCCAGCAGGCTCGCGCTTGGCATCCCAAACCCAAGCCGGCGGCTTCCTCCAACAGGAAGCAAGGAGGTAAAGGCCCAGGAGTTCCCTCGGCCGGTTCCTCCTCCAAGCCTGCCCAGTGACGGGTTGAGGAGTGCCGCCCCCAGCCTCGTCACTCCCCCCTGGGTTCCCCCCGTGGGGGGACGGCTCTGCCACTTCCTTTGCACCTGGTCCGCTATCACCACGGACCGCTGGGTGTTGGAGGTGGTAGGAAAAGGCCTGCCTCTGGAGTTCGAGCAGGCTCCACCCTTTCGAGCCATCGCCCCTCGGGGGGCCACGGGGTCCGCAGCCTTGCTGTCGGCCCGTCGAGCCGATATTGCCCTGCTCCTCGAAAAAGAGGTGATCAGGAAGGTGGCAGATCCTCCTCCAGACCCAGGGTTTGTGTCCAGGTATTTCCTGGTCCCAAAACGGACGGGGGACTGGCGCCCCATTCTCAACCTGCACAACCCGAACAGGTTCCTAAGGTCTTGGACCTTCAGGATGGTCACTCTGGCTCAGATAATCCCATCCTTGGAACGAGGCGTGTGGTTCTGTTCCCTGGACCTCCAGGACGCGTTCTTTCACGTCCCAATCCGTCCATCTCGTCAGAGATTCCTCCGCTTCAGAGTGGAGGGATCCCTTTACGAGTTCCGGGCCATGCCCTTCGACCTCTCCCTAGCTCCCAGGGTCTTCACCAAATGAATGGCAGTGGTGACAGCATTCCTGCGGCGCCGAAGGGTCCGGGTGTACCCCTACCTGGACGACTGGCTGATTGCAGCCCCCTCCAGAGCGGAGGCGGAGCGGTCCAGAGATCTGGCCCTTCAGATTTGCTCTCAGATTGGCCTCCTCATCAGCGAGGCCAAGTCGGAACTCGTGCCGAAACAGGTTATGCTCTTCATCGGGGCAGAGCTAGACTCTCTTCGAGCCAGAGCTCTGCTCCCCCGGCGGACAGTGCCGAGGTTCTTTCCTCCTTTGCCCAGTCATTTCTGGTTGGGCAATCGCGCCCTGCCCGGGACTTCCTGCGCCTCCTGGGCCTCATGGTGGCCTGCATCAGCATGGTCCATTGGGCCCGTTGGTACATGCATCCCCTTCAATGGGGACTGGCCAGCCAGTAGTCACAACGCTGCGATCCATTGGACCAGCCCGTGACAGTGATCCAGGAGATGTGGAGCGCTCTCCAGTGGTGGATCGTTCCGGCACATCTGCAGGAGGGCATCCTGTTTGTCCGCCCGAGCCGATGGTCTCTCTATCGACCGATGCATCTCTGATGGGTTGGGGTGCCCATCTGGGGGAGCACAGCGCATGGCCTCTGGTCCCCTCTGGAGTCCCGATGCCATATCAACCTGCTGGAGCTCCGAGCGGTCCGCCTAGCTCTCACCGCCTTCGCTCCGTTTTTACGGGGTCAAGTGGTTCAGGTCCAGACGGACAATACCACGACCGTGTACTATCTGAACCGCCATGGCGGGACGCGCTCCATGCTGTTATGCAAGGAAGCTCTCCGCATATGGTCCCTCATGTGCAGCCTGGAGGTGGATCTCCTAGCCATTCACGTGGCAGGAGCCTCCAACACACTGGCCGATGCCCTAAGCCAGATAGGGGCTGCGTCTCACGAGTGGTCTCTCCTGCCGGAGGTAGTACAAGATCTGTTCTCCCACTGGGGTATGCCTCAGGTGGACCTGTTTGCCTGCAGGGAGAATGCAAAGCTGAGTCTGTTCCATGCCAGCCCCTCCAGCAGGGCTCGCTGCAGGTATGCCTTCTCGAGGCCGTGGACCCCGGGCCTCTTCTACGCTTTCCCCCATTTCCCTTGATCCACAGGGTGCTTCTCAAGGCGAGGAGGGACAAGGCGCAGGTGATTCTGGTAGCCCCAGACTGGCCCCGCCAGTTCTGGTATCCAGATCTCCTCAGCCTCAGCGCCAGGCTCCCAAGGCAGCTTCCAGCCCGCCCGGACCTGATCTCAGTCAACCAGGGGAAGGTATTCCATCCGGACCTTCAATCCCTGCACCTGACGGCCTGGTTCCTGAGCGGCTAGAGTTCCAGGCCTTGGGTCTTTCCGATGAGGTCCTCAACGTCGTTGAGGCGTCCCGTAAGGAGTCGACCAGGAAATGCTCGCCTTCAAATGGAAGAGATTCTCCATTTGGTGTCAGGGAAGGGCTTGGTCCTCCACCTGTCCTGGCAAGCATTCTGGACTACCTGTGGTCCCTTTCTCAGCAAGGGCTTGATCGCGACCTTAAGGTGCACCTGGTAGCCATCTCTGCTTACCGGCGCGGGCCGGGAAACAGTCGGTGGGCGAGGAGAAGGTGGTCCGGCGCTTTTTCAAAGGCCTTGACCAAATTTCCCCTCCAGTGCAAGAATCTCCACCTCCGTGGGATCTACTGCTGGTATTGGCCAAGCTCATGGGCAAGCCATTCGAACCGATGCACAGGTGCAATATTTCCCACCTGTCATGGAAGACCGCCTTCTTGGTGGCTGTCACGTCAGCCAGAAGGATGGGAGAGCTCCAGGTGCTTTCCATAGAGTCTCCTTATCTGGTCTTCCACAGGGACAAGGTTGTCCTGCGCCCCCAACCGAAATTCCTTCCGAAGATGGTGTCAGAGTTTCACCTTAACCAGGTGTTGACTCTGCCGGTGTTCTACCCAGTCGCCTCGGAGGCTGAATATAGGCTCCATACTTTGGACCCTAGACGGCGCTCGCTTATTATAAGGGAGCGACGGCTGAAGTTCGGGGAGAGGTTCGCCAGCTGTTTGTCACCTACGCTGAAGCCGCACCTGGCAGACCTGCAGCCAAGCGGACGATAAGCAGGTGGGTCACCTCCTGCATAGAGCTCTGCTATAGGTTGGCGGGCATGGAGCCTCCCAGAGGGATAAGAGCTCATTCTACCCACCATACCCCTGCATCGGTAGCTGCTTCCAGGGATGTCCCTATCCAGGATATCTGCAGGGCTGCTACCTGGAAGTCGCCACATACCTTTATTACCCACTACCACATCGACCTTGAGTCACGCCGGGATGCTGGTTTTGGGGCCTAGATTCTCCAGTCTCTATTTCCCAAGTAAGTATCGGGGGTGTGCGCCTTGCCTCCCTCCTCCCGGAGAACTGCTAGGAGTCTGCCAATAAGTGTGGATTGAACAACATATCCATGTCCCTAGAAATACAGGTTACTCACCTGTAACAGGAGTTCTAGAATGATATGTGTTGTTCATCCCTGAAACCCTCCGACCTCCCGGCTTCGGCCTTTTGGCCTACTGGCTTCCAGGGCTAGATCTGGTGTCATGGGGCGGAGCCGAGAGTTTTACCACGCGGGTGGGTGGGAGGAGCCAGCTTGAAGACCTTCCGGCAAGATTTAAAGCGGCAAGGAACCTGCCAGAAAGTGTTGATGAACAACATATACCATTCCTAGAATTCCTGTTACAGGTGAGTAACCTGGTTTTAAAAAAAAAAAAATTGGGAGGGGCATAACTAGCAGAAGGAGGGAGGTGCTGATGCCTCTTTACAAAGCCATGGTGAGACCACACTTGGAGTACGGGATCCATTTGTGGAGACTGCACCTACGTAAGGAGATTGATGGGATGGACAGGGTTCAGAGAAGAGCAACCAAATGGTGCACGGTATGCAGGGGAAATAATATGAACAGAGGTGTAGGGAATTGGATCTGCACCCATTGGAGACTAGAAGGAAGGGGGGGCATGATTGAAACTTTTAAATATGTGAAGGGGGATCAATAAGGTGAAGGAGGGGAGCATGTTCAGAAGGAAGGAGGGGGCCTCAAACTAGAGGGCACAGCCTAAGATTGGAATGTGGAAGCTATGGAGGCAATGTGAGGGGGCGATTATTCATGGAGAGGGTGGTAGAGGCCTGGAATAAACTACCAGAAGAGATGGTGGAGGGATTTAAGTGGGCGTGGGACAGACATATGGGATTGGGAAGTGAGGGCCCATTAGAGTGGAGATGAGTAGGGGAAGGGTGAAAGGGCAGACTGGATGGGCTGAGGAGTTGGTCCTTTTATGCCATTGGATTTTTTGTGATTCTGTACTGTGTTAATCTTGGCCTATTAAATATGATCGTTGATGGCATTCTTGTGGCTCTACTTAGAAAAACCGTGGCCGGAATCATTGATGGATGGGGCAGAGAGGTTACCAGTGGACACTCACAGCCTGAGGACAGGGTGCACGCTGCATCTTCCCAGTTTGAGAAAGCTAGATAAGAATAAACTCTGCTGCAGTGCTGTGTCATAGGAAACTACTGAGAACCGTCTCTTTTGCCCCCACAAAAAATTCCTATACACAGTTTCCTGTGAATGTCTTAAGTTTTCTCAAACAAGTAACCTACAGACTAGAAGGAATAAGAATTTTGATTTTGCTCGAGAGACCTCAGATTAGATCCTCTAGTGTATAAAGGTCGAAGTCTCTCGAAGTACAGCATGGATGGAACATAGAGGGTTATGTGTGTGTTTTTTTTTTTGTTTGTTTTTTTTTTATTTGAAAGTTTTTAATTGATTAATGTGCAGGATCTAATGTCTTCAGACACTCACACTCTTAAGGTTACCCTTTCCTGAAAGTGCCTTGGCAGGTGACACTTGTCTAGTGTGTGTGTAAGATATAACTATTGTCTTTGCTTTTTGTTTCCTAGGAGTCCACCTGTATTATGTTGGCGGTGAAGTCTATGCTGAATGCCTTAGTGACAGCAGCATTTTTGTGCAAAGCAGAAACTGCAACTATCACCACGGATTCCACCCAACCACGGTCTGCAAGATCCCTAGTGGCTGCAGTTTGAAGATTTTCAACAACCAAGAGTTTGCTCAGCTTTTAGCCCAGTCAGTGAACCATGGTTTCGAAACAGTCTACGAGCTCACGAAGATGTGCACCATTCGCATGAGTTTTGTAAAGGTAGGCCCCCAGAATTCTGCACTTGACTCTTTCTTGTGAAATCTACTGTAAAGTGTTGTTTCAGTGCAGTTCATATCTGTTGATTTGGAAAGGAGACGACAGAAAAACAGGTCTCTGCTCTGTGTGATAATGTAACAAATGCTAGTTCTTTTGTTCCTTTCTTTTCTGTGGTGGAAAGAAACCTAGAATGCAGTTCACTACGTGGTGTGCGATACAGAAAGTAATTGGACATTCTTACCCCAGGAGTCCTTTAGCATCAGTAACTTTAGCAGTTAGCTGGATAGGTGCAATTGCCCCAAAGGTGTGCCTTTAAGAGAAATTTAAATGAGCTTGGGGTCATAGCCAATCAGAAAACAGGAAGAGTAGTGAGATGAGTGAGAGGTGCTGAAGACTTCAGAACTTTTTCTCCGCTGGACTAAGCAACAATGCCCCTGAGGTGTCTCTCAACTTTCCATGTTAACAGCCTCCTAGTGCTTATCTGGGTAAAGTTTTCCTCATATTTATGTTTTAATAGTGTGCTGAGTGAAATTATTACAAATCCGTTGGCGCCACACTAATTTTTTATTTTTAGCGCAACTGTGCTAATTTGACTTTATTTTTATCAGGGCTGTTCTTTTTGAATGTTAAATTTATCGCAGGTGCTTAATTTTGACGGTTCCTCTCTCTTCTTACCAAATTCTTGTGGGAACCATCGAATTGGGGACAGTTGCCTTGTTTTGTCTTTGTGGGTGTCAGCGTGGCTCAGTTGGTAGCACATCCACCTCTGGACCAGAAGGTCTGGGTTCTCGTCCCACACCAGGATTGGACTTGCACCTACAAATTGCTGGCAGCCGAGTGCAGTATTGGGGGGTGCTATACTGCTGGGGTGTGCCGTCCTTCGGATGAGACGTTAAACCAAGGTCCCTTCTGCCTATCCTGGTGGGTGTCCAGGTGGAAGTAAAAGAACCCAGGGCACTCTTCGCAAAGAGCAGGGAACATTCACGGTGTCCTGGCCAACATTCCCCTTCCCATAAACCGGTTCATGCAATTATCCAGGCTGTGTGTGGGTGATGATGTGCGATATGGCCGCCACCACACATTCAGTCACTTCACTACCAATCTAGCATTGCTTGTAAAGCGCTTTGGGATACTGCGTATGAAAAGCGCTATATAAATGCTGATTATTATTATTCTTTTTTACCTCAGACCTCACAGGTTTTACCACGAGACACCCTATTGGAATTCAGATCTTAACAGTGCCTGGGGGTTTCTTTCAGGATTGGCAAATTAAGAGGAACCCTTCTATATACATTATGTAACTGGATCTAGGTGGTATCTTTTGTAGGACTGTCTGAAAGGGTCCAGCAGCCACCTGTGGCTGTTAACTAATTTTGCTGGGTTTTCTATTAAGATTAGCACTGGTATAGATCTAGTTCTACAACCACAAATAAAAGGCACTGGCAACAGACAGAGCTAATTAACTGGGGCAGGACTGGCCGGTGGCATTTCAGAAACCTGCACTCTATTTGAAAGGTCCAGGACTGGTTTGCTTTGCTTAAATTGGGCAAAACATAGCAGGCAAACCTTTGATTATTATGGCTGAGAACATATCAAAGGCTTCCAACTAGGGGCCATTCAGAAGTACTGAAATGTAAGGAGGTGCTAAGGAACCCTCCAGATCCCAGCCAAAAATTAAAGCTTCCAAATTACGAAGGAAGGAAGCTTAATCAAGCCACTGGTGAAGTGGCTAAAAAGAAACTGTCTAAACATAAATGCTCCCGTTGCTCCTGGGAAAGCCAAGAGTGAGACAACAGGCAGCTTAAAGCATACAGAAAAACTGTGCAGTACTCTGTCTGTGCAAAATATGGAAAAAGCATGGCAACCGTTTCAGACCCTACAAAAAAAATTGGTCCTTTCTTTACTGGGGCTGGCAAACACTCTTCCACAGTTCTCCTTCCCATAGACTGGGAGGGTGATACAGTTGATGATAAATCATTTTATAATGCTCCTGCCTACAAAGGCTGCTAACACTGTTCCACAGTTCTCACCCCAGAGACTGTGAGGGTGATACAGTGGATGATGAATTTATTCTGCCCCTGCTTACAGGGGCTGCCATCACTGTTTCACAGTTCTTGCCCCTGAGACTGAGAGTGATGCAGAAGATATGAGAAGTTCTATGATGTGGAGGGTCTAGCACCCTGTGTATCCAAGGAGATGCTCCCTCCATGCCTTCATCTATCCAAAACATATTGGCACCCTGGACCTCCCTTCTCAGGAGTCCTTCCAAGACGAGGATAAGGATAAGAAAAGATTATAGGGAGATGAAAGGTTCCACCTCCTAAAAATCCCTGTCTGTAATGAAAAATATTAATACAATACCACAAAACTGCTTCGAACCCCCACTTCTGTGGCACAGGTTTACAAGTGATCTGGAAGTGTTAATACATAAATGCATAAATATATCAGTTGTTTAATAATACTGCGTGCCTGTCTGCACATCCCAGCCATGTGAGTATAGTGCATCAGGCAGCTTGTAAGAAAGCTGGGGTCTCCTTTTCCTCCTTATGCCCTTGACAAGGACTCCAGAAAATAAGATTTTAGTTACCTGCAGATGCTTGTCAAAATTTTAACCTACTTGGCTTTTCGGCTAAATATCAAAAAAAAAAAAAAATAAAAGGGCAGTGCAGAACTTTGTCCTGGTTCTTGGTGCAGGAGCTGGAGGATATGGCTAGCCTGCTCCGGGAGCTATGTAATACCCATTCCACAGGACTACAAGGATGCCGCCTCCAGAGTCGCAGCCTGTGCCATCTCTCTGAGACGCTTTGTCTGGCCTAGAACTACTGGTCTACTCTTAGACTCCCAGTTTAAAGCCATGGACTTTCTTGGTGGTCAAGACATGCTGTTGAATTCCTGAACATCTCAAACAAGGCTCCCTGCCCCATGGAACTTCCTCCTGGAGGCATTAGGAGCAGGGTTTTTTTCCCCAGCCTTCTCTCAGTGCAAGGGTGTTTTTCGCAGTCTAAAGCCTGACGTTAGTGTGGGCAGACCTCATGTGTACCCACGTGTCTAAGCCTCTTCCCCAACACAGACGTTTCTATTGGAGCGGGAGGCAAACAAAAAAATCCTAGCTTTGCGAATGGTGGAGAGGGTCCTTGGCCATGAAAAGAAGGGGCCTCTACTCTACATAATTCCTGACACAAAAGACAACTGGGGTGTGGCTTTCCATCTTGCTGTTAAAACCCAAATTCAAGATGGTCATTCTGTTACTATTCATATAGCCCTTACTGTAGGGAGATGTGCTAGCCTCCATGGTACAAAAAATACCTTTAATGAGGTCACACACAAGGATGGGCTCCCTTCAGCCTTCCTCAGCCCCAAGAGTCTTACAAAGTGCTGGGCAGTGGTAGCAGCACGCCTCGGGAATCTGGGTGTCTCTAGCTACACCCTAATTTGCCGATTAGCCTGCCAAATCTTCTTCTCTGGTCAAAGAGTCCCCCACAGGGCTCTGTCTGTAGTCTTGGGGTTCCCGGGTAACTCGAAACAGTCTCACCTGGAACCCTCCCAGCATCCAGGAAGGATATGCCTTCCTTCCGCAGGCAAGAATTCAATATGTCCCTCATTGGCAGTTTTCTTCATCCAGGGACAGCAAGACCAGCCAGCAAACTCTTGACTGGGTTTGAATCATTAACCCTCACTGGTTCAGTATATGATGCGGTCCTGAGCGAATCACAAAACTTTGAGATTTCATCAGGCTATTGGGACACATGGCTTCAGTGCCTGCAGTGGTCCCAGGGTTCAGATACAGGAGACATCACCCGCAAGTCTCTTTGTAGCTTGCTGTTCTCAGAAAGCAACACACTTTCAAAGCTAAAAACTCTGACAGAGCAGTTCCACAGACACCTTCCTCCTGTGGTGGGAAGCGCATCTGGACAGTGCCTCAGTAAGTGGCACCTAGACTCTCCAAGAGTCACAGTTAATCATATTTCATTTGGAACTCAGAGAAATCTTTCTAGCTCAAAGCATTTGCTCCTGTCATTAAAGGACAGACTTGGAGTCGAACAGACACTACTGCAGTGGCCAGATCAGGAGTACTCTGTTTGCAGGCGCTATAAAAACTGGTCTCTCACCTTCTACCTAGGAGTCAGCCTTCAGCGATTCACCCCCCCAGGCTAACACAGTACTCTGGCAGAGGTTCTGGTCGCATCAGTCAGGGCCAGAGTAATGGACTCTGAACAAACAAGTACTAGCCACGGAGTTCAGGCGGTTGGGCACCCAGTAGTGAATCTGTTTGCCTCTCTACTCGGCTTCCAGTTTCCTCAGTTCTGTTGCAGGCTCCAGTCCCGGGATCGCCTCCTCTGGATGCCTTGATCCTGGTCTGGTCAGGGAGGTTCTTGTATGCATTCTCTCCTTTTCCCTTGATTCTCAGGGTATTTCTGAAACTCTTACAACAGCCTGCATGTAGGATTCTGGTGGCTCCAGATTGGCCCAAGCAAGCCTGGTACCCTCTCCTTCTCAGTGCTCTGCAGCAGTCCATTCGCTCTCACTCCCTGCTGACCCTTCCTCAGACAGGAGTGTAGTATCCAGGCATACACCCCTTCCACCTGAAGGCCCGGTTCTGGAACAGTTAGTCTGCATCCTCACAATACTCTTAACAGGTCCTTAGGATACTGAGGGTGGTTAAATCAAACACTAAGAAAACTTATGCAGCCAGATGTAAAGGTTTTCCCTCTGGCGCAGGAGCAAAAAGATTGAATCCCATTCAGTTTCAGACCCTCAGCTGCTAGATTGCCTGGTACTCTTACTGGTGTCAGGCTTGAAACCATCTTCCCTCAAGGTACACTTGGGGGCAATTTCAGCCTACCTTTTGGTGGGGAAGAAAAAAGCAGTTATTTCCCACGTCATATTTAAACAGTTTTTAAAAGGCCTCTTGCACCCCCAGCTTCCGATACGTGAGCTTGTTCCTCCTCCTCGGAGCCCTAACCTTTGCACAGACAGGCTCATGAAGCCACCCTTTCAGCCTATGTCCACAGCCCACATCAAGTTTATAACTTGGAAGACAGGCTTCCTGGTAACCATTTCCTCTGCCATTAGGTTTTCAGGGCTATAGGCCTGGTCCACTGAGCCACTTTACAGCTTCCCTCACAATGATAAAGTTGGGCTCAGGACAAATAGGAATTTCTGCAAAGGCAGTTTTCAGAGTTCGTCTTGGACCAGTCCATTACTCTACCTGTCTTCTTTACTGAGAAATCCATTCCTGGCGAGCAGCAGCTCTACAGCTTGGATGTCAAAAGCCATCTTCTAGTACCTAGAGCATACTAGACAGTCCAGAGGCTCTTCTGCTCAGTTATTCCCCACCTACGGGTATGTAGGCAGGGGAAGACCAGCTACCAAGAGAACGTTTACTGGGTTAGGTCTCTTGTATTAGATTCCGCTATGAAAAAGCTGGTCACCAACCTCCAGTGGGGCTCAGGGCCCACTTCTCCAGGGGCACAGCAGCCTCGCTTGCAGCAGCAATGGACATTCCTCTACTGGATGTCTGAAAAGCAGCTACCTGGAAATCTGTACACACCTTGTGAATCACTACAGTTTGGATGTGCAGACCAGATCTGATGCCAGATTTGGCAGGGCGGGTCTGCAGAGCCTCTTTCTTTGTAGGTTCTCTGCCCACCTCCCACTTGGTACTACTTGGTAGTCTGCTAAAGTTACTGATGCTAAAGGACTCCTGGGATAAGAAGAAAAAATGACTTACCACAGTAATCTTCTTTTCTTCCAAGGGGTTCTTTAGCATCAGTAAGCTCCCATCCTTCCTCCCCAGTTCACCTGTCGGAGAAGGGTTCTTTATTACATCTCTTACCAAATTTGGGGTTTCTTATTGATGAGTTTTTAACTTCTTGTTGTTTCTGTTTCCACTGTTGTGGACATTTGCATGTTTTTTAATCCTGTTGATTTGTTTTTGGTGCATGTGCCCTCGTAGTTCCTTTGAAAAAAAAATCCTGAAGCCTTCAGCAGCTCTCACTCCGCTTACTACCCTTCCTGTTTTCTGGCTGGCTATGGCCCTAAGCTCATCTAAATTTCTCTTAAAGGCACACCTCTGGGGCAGTTGCACCTATCCAGTTAACTGCTAAAGTCACTGATGCTAAAGGACCCCTTGGAAGAAAAAAGATTACTGCAGTGAGTAATTTTTTCTTTAGCCCACCTTGGCCTGAGTAGTCTTCTAGTGAAATAGGTATTTGAATCCCAGTACAGAGTGCCACTTTCTCAGTCTCAAAGGGCAGTGTCACAAAACAGGGGGTGACAAGTCATCTTTAGGAGCCATAAATGAAACTGGAGGATAGATGCAGAGAAGGACCCACTGCAACTGTTAATACACCAACAAGTTAGCCAGATGTTAGTGGGTGAGAACATTATGTGCACCTGCTTAAGTGCTGGTATGCAGCTTATACATTTGCAACAGAGCTGTGTCGTACTGCAGGCCCGTGGTTGAGAGGTGCCTCCTGAAAGTGGCTTACCCTCTCTTACCTTTTGACCAATTTCTGGGTCACTTGAATTAACATTTCTGTGGAACTAACCACCTTCCTGGTAGTTTAGTGGTCCGCCACCTGCTCCCTGAGATCTATTTCCAGGACTTTTCCATAGAGCCAAACATATTTGACTTGTAAGCTGTCAGCATCAGGATCTTGCGGGAAGCTTTTGCAGTGACTGGGCTGCCCATGTCTACCTTCCTCCGAGCAGGTCAGTGGTGCCTGTGTAAGAAGGGTGGACCCCATCCACTTAGTTCTTTATCTCCTGTTGTCAAGAAAGTGCATGTTGGACCCGAGAAAGCTATTTTTTCATTGCAGAGATTAGTTTCTCCAGAAGCTACTCCTTCGAGATGTCGATTGTCTGTGTTTGTCATTACTGAGTATGGCCCATTTTCAGCACTGTTTCTGCAGAAAGCCAATTTATAGAGAATACGCCCACATGCTGTGCATTTGATGCCTGAACCTATCTATCTCCAGACATGCAAAACTGTGCAGTTTGTCAGGGGTTTATCCAAACCAACTGGAGACGCAGACAAGGCTTTGGAGAATTTCTTTTTTAAAGAAAAAATGGACAAGGATACTGCAGTGCCTGTCAAATTGCCGATGGCAAAAGTGGGCCCATTCAAAATGACCATGCAGGTTGGTGACTAAAACAGTCTTGCAGTCAGAATCTTCACTGACAGAGATCTTCAGGAGTCATAGTCTGTAAGTCAGAGTCTTACTTCTCTTGTCAGCAATCCAGATCCCTCTCTCCAAGTGGAATGGTAAAGTCTGCCTCTGCTGGTAAAACAGGTGGGTTCAGCTCTTGAAAATGCAGAACCCCAACCTGTAAAAGCTCAGATCCTATTACTGAAGTACCACAGCCTTTTACCTGCACTGTTGAAACCTTGTTGATGGGGACAGTCCTGTAGACGGCTGGTGTCACAGTTCTTGAAATAAATCATTGCTGCCCCAGGACAACAGAAAGAGAATAATCTAATCTATGATACTTCCTTCTTTAAACTGTGGACATATTGCTCCATGGTGCCTCCAAGTCAAGACTGGCCAGATTAGAAGTCCTTTACAACAGGCTAGCCAGGCTGGTACTCTACTGCCTTTATGACTCTGGGTGTCTCTGGGTTACTGGAGTGAATTGCACTTCATTCTGGTCTCTCTGAAGAGTGTCAAGGGCATTGTTTCCTCATATTTCCACTCAAGACTTACCCACCACTCCTTCCCTAGTCCTTGCACTACACTGGATCATGCAAGCTGATGGTCTGGCACATAAATCTGACCCGTGGGTGTCCCTCCTTCAGTCAGATGTGTGACTGCATGGAACTCCCTGCCAAAATCCCTACACTTAGTAACCAGCCCCTCGCCCTCTAGTAGTCACAGAATGTTTTTTTCTAGGGACATGGATATGATGTTCATCCACACTTTCTGGCAGTTGCTTTTCCCTTTGAGACTGGCCGGAATGTCTTCAGACTGGCTCCTGCCACCCACCCGGGTGGTAACTCCCTCTGCTCTGCCCCATGATGCCACATTTTCCTTTCCACTGGAAGAAGCAGGTTCCCTCCTTTCCGCTCTCGCGCTGAGTAGGCCCTTGCATCTTAAATCTTTGTATTTACTTCCTGAATAGTTTCAAAACATTGACTTCAACTCGATAATAGATAGTGACTGCGATGGACGACAAGTCCATTCCCGGGTTACGGTGCCTTTGCGGGCAGAAAATGTCCCTAACAGATTCGCACGCCACATGAGTTTACTGCCTGGGGCATGAGCACGATCCCAGGCCTACGACATTTGTTGAACTTTCCATCTGACCATTCTGGAGAACCGTCTAGTCAGTCTCGAGTTAGGCTGACCGAGCGAATGGAATCTTGTGGTCAAATCCAAAGATGCCCATCTGGTGGTCTCAGCAGCTGCAGGGTCCGCTGAACAGCTTGTGGCGTTTGAGACAGCGACCCAGGCCACAGCGCACACCTCCTTGGCTTCAGCATTTGTGCCACTTCAGCTGGGTGCCTTGTTTACAGGATCTTTCAAAGAATTGTGCCAGGCTCTGCTGACCTTTGGACAGGGCCCATCCGTGCACAAATCCAAGTTGCAGAAAGAGGCAAAAAAAGATCCCACTGTCAATCGTGGGATCGGGAGCGCTGTTTGTCGAGGGATTCGGATACCTGCATTTCTCCGGATCCGACTTGGGTTGCATCCTTGGCCCAGGCCGCCGATTCCACGGTAACCCTGTCTGGCCACTTGGCCAACACGCGTTGTTGATCTTCCGGCTGAGATGTTTCTCGAGCCGGTCGACCAGTTGTCGACTGAAAAGGCAGACACTTCTCTGTCCAGGACTCCAGTCCTGATGCAGATTGTTGTGAGGATGAATCAGTCTGCTTACCTGCCACCGCTGGTCATCGACCAAAGCCTTAGAAGAGCCTTGGCGCTCTTCAGTTCCCTCTGAGCCCCGCCACTGGTCACCCTCTGCGGTTGAGATCTCAGTGCTGTTCCCAGGGATTAAGTGGTTTCTGCCAACATCGGCGCTCCCGCTTTCAACACTCCGGGAAGCAGCGCCCCTGCTACTCTTCATCCTTGCTCTCCTCTAGTGAGGAGAGGCTTTGGTGCAAATTGCATAGATGCTACGAGAATCTCATGTTGTAGCAGGTGGTGTTCACTGGTATGAAGCTGGTCCCGGCTCTACGCCCGCCATCACCAGCTCTCGCCCGACAGGCAGACGCGTTCTCCACCTCAGGAGCTGACCAAGATGGTCCTGGCTCAGCCAACCCTGGTGTCTCCACCGATTCCTGTGGAGCCTCCACCTGTTTAGACGAAGATTGGTGCTCCAACCAAGGAGTCTCGGGCAGCCAAGGGGCTTCCCATCAGCTTTCGGTCACTGTCACTTCGGACCGTATGCGGAGGGTCAGTGGGGACTCTGTTGGGTGACCCCTCTTTAACAACTCCTCTGAGTCGGAGGGTTCCTCCTTGCACTCCCGTACAGTCACCATGGAGTCGGTTGGGGGTCTCTCGACGGACAAAGGTCCTACCTCCATCTCTGCCTGATCTGAGTCCACAGGTATGAAAATGGAGCCTGTCCAAAAAAACCGGCTTGATACCCCTTGACTGAGATCCTGGACTGGGGAGATACTCCTGGGGAGGCCTTCCTGGTGGTAGAGGCCATTCTTGGCCTAGTTTTGGCAATGCTCAGCTTCCTGCCCTGCGCCCTCTGCCTGGATGGCCCACAAGGATGTGGTACCTACCGGTTCCCTGTTTAGATTCACAGAACACCCCTTGGCCGAGGTGCTTATGCCTGATTCTGTGTTCAAGTGGTCTGGTAACATTGACAAGCCACCCAACAAAGTGTCCAAGAAGTTGGACTACAGTATGTGGCTAAGAAGGTCTATGCTGCCTGCTCACTTGGTCTTTGCCAGGCAAGCTCGGCCCTCCTTATGGCCCACTTATCCCATGCCCTGCTGGGCACCCTGAATGAGGTGCTTTCGTTAGCTGTCAGCGGACCTCCAGACCAGGGCTAGGCTGTAGCAAAATGGCTCCAGACAGCCATGGACATTGGGGACTCCTTTGCCCGCTCCATGGCGGCCACAGTGGCTGTGCACCGCAGTGTTTGACTGAGGATCGCACATGCTAAAACTGCTTGTTCTACTAACCATCTCTTTATTCCATTCAACCCTCCTCCCCGCCCCCTTTTCCGCATTCACTGCCAACTTGACTGCTACATAGCTACCTCATTTCAAACAGACGTGGCCTACCTCTGGCTGAATATTCTCCTTGTTCACTAGTACTTCCCTTTCCCCAAGGCCCGCTGGGCCCTTACTCTCCCCTCCCTATAGCATCTCTCTCTGCTCCCTTCTCTACTGTTGCCCCCTCAAATCATCCTACTGTAATCCACCTTAGAATCGCAAATTTTTGTAGGACTGTTGCTATTGTGATTGTTCTATATAGGTTTATTTAATGTATATACAATTATTGTTTTACTGTTATTTATACTGTCTGTTCAGTACTGTATTACAATCCAGTCCACTTATGGCGCCCGCGGTTAAAACGAGCAATCGCTTACTGCGGGCAAAAGTTAAAAAACAAAATTATTTCCCATTGTTTACATTATGTGCCCTCAGTTTACAATGATCTAGAGATGCCTGCTATTGCAGGCATTTCAGAGCTTAGTTAACACCTCTAAATTGCTGTGTGCTTAGTCTGGTCTTGCTAATTGTGATCAATTAACGGACAGTTTCAGCTAGTTAGTGCGGATAAAAGAAGTTCTCTACTCCGCTCTCATTCAGTTCTCATTCAAGTCATTTGAAAGTGGCCAGTTTAAATTTCTGAGGAGCAACAATGGCAAAACGCAAGGCACTCTCTCTCTTAGTGAAAAAATTGAACTTTTAAACTCCATTGATGTGCTGCCTAAGATGAGCCAGCGCGACCTGTCTGCTCAGCTTTCCCTCCCTAAATCAACTATTGCAGATCTTATGAAGCAGCGGGAGCAGTTGTTTACTGAATGGCATCAAAATCCTGATTGGAAGCGCAAGAGGGATGGAAAGGATGGCGATGTAGAGAATGCCCTACTCAGGTGGTTCCAAAATGCCCATGGCAGGGATGCATTTATCAGTGGCCCACTGCAAGCACAAAAGGCACAGCAGCTCGCAGTTGCCATGGGCCGAGAGGACTTCAAGGCAAAAGCTGCCCGCGAGGTCCTGACACCGCTGGCTTATAGTCCAGTGTTTTTATGGCTCTATAAAGGATCTTCCCAAAGAGCTACAGTTACTGGCAAGTACAAAACATTTCTGTACACTCTATGGCATCCAACAGAACCCTGTAGTAGAGTTTCTCATTGCAGTTTTGTGATCCCCTACTGTGCTCCTGCTGCAACAGAGATCATGGGACCACCATTCACTGTGCATGGCTCTTCAGGCCATTTGCTTAGCATCTCTGCCACCTCCCTGCACATTTGCTTACATCATGACCTTTAGAATAATGTGAGAAGAATTGCGACCCCCTTTGAGCATAGCTCAGAGTGGTCACAAGCCATTCTGTGCTGGCATGAAAACCATGTTGGATAACTTTGTTAAAATATCTTAATTTGACAACTGTTCTAAGTGAACTAAAAATGCATTTTATAAGAAAGAACACTCAGAAACTGATCATGGTTGGGAAATCTTCTCACATTGTCTGTGGGTGCGATCCGAGTGAAGGCTGACTGGGATGGCCTGGGAAAACGAACAAAAAAAAAATAGTGAAAGACAGAAACTTAAAATGACAACAAAGGTAATTAGTATTAAACTCAAAAGCAGTTAAAAGAGAAGCAAAGAACAATAAACCCAAATGGCTTCCCAACCAGTAAGGCTCTATTCTGTAAATGTAAATGGCCTTCATAACCCCATCAAAAGATCGCGAGTGATGCAGCACTTAAACAAAAGGCAGATGTTATATTTATACAAGAATCCCACCTTTCAGACATGGAACACCAGAAATTAACATGGGGGGGTCGATATTCTTCATCTCATCCGAATGGACGTAAACTGGGTGTGTCAATAGTGATCCCATCTAGTACCCAAATTAAAATAAACAAAATACAGTCTAAAAGATCAGGACGCTATACAATTATTCAAGGTTGCCTATATAATCAAAAAGTTGCATTAGCCAATATATATTTACCTTCATAGACTAAATCACCAATAATCCGTCAAATCCTAAATAAAATATTAGACCTTCACCAGGGGCAATTACTAATGGCAGGAGACTTCAATATGACAATCACTCCAAATCTTGATTCATCTAACCCCAAAGTCTACCGTCTTTCAACTCCGGTAAAGTTTTTCAAAACACAACTTGAAAACCTTGGCTTGGTGGATATCTGGAGGAAATTTTTTTTCCTCAGCCCCAGGTTTTATATACTACTCGGGAAGATTCCACTCGTATTTTAGACTAGATTATTTCTTCACCACATGCAAACACTTCTCCTTGGTGAGAGATATAACTATTTGTCCAAAAATATCTGATCACCACCCTTTGCTATTAAAAATACTGTAGATATGGGTAAAAAAACAAAACAAACACTTTGGAGACTAAATCCCTATCTTCTAAAAGATAAAGAATTCAGTGATCAAATAAAAAGAATCCCACAATTATTGGAAGAAAATGCACCATCGGCTGTTTCTGAAGTCGTACTATGGAACGCCATGAAGGCCACCATGAGAGGCGAGCGAGCTCATTGCCTGTGCCTCAAGGGGAAAAAAAAAAAAAAGGGAGAGGAAATACAATGGTCTTACCAAGAACTTACAAAATCTTTAACTGCTTTATAGAGAGGGAGATAAAGAAATGCAAACAAAAATTAGAGCAGCTACATCAGCTCTCCAAAAAATAATGGATGAAAAGATCCAAATGTCTCTAATATATTTAAAACAAACAAATTATGAGGGTGGATCCAGGGGAACACGCTGGTTGGCGCAGAATTTGAGAGCAAGGAAAAATGCAATAACAATACTAAAAATCAGACATCCTCAAACTGGTAAGATAACCCATACAGAAGAAGATATAAGACAAGCCTTTGGTTACTATTACCAACAGCTCTATGCAACACATAATACCTCTTCCCAAGAGGACAGACAAACCTTTCTAGCCCAGTTACAACTCCCAAAAATCTCGACAACACAAGTTCAGAAACTACAAGCCGCAATATCAAATGAAGAAATAGAGGCCGCGGTCACTACGCAATTTTTGGGTTGTTGCCCCGGCCCTGATGGATACATCAACGAATGGTGTAAAATCTTTAGTAAAGAATTAACCCCAAGACTTCTAAAATTATTTAGAGAAACGGCAGCGGGAAATGCACCCCCCCCCCCCAAATCATGGGGTTATGCCACAATTGCCGCTATCCCAAAACCTGATGGAAACAAATTAGACCCCTCTGCCTACTGCCCTATATCAGTATTGAATTCAGACTATAAAATCTTCATGGCCATTTGGGCCAAGAGAATAGAAACAATCCTCCCTACGATAATACATCCAGACCAGGTGGGTTTCATAAAAAATAGGTTAACTACGGACAACGTTAGAAAATCCCTAATACTTATGGAATACATCCAAACTCTGAAGATCCCAGCAGCCTTTATAAGCCTTGATGCCGAAAAAGCATTTAACAAGGTATATTGGCCTTTCCTTTGGGATACATTAAAAACATTCGGCTTCCCGGACTCATTGCTGCATTGGCTGACCCAAATATACCTTTCACCAAAAACTTATATTCAGATAAATGGGGGACTTTCCTCCCCAATCTCAGTAGGTCAGGGCACAAGACAAGGCTGTCCTCTCTCCCCTCTACTCTTCGTACTATATCTTGACCCACTAACAAGGGCGATAAGAATATTGAAAAAGGTGGAGGGTGTTCCAGTGCAGCAATCTGAAAACAAGATTAGTCTTTTCATGGACAATATACTTCTTTCCCTTCTATCCCTTACTGACTCAATCAAAGAGACATGGAAAATTCTATCCCGATTTGAGGAATTGGCTGGTTTTAAATTAAATATTTCAAAAACTAAGGTCCTCTTATACAACTATACCCCTCCAAACACTTTAAAACGAAGCCTAACAATTAAATGGCACTCAACCAAAATAAAATATCTTGGCATACACATTCCCCATAATCTCCATGTAATCGAACTAATCAATTATGAACCCATTTCCATAGCGATCAATAAAGACTTGGATAAATGGTCCGTACTTCCACTATCTTTATTCCAACGCATCGAAACCATTAGAATGAATGTCCTACCCCGCCTATTGTACTTGTTCCAAAATATTCCATATTTCCCATCTCAGTATAATTTTAAGTCATACGGTAACATATCAAAATTTCTTTAGAACAAACAAAAAACACAAATTTATCTTTCTATACTAAAACTGGCATTGGCTCAGGGTGGCACTAACCTCCCGGACCTCAAAAAATATGCAGAAGCTGCATTTCTGAAAATTCTTCTTTTATGGCTCTCTGATCAGTTTGACTCCCAGTGGAAGAAACTGGAATTCCACCTAAATGATATGTATATGATATTAAAAAAAATAAATTCTTCTTCTCGGAGGACCTCTCCATTGAGAGACTTTACTGATATCACCTCACAGGTCTTAAAAATATGGTTTAAAATGCGAGAAAAAGAGCCACTCCAATCAACGAGTACTGTTACAGTCGTGGCCAAAAATATTGACGCCCTTGCAGTTTTTTCTAATAATGCACCATTCCTTCCAGAAAATTGTTGAAATTAAAAAAGTATTTTGGTATCCACATATGTATTTATTTGGTTTGAGGTGGAATAAAACACAAAAAGCAGAAAAATTTACCAAGTCTTAGCTTATTCCACACACAAATCCTTAAATGGCCTGGACAAAATTATTGGCACCTTTTAGAAGTAGTTAGAAATAATTAGATTTCAAGCAGGTGATTCTCCTTCACTTAGGAATTGAACTCACCTGTGGTGAGTTGCAGGTGCCTGCAATATAAAAATCATTCATTCAACCAGTCTGAATACAGAAAAGGACTCATTCTCCTGTTTTGTCACCGTGTGTACTGCAATGAGCATGGAAAAAAGAAAGAAAGCCAGAGAATTGTCTGAGGAGGTCAGACAGAAGACTGTAGCCAAGCATGGACAATCTCAAGGCTACAAATCAATCTCCAGAGACCTTGATGTTCCTGTTTCCACCGTACATAATGCAGGAAAATCCCAGCCTCCCCCTACAAAACAGGGTACTAAATGAGAAAAAGACCAAGGTAGAAAGGTCAGTGGGGATGCCGCTACAGAAGGTAAAGCCATCAAAATGGAGAGCAATGAGCACCAATGCCCATAGTCTGGGTAACAAGCTTCCTGAATTAGTGGCCTTGATGGAGGAGGAAGATCTGGATATCGGCAGTCACAGAAACATGGTACACACAGAACCATGACTGGGACGTAAACATACCAGGATACACTATCTACAGGAGGGTCAGGAGGGTAAAAGAGGAGGAGGAGTAGCCTCACATAAGAGAGAAGAATCAAAGCAACAGAACAAAAGAGTAAACAGGGAGGAGAAGAAAGCCTGTGGGTCAATTTGGAGGCAGGCAATGGCACCACAATCCGCACAGGGTTGTATACAGACCTTCTCTCAGGGGAGGAAATGGACAAGGAAATGATAGAAAGTATACTAGAATGGCAGATAAAGGGAGATATTGCTGATGGGTGATCTGAATATGCCAGATGTTAACTGGAGTGCAGTTGCAGCAGCCACTTCTAAGAGTGGGGTTATTCTAGATGCCCTACAGGGGGCATGCCTCGATAACTAGTATTGGAGCCCACTTGAGAGGGACAATCTTAGACCTGGTTCTCTCAAATGGAGATGAAGAGAGGATCACAGATGTAGAAGTGGTAGCCATCTGGGAACTAGCGACCATCGAACAGTATGGTTCATAATAAACACAGCAATAGAGTCAAGCCATACAAAGACAAAGGTACTGGATGTTAGGAGGGCTGACTTTGCCAAAATGGGTGAGTGCCTAAGGAATGCACTAGCAAATGGGCAGGAAGGAGGGGTGGAAGAACAATGGGGAATAATAAAAACTGCCATCACAAAGGTAACAAGCCTTTGTGTAAAACAAATAAACAAAACGAAATGAGGTAAGAAACCACCATGGTTCTCAAAGGAAGTGGCAGTGAAGGTTCAAGAGAAAAAGAAAGCATTCAGGAAGTACAAGGAATCACAGAAGGAACAGGACAGAGAACTGTATCAGTTAAAGCGAAAGGAAGCTGGAAAGGCAGTCAGAACAGCAAAGGCCCAAACCGAGGAAAGAGATAGCCAACTCCAGTTAAGAAGGGGATAAAATCTTTTATAGGTACATCAGGGAGCGAAGGAAGACCAAGGGAGGGTAGTGAGGCTTAATAAAGGGGAGGGAGGGGCAGAGGGTGACTGTGAAAGGCAGAGATACTAAACAAATATTTTTGCTCAGTATTTACAAAGGAAGAGGGAGATACCTAAAACAAACAGTAGAAACACTCTGGATACAGAAGTTGATACCAGCCATTTACAGAAGAAAGGGTTCTGAAAGAGCTCTTAAAACTGAAGGTGGACAAAGCAATGGGGCCTGATGGGATTCATCCCAGAATTCTAAAGAACTAAGGGTAGCACTAGTGACACCACTGACTACCCTCTTTAACAAATCATGGGAGGATGGGGTGGTACCCGAGGACTGGAGGAGGGCAGATGTGATTCCCCTTCACAAAAGTGGGAGCAAGGCAGAAGCAGGAAACTACAGACCTGTTAGTTTAACCTCAGTGGTAGGGAAAATGATGGAATCACTTCTGAAGGAAAGAATTGTCGAGTATCTAGAGGCCAGAGGGGCACAGGACCCAAGGCAGCATGGATTCACAGCAGGAAGGTCATACCAGACAAATCTGATAGATTTCTTTGACTGGGTGACCAAAGTAGTTGATCAGGGAGGGGCTGTGGACATGGCCTACCTAGACTTTAGCAAGGCATTTGACACAGTCCCACACAAAAGATTAATATACAAGTTAGCCAGCCTGGGAGTGGGTCCCAAGATGACAGCCTGGGTAAAGAATTGGCTGGAGAATAGGACACAGAGTAATAGTAAATGGAGTCCACTCTGGAAAAAGGGGTTAGTAGTGGGGTACCGCAGGGTTCAGTATTAGGACCGGTCCTCTTCAATGTCTTTATAAGCGACATTGCAGAGGGACTGGAAGGAAAAAGTATGTCTCTTTGCAGATGACACAAGATCTGCAACAGAGTTGATGCACAAGGTGGGGTGGAAAGGATGAGAAGGGACTTGGCAAGGTTAGAGGAATGGTCAAATGTATGGCAGCTTAGATTCAATGCTAAGAAGTGCAAGGTAATGCACCTGGGAAACAAAAACCCAGGGGAAGAGTACACAATGGGGGGTGAGATACTAACAACAACGAAAATGGAAAGGGACCTGGGGGTAGTCATCTGGTGGGCAAGCAATGTGAGAGGGCAGCAAGGAGGGCTGGGGGGATACTGGGATGCATAGGGAGAGGCATCACCAGTAGAAAACAAGAAGTTGTTATCCCTTTGTACAGACAGCTGGTGAGACCACATCTGGAGTACTGCGTGCAGTTCTGGAGACCCAGTCTCCACAAAGACACAGACAGGATGGAAGCTGTCCAGAGGAGGGCAACTAAAATGGTCAGGGGGCTGTAGTCGACAAAGAGGCCTTACCCTCCTTCAATGGAGACCTTGAAGCATGTTTCTCCTTATGCTTATTGTGGCTGGAAGGAGGAGGAGGAGGGTCTCAACGATGATCTGCAGAAGCTGCAGATCCTAGTTAACCAGCAGCCTACTTCTTCCTACCCCCAACCCCTAGAATTGCCTTATGACTGTCCCATGCATGCTTGAATTCCACCGTTTTTGACTCCACAACCTCCTCTGGAAGGCCGTTCCATACATCCACAACCCTCTCTGTGAAAAAATACTTCCTTAAATTACCTCTGAGCCGCCCCCCTTCTATCTTCAAATTGTGCCCCCTTGTTCTTGCACACCTCTTTTTTTGAAAGATGCTACCCTCTTGGACTTTGTTGATTCCCTTGCGGTACTTGAAAGTTTCTATCATGTCCCCCCTCTCCCTCCTTTCCTCGAGGCTATACATATTAAGCTCCTTAAGTCTCTCTTCATAGATCTACAAGGACGATACTCACACATTGTGTGTTTGTTGCTTGGGCCTGTCCCACAGCACAAGGGCTTGCAAGATCTGCCAGGGAATTAACTGGGCCACAAGGAAATTCCAGAAGAAGGTCTTGGAGACTTTTATTGCACTAAAAGCAAAGGAGGCTCAGGCAAAGGCCATAGAATTCAAGCTGGCTTCTCACTCTTGGCCTCCTGTCCCAGGCAAGGAAGCACCCTGGTGCTTTTGGACTGCATCGTCACCAAGGTCGACGAGCAAGACGGAAAAATCCAAGAAAAAGGATAGATCATCGTTGAGACCCTCCTCCTCCTCCTTCCAGCCACAATAAGCATAAGGAGAAACATGCTTCAAGGTCTCCATTGAAGGAGGGTAAGGCCTCTTTGTCGATTACAGCCCCCTGACCATTGCTGAGACACAAACCTCAGGGCCTGGCTCTGGTGCTACTACTAGAGACGGTATGCAGCTGTCGTCTATGGGTTCCATCCGATTGACATCTGTAGTCACGACCCCTCAACGAGCGTCATCAACTTACAGGTTATGCTGGCATCGTTCTTAGATGCTAACCCTTTTCCTGTTGCAGGTGGCGTCGTGGGTTTCGTTGATGGGACTTCCCCCATCTGTAGTGGTCTTCATCAACGAAACTGAAAAGCATACCTGCTACACCCGACTGTTCAGCCTCTGCTGCCAGCTCCATTGGTTGCCCCTGTCGTCATAAGAGACGAGGAAGAACACAATCCTCACCTCCTAGAAATGAAGGAGGATTTAGAGGATTGTATTCCTCCTCATCTCATAAAACGGAGGATGAGAAACCCTATGAAGGTTTTCCTTTCAGCTCAGCCTTGTCATCAGATGCCCTACTGAGCATCCCTCATTCCAGGCTTTTTTTAAACTAATAAAGGATGTGATGGGATTTGAAGGTGACGAGGAAGACTATGGTAAAATAAATTTAATGGAGTTCTTTGAGGTATCAGCTGCTCCCGCTATTGTGTTGTCACCTGTTTATCCTACATTGGAAGATTCATTTGCTGCCTTGCATAGACCTGATGCTCTGCCAGCAGTCTCAAGAAAGGCTGACAAACCATATCCTGCTCCCGTCTATCAAGCCCTGTTATGCTTCCCAGCCTAAAGCGGACTCTGTAGTTATCATGGCTGCCCATGATCGCTCTAAGGCTCCTAGAGTGAGCACCCTGCCTCTTGGCAAGGAGTATAGAAAATTGGATGTATGGGGAAAAAGTTTTAGGCCTCTTCCACTATGGGCCTTTGTATTGCAAACTAGCAGGCCTATATGATTAAGTACCAGAATAACCTCTGGAAATCCACTGTGGCTACGGCACACACATTGCCAGATAGCCCCGCAAAGGCAGAATTGATTAAAGCTGTAAGGTCAACATATGATACCTCAGATACTGTGACTGGATCAGCGGCCTCTGGTATATGTTTCAGAAGGTAATTCTGGCTCAGTGTGGCAGGATTTTCTTCAAATGTACAACAGGCCATGATTAATGCCCCCCTTTAGAGGCTCCAAGCTGTTCGACCAAGATGTGGATAATACATTAAAGATATACTTGGGTAAAACAGGAGCAGATGTGCACCATAGGCACTTCTAGCACACTCCTCCACGATACAGTGGTGATGCAGGTATCCTCCCGTACATTCTTCCAAAATGACTCTACGGTCCGTAAAGTCCCTGACCCCTCCTGCCAAAGAATACTTACAGGGTTCATAGTAAGGGTGCCTTTCAGAGGTCTGATGAGGTCATGGCTACTGTCTGCCTAATCGTGGCAGAGGTGGTGATCCCCCAGCTGGCCTTATTGTCCAGGGTGACAGCTCCAAGAATTCTGGTTCAGTTGGCCTTGATGTCTCAACACCTTCTGACTTCCCACTTCCTCCCCCTCCATGGCCACTGCCAGGAGTGTAACTGGAGGGGAGGGGGAGTGAGGATCTCCCTTCACTTACAAAAATGGAAGAAGCTTACTACAGACTAATGAGTCCTGGAAATCATGGAAAAGGACATGCACTAGAACTGCTCAGAAAAAAAGCCATAGATACGGTTCCTCCCAGGAAAAGTAACGGGGGTTTTTATTCAAAATATTTTCTGGTCCCAAAAACCACAGGAGACTTGCATATAACATGTTGGACCTCGGAGCCCTGAACAAATTCATTGAATACAAAAACTTTCCGATGGCATTGCTTCAGGCTGTCATTCACCTTCTGCAGAAAGGAGAATGGCTTTGTGCCGTGGATATGAAGAATGCTTACCTTCATATCAAAATTGGAACATGCCACAGGCAGTACCCAAGATTCACCCTGGAGAACTGCCATTATCAGTTCCAAATCATGCCCTTTGCTGTATCCTTGGCATTATGGGTATTTGGCAAATACTTTGTGGTTGCGGCAGCAGCCCTCAGGAGGGAAGGGTTTTGTATCTTCCCTTATCCTGACATCTGGCTCCTGCATGGCCTGTTCTGGGAAGTGGTTCCACACTCAGTATCTCAGACATAGCAGCTGTTCGAGGACCTGGGTATCGCTGTCAGTAAACAGAAATCTGTTCTTACTCCATGCCAGTGCCTCCAGTATATTGAGACAGTACTGGACACGTTAGTGGGTAGTGCATTCCTGTCCAAGGACAGAGCAGAGGCCCTGATCGCTCAGATCCAGCTCGTGCACAGAAGTCGCTGTGTGTCCACTAGGACTGTGCTTCGCTTTCTGGGCCTTAATGGCAACTGCTATGGTACACATCCCATTAGCACGCCTGCATATATGATCCTCGTCACATCCTCTTAAAGTCTCTACAGTGGTGGATGGAACCCTTGCACTTATTGCTGGGAGTCCCCTTCTTTCTCGTACTCCACAACACATCCTAATGACTGATGCGTCTGGGAAGGGATGGGTGCCCACGTGGGCCTATAGCAGACCCAGGGATTATGGATGGACTGGGATTCAGATCTCCACATAAATGTTCTGGAGATGAGGGTTGTTCTTCTTGGGCTCCAGGCCTTTGAATTACATCTCTCTTTAGGTCCCCTGTTGATACAGACATCAGTGTGTTGCACTATATTAGCAAACAAAAGAACAGTCACGCGGGTAGTAGTACAAAATTCCAAAACTTGAAATCCTGAGCCACAGAAACCCAAGCTGGAGATCCTGAAACGCCGGTTCTAGGGACATGGATATGTTGTTCATCCACACTGTCTGGCAGGTTCCTTGCCACTTTAAATCTTGCTGGAAGGTCTTCAGGCTGGCTCCTCCCACCCACCCCGGGTGGTAAAACTCTTGGCTCCACCCCATGATACCAGATCTTCCTTACTGCTTGGAAGCTCAGGTTCCCTCCTTAGCGCTCTGCATTTTAGACTGGATCCTAACTCTTCGGTTCGTCCAAAACTAGTTTTGAAGTTTTCTAAACTTCGGTCTTCATCATCCCTCGCGGCTGCGATGGACAAATAGATTCCCAGCTTTCGGTGGTGCCCTTAAGGGCAGAAAATGTCCAGGACGGATCCGCACTCCACATGCGTCTACTGCCTAGGCCTAGATCACGACCCCCAGGCCTGCAAGTTGTGCCGCTCTTTTTCAGCCACCGTCCTGGAGAATCGCGCTGCCCGATTGAAGCTTGGGCACCCTGAGAAGCGTTACCCGCCGGTAAAATCCAAAGAGGCTCGTTGGGCGGTGTCTGCGGCGGCTGGCTCAGCTGAGCAGCTGGAGCATATGATCGCCCTCAAGGAGGAAGCGGCCCAGGCCGCATCTTCCTCTTCTCGGCCGTGGCATTTATCCCGCTCTCTCTGAGTTCCTCGTACTCGGCTTCGTTCAAGGAGCTTTGTCAGTCCCTTTCCACGAAGGGAGAGGGGCCATCGGGACATTCCTCTCGGCCTAAGAAGGAGGAGTCGAAGGGTAAGTCCCATCGTTTGCATTTGTGGGAGCGGGAGGGGTTCTCCTTCCCTGGACAGCTGACTGTCGACTTCGGTCGAAGTTGCTGCTCAGGCCACTGGCTTCACGGTGTCCCCATCAGGCCAGCCTGCCAAGACTCCAGTCAATGCAGTTGAGATTTTCCTCTACCCGTCAGACGGGCTGTCGACTGGTGAAGCAGACAACCCACCTTCACCAGTTCCCCCGGTGGAGACCGTGGATCTGCCTCCGCCTTCAGGGCGGCAGTCCCCGGATAAGGTGCCTGAGCCAAGGGAAGAGCGGGTGTCCCCCGCCCCTTCCCAGACCCGGCCTCGGTCACCCCAAGGGTCTCGATCAAGCCGTTCCCACCGACATCGGCAGTCTCGGTACTGAAGTAAGCGGCGACACCGTTTCTCCTCGTCCTCTTCCTCGGATGAGGAGAGGCTTCGACGTAAATTGCGTCGACGTTACGAGGAGCTTATGTGGCAGCAGTTACTGTTGTCTGGGACTAAATCGACTCCGATTCAGCCCCCGGCCATCAAGTTGCTGTCGCCTGAACGACCGAAGCAACCGCTCGCCCCAGTCGAGATGCTCGTTCCCGGGCCGGTTGTTCGGCCGAAACCAGCTGCTCCACCGATTGTGGTGGAACTTCCGCCTCCACAACCGAAGTCTGGGGCACCGACCAAGGATTCTCGATCGGGTCACAGCCTGCCCCACAGGTTGTCGGTTACCCTCACTCCTGACCATCCTCAGCAGGTGGAGGGTGGCTCAGGGCCGAGGCAGCTCTTCACAGACTCTTCGGAGTCCGATGACGACTCCTCCCTGTTCTCCAGGCAGGTTGACCTGGAGTCCTCTGGGGGCCAGTCATTGGACGATAGCCCATCATCCTTCTTGGGTCTGCTTCGACTCATCTCGGAGTCCACCGGGATGCAGCTTGAGCCCGGGTCCAAATGGGCCAAGTATCCCCTGACTGAGATACTGGACCGAGAGGATTCCCCCATGGAGGCCTTTCCGGTGGCTGAGGCCATTGTCGGCCCAGCCTTGGAGCTTTGGCAGCGGCCTGCTTCCTGTCCTGTGCCCTCGGCCAGTGTGGCCAGGAAGTATGCGGTCCCTACCAGCTCTTTGCCTGGTTTCTCGGAGCACCCCTCTGCCGAGGGGTTAGTCACAGACAGCATCTTCCGGCGTTCTGGTAACACTCGGGACGTGGATAAGCCCCCCCGACAAAGAGTCCAAAAAGCTGGACTTTGCCGGGCGCAAGATGTATGCTGCGTCCTCCCTCGGCCTCCGACAAGCCAGCTCGGTTGTGCTGATGGCACACTTCTCCCACACCCTCATGGGCTCCCTGAATGAGGTTGTCCCTCATCTCCCGGCTGTCCTGCAGACCACGGTCCGTCAGGTGCGGGACCAGGGTAGGGCGGTGGCGAAGCAGCAGCTTCGGACTGCTCTGGACATAGGTAATTCCTGTGCCAGGTCAGTAGCGGCTGCTGTGGCTATGCACCGCAGGGCATGGCTGAGGATATCCACCTTCACGGCGGATACCCAGCACAAGTTGGCAGACGTCCCCTTCTTGGGGACTGACCTCTTCGGCCCTGGAGTGGAGGGACACCTCCAGCGGATTGAAAAGTCCAGTGCCACTCTGGACTCTTGTCATCTCCGCCCAGAGGGACAAAGGCCGCCGTCAACAACAGCATAAGTCCTTTCGCCCTTCGGCCCCTGCAGCACGACCAGCCCAACAGCATCAGCAACAGGGCCAGCAGGCTTGCGCTTGGCGTCCCAAACCCAAGCCCACGGCTTCCTCCAACAGGAAGCAAGGAGGTAAAGGCCCAGGAGGTCCCTCAGCCGGTTCCTCCTCCAAGCCTGCCCAGTGACTGGTTGAGGGGTGCCGCCCCCAGCCTCGTCACTCCCCCAGGTTCTCCCCTTGGGGGGGTGGCTCCGCCACTTCCTTTCCGCCTGGTCCATCACCACAGACCGCTGGGTGTTGGAGGTGGTAGGAAAGGGCCTGTCTCTGGAGTTCGAGGAGACCCCACCCTTTCGAGCCGTCGCCCGGGAAGTGCAGGTCCACACCTCGCTGTTGGCCCGCCGAGCCGATTTGCCCTGCTCCTCGAAAAGAGGTGATCAGGAAGGTGGCGGATCCTCCTCCAGACCTGGGGTTTGTGTCCAGGTATTTCCTGGTCTTGAACGGACTGGGGCTGACTGCCATCCTCGACCTGCATGACCTGAACAGGTTCCTGAGGTCTTGGACCTTCAGCATGGTCACTCTGGCTCCTTGGAACGAGGCATGTGGTTCTGTTCCCTGAACCTCCAGGATGCGTTCTTTCACGTCCCAATCCGTCTGTCTCATCAGAGATTCCTCCGCTTCAGAGCGGAGGGATCCCTTTACGAGTTCCGGGCCATGCCCTTCGGCCTCTCTCTAGCTCCCAGGGTCTTCACCAAATGCATGGCAGTAGTGACAGCATTCCTGCATTGCTGAAGGGTCCGGTTGTACCCCTACCTGGATGACTGGCTGATTGCAGCCCCCTCCAGAGCGGAGGTGGAGCGGACCAGAGATCTGGCCCTCCAGGTTTGCTCTCAGATTGGCCTCCTCATCAACGAGGCCAAGTCGGAACTCGTGCCGAAGCAGGTGACACTCTTCATTGGGGCAGAGCTCGACTCTCTTCGAGCCAGAGCTCGGCTCCCTGCAGACAGGGCCGAGGTTCTTTCCTCCTTTGCCCAATCATTTCTGGTTGGGCAATCGCGCCCTGCCTGGGACTTCCTGCGCCTCCTGGGCCTCATGGCGGCCTGCACCAGTGTGGTCCGTTGGTACATGTGTCCCTTTCAATGGGAACTGGCCAGCCAGTGGTCACAACGCTGCAATCCGCTGGACCAGCCCGTGACAGTGACCCAGGAGATGTGGAACGCTCTCCAGTGGTGGACCATTCCGGCACATCTGCAGGAGGGCATCCCGTTAGTCCGCCCCGAGCCGACGGTCTCTCTATCGACCAATGCATCTCTGATGGGTTGGGGTGCCCATCTGGGGGAGCACAGAGCCAATGCCATATCAACCTGCTGGAGCTCCGAGTGGTCCGCCTAGCTCTCACCGCCTTCACTCCATTTCTACGGGGTCAAGTGGTTCAGGTCCAGACGGACAATACCACGACCATGTACTACCTAAACCGCCAGGGTGGGACGTGCTCCATGCTGTTATGCAAGGAAGCTCTCTGCATATGGTTCCTCATGTGCAGCCTGGAGGCGGGTCTCCTAGCCATTCATGTGGCAGGAGCCTCCAACACCCTGGCCGATGCCCTAAGCTGGATACGGTCTGCGTCTCACGAGTGGTCTCTCCTGCCGGAGGTAGTACAAGATCTCTTCTCCCACTGGGGCACGCCTCAGGTGAACCTGTTTGCCTCCAAGGAGAATGCGAAGCTGAGACTGTTCCATGCCCCCCCCAGCAGGGCTCGCTGCAGGGAGATGCCTTCTCGAGACCGTGGACCCCGGGCCTCTTCTATGCCTTTCCATTTTCCTTGATCCACAAGGTGCTTCTCAAGGCGAGGAGGGACAAGGCGCAGGTGATTCTGGTAGCCCCAGACTGGCCCTGCCAGTTCTGGTATCAGATCTCCTCAGCTCCAGGCTCCCGAGGCGGCTTCCAGCCCGCCCAGACCTGATCTCAGTCAGCCAGGGGAAGGTATTCCATCCGGACCTTCAATCCCTGCACCTGATGGCCTGGTTCCTGAGCAGCTAGAGTTCCAGGCCTTGGGTCTTTCCGACGAGGTCTTCAACGTCGTTGAGGCGTCCCGTAAGGAGTAGACCAGGAAATGCTATGCCTTCAAATGGAAGAGATTCTCCATTTGGTGTCAGGGGAAGGGCTTGAACCCTTCCGCCTGTCCCTTGGCAAGCATTCTGGACTACCTGTGGTCCCTTTCTCAGCAAGGCCTTCAGTCGACAACCCTTAAGGTG
Source organism: Neoceratodus forsteri (assembly GCA_016271365.2). NCBI lineage: Eukaryota > Metazoa > Chordata > Ceratodontiformes > Ceratodontidae > Neoceratodus > Neoceratodus forsteri. Next base: position 149,174,601 of record CM057453.1, on the reverse strand, counting down.
CACCTGGTAGCCATCTCTGCTTACCGGGCGCGGGCCAGGAAGCAGTCGGCAGCCAGGAGAAGGTGGTCTGGCGCTTTTTCAAAGGCCTTGATCACATTTCCCCTCCGGTGCGAGAATCTCCACCTCCGTGGGATCTACTGCTGGTATTGGCCAAGCTCATGGGCAAGCCATTCGAATCAATGCACAGGTGCGATATCTCCCACCTGTAGCGGAAGACCGCCTTCTTGGTGGCTTTCACATCAGCCAGAAGGATGGGAGAGCTCCAGACGCTTTCCATCGAGTCTCCTTATCTGGTCTTCCACAGGGACAAGGTTGTCCTGCGCCCCCACCCGAAGTTCCTTCCGAAGGTGGTGTCGGAGTTTCACCTTAACCAGGTGTTGACTCTGCTGGTGTTCTACCCCAGTCACACCTCGGAGGCCGAATATAGGCTCCATACTTTGGACCCCAGAAGAGCACTCGCTTGTTTTAAGGAGCGAACGGCTGAAGTTCGGAGAGAGGTTCGCCAGCTGTTTGTCACCTATGCTGAAGCCGCACCTGGCAGACCTGCAGCCAAGCGGACGATAAGCAGATGGGTCACCTCCTGCATAGATCTCTGCTATAGGTTGGCGGGCATGGAGCCTCCCAGAGGGATAAGAGCTCATTCTACCCTCCATACCGCTGCATCGGTAGCTGCTTCCAGGGATGTCCCTATCCAGGATATCTGCAGGGCTGCTACCTGGAAGTCTGCACATACCTTCTTTACCCACTACCACATCGACCTTGAGTCACGCTGGGATGCTGGTTTTGGGGCCTAGGTTCTCCAGTCCTTATTCCCTAAGTAGGGGGATGTGCGCCTTGCCTTCTTCCTCCCGGAGAACTGCTAGGAGTCTGCCCATAAGTGTGGATTGAACAACGTATCCATGTCCCTAGAAATACAGGTTACTCACCTGTAACTGGAGTTCTAGGAATGGTATATGTTGTTCATCCACACGACCCACCCGACCTCCCCAGCTCCGACGCACAACCTGGCTTCCAGCGGGCTAGATCTGGTGTCATGGGGCGGAGCCGAGAGTTTTACCACCCGGGTGGGTGGGAGGAGCCAGCTTGAAGACCTTCCGGCAAGATTTAAAGCGGCAAGGAACCTGCCAATAAGTGTGGATGAACAACATATACCATTCCTAGAACTCCTGTTACAGATGAGTAACCTGTATTTCTGACTCTGGCAGAACCCCGGCAATCTCCTGACTGGGATTCCCCCTCCGTACTGTGTCCCCACAGCAGATTCTCACTACGGACGCCTCGAGCCTGGTCTGGGGTGCTCACTTAGCTGACTGTCAGACCCAGGGGATTTGGTCCAAGTTGGAGCAGCATTGCCACATCAGTGTGCTGGAGATGCATTCAGTTCTTAATGCTCTGCAGGCCTTCCAGATCCACATTCTTCCCAGCCCTCTACTGATGCAGATGGACATGTGAATAGTATACTATATCAACAAATGGGGGCACTCACTCCTACCCCTTTTGTCAGGAGGCCACGAGAGTCTGGTACTGGGTCACTGGACATGACCTAGAGCTATCAGCCATCCATGTTCCAGGTGCCCAAAACACCCTGGCCAACTGTCTTAAGTCTGTCCAGGTTGAAAATGCATGAGTGGGAGCTCCTGTCCTTGTTTGTTGAAGGCGTCTTCGACAGGTGGGCGACCACAGTTGAACCTTTTTGCATCCCTATTCAATGCATAACTGCTGCTTTTCTGCTCGCTTGATCCAAGGCCTGGAGTTTTCTGGCACAACGCATTGTCCCTCTCCTGGAAACGGAGGTTTCTGTATGCCTTCCCTTGCTTCCTGTTCCTGCAGAGGGTTTTCCTCCAGCTTCAGTCAGAGTGGGTGGATATGACTCTCCTAGCTCCTTACTGGCGACGTCTGATCTGGTTCCCTCTGCTTCAGCAGCTGGCAGTGGAACCTCCAGTTCCCTTGCCCCTGTGCACTGACTTGTTCTCCCAGAAGCAGAGCACCCTGGTTCATCCAGACGTCAGTCTGTGCATCTCCATGCATGGCTCCTGCAGACTTGGCTATCTCCCATTTTAGGGTCTCGTCCAGGGTTGCTGATGTCCTGTTGGCTTTCACGCGTGCCACCTATGCCGTGAACTGGAAGCGCTTCTCCCTATGGGCCCCAGCTTGCCTCTTGGATCCCTTCACCTGCCTGTTGAATCTGATTTTGGAGTACCTCCTATCCCTTTCTCTTCACTTAAGGTGCACCTTTCTGCCATCTCTGCATACCACGCACCTATTCTATTGAGCAAAGCTGTTGCCCAGCTGGAAATCTTCTGCACAGAAACCTCCCATTCTGGACCCTGTCCCACCATGGGATCTTCTTTACATGTTGGAAAAGCTCATTCTGCCTCCTTTTGAACCGGCCGCGAGTTGCGAGCTATGTTTCCTGCCGTGGAGAGCATTGTTTTTAGTTGCTGTTAGTTCCGTTTGAAGGATTTAGGAGATTCGGGCACTGATGTGTAACTAACCTTATTTGGTTTTTCACAAAGACGGGTGTCTTTGTGTACAAATCCTAAAATCTTCTTGGACATAAAGTCTCCACTGCTCATTCACACTAATGGGACTACGCTGGAGGTGCTAGGACTGAGCGGAAGCCAAAAATCTTCAGGAGGGCCGGCGCAGGGGTAGGGCCGTGCATGTGCGGTGCCGTGAGACTGGCTCGCACCATATGGGCTACCTCAGCATCAACCCTCCAACCGCTTCAGTTCCTTTTTTTCTGCCGTCGAGTTCGCTTCAGTGATGATGACGACGACGACACTCGCCCGCCGGGAGTCGTATCTTCACATCTATACGACAGCAGCTTAGTCATTCAGCATTTGATTAAGTTTAGACAGTTGCTGGCAGAGAAGTAGCAGGGGGAAAAAAAAGCCTCGGCGCAGACACAGGGAACAGAGTCCCGGCGACCTTAGGGGAAACAAAAAGCCAATGCACAACATGTGTTTTAGCAATTTTGCATGTAGATTTTCCTTTAACCTCTCAGTGCTTCAGTCCATACAGATGTAAACATGGGTAGAAACAGGACTCCACCTGAAAACAAAATGTTGAAACTCAGCTGGGCCATCCTGGGTAAACACAAACAAAAAAAGAAAAAAAAAGAAAACTGGCCACACACGGGTTATAACACCTGAAATGCTTGGTTCTCACAACAGCCTTCTACAGAGGGTTCTGTGTGTGTAATAAAACTGCAGTTAAATGTGTTGTCAGAAAGAGTAAAAAGTTTGTTCTCTCCCAAAAATAACTTTAGGTTTTTGGTTTTGTTGCACTTCTAGGGTTGGGGTGCGGAGTACCATCGCCAGGATGTAACCAGTACCCCCTGCTGGATCGAGATTCATTTGCATGGCCCTCTTCAGTGGTTGGATAAAGTGCTTACTCAGATGGGGTCACCTCATAATCCCATCTCCTCTGTGTCCTAAAGGATATCCGGGGCTTTGTCGTTGCAAGCTTATTGAGCATTGGATGTACTTGAAGGATGGATGAATTGGGCACATTGTGGACTGGCAGAGGCTTGTTGGGAGCCTGGATGATACTTGATCTTTGTGACCAACTGTTGTAAACAGACACCTGCTCTTTGTAATATACTGCTGGTATTGTGAACAAGATTAGTTTACACTGTAATATTCCATCGTCAACCTGATAAATATCATCCTCTTACTAGGGTGTTGCATAATACTACAGGAATATAGAAGATGGCCAAGAAAGAAAAACTTTAAATATGACAGAAGCCATTAGGTTGTTTTATATGCTATATTATGAGGTCAACATTTTCGCATTTTAATTCTCCCCAACACGGACTTGTGGGAGGTAAAAAGCCTGTTGCACACTTGGATTGGTTGAGTGTCTTTTCTAGGCTTTATACTGTACATATTTCAAAACACTTGTTTAGTCATAGATGCAGTACTTTTAAAAAAAGTCATTACCATATCCTATGTAATCTTTGTAAATGTGTTTACCAACACAGCAGTTGTCAAACTAATGGTATTCTCTTCCTTAGAAAACACTACAAAGTTAGTTGTATGTACAGCATATTTGGACATTTAGAAGTGGTAGAGATTAGTCTAGACATTTTAAGGTTACTTGAGGAAACTGTCAGCTAAGGTTGTAGGATGAACTGAAAGTTGCCACAGTTGAAACCAAAAGCTGTCTAAATCTTTGCTGTGCATTTTGCAGATTTATCATTTCTTGTTTTATCTTTTTTTCCCCCCTTTCATTCGCTTTAGTCACTGTGTGTATCTGCTTGCCCTGGAATGCAATAATTCAGCCGGAGAACCCGAGACGAATGTGTATGAGCAGATAATTTCCTGCAATCCTAGGTTTAGCCGCCTTTGTATGTATGATGTCCTATGGGTGTTGTTTTTCCTGCTGCTGCTGCTGCTTTTTGTATGCTTGCATTGGTTGGCTGATTTATGCAGGTTGTATTACAGAATTAGGCTTCAATCTTCTAAGGTTTTTTCCTCCCCTTTTTTAGCTTTGCCAGCTGCAGTATCTATTTAAATGTTTGCAGGAAAAAAGCCTGTTTTAATTGGTTTCAGACTTCATTTTATATATTTTTACTTTTTTTTTTTTTTTTTGTACAATGATCTTTTGTTTTTTTCTGCTAATCTTTTATATGCACTTTTACCCTGTTACGCTGTAGTATTCCCAGGAGGCAGTCTTATTCCAGAAACACCAGGTTTCTACTGGAAAATTCAATAAATGGTGTCATGATTGTTCTGTTTTTGGAATAATGTGTTCTGAACAGCTGTCCTGCATATGCCATTAAAAACGGTTGTATGTTTACTAGATGAATAGCTTAAGTCTATCATGTGAGTTGTCAAGCTTACTTGTTAGTTGGCCCGCAAAAGGAGAAATAGTTGTCATAAGTGTTAACAGAAGCAACTGTGTGCTAGCAAAACCTGGGTCTAAAATATCAAATTCAAAAAACATTTAGATGTTCTTGATGATGATGTAGTGTAAATTACATGTGTTCTCTGTAGAAGTGTGAATGTTTTCATCAAACCATGAACTAGTAAAGTCATTTTAAGCTTCTGCTTTTCTCACACTTTGTATAATATTAATACAGAACAGGAGCAGCGAGGACTGTTCAACATTTGCACACTTTGAAATTGCTTGAACTTTTCTCTTCACAGGATATGAATGATCCCTGGGGATCTCTCCCACGTGTGAGCCATGCCTATGGAACATAAACACCAGTGGTCTCAGAACTATCTAGAAACATTTGCCTAGCAGGCTTCCCACAATGACATTCATCATTGGTGACTGTATATTGTGGGCTGCCCCAAACCACCTCCGTTTTCTTTCTTGTCCACCGTCGAATTTAAACAGGACCAGTAGAACTCCCTCCTTGGACTTTGTTGCTGTATGCTTTGCTAGCTTTCATCGCCTTTTCCAGAGATGTGGGCTGGTATTTCTGCTTCATGCATGGGCTTAATTTCATGCGATGATGCTGCCTGCTGTCCTACCACTGTTGGCTGTTGCTTCCCTTCTGTGGATTCCTGCTGGCTGTGTTCCTGCGACAGGTTTGTCATCTTAGGAACATAGAGGTTGAAGGCAGAAAAGACTGCCTGGCCCATCCAGTCTGACCATTTTTCCCTGCCTAATATAAGGATGTAGACCCTACATAGTCTCTAGCCTTTATCCTCCTGGCTTCTTACCCTACAAATGGTGTCTTTTGCCCCTGTTCAGACTCCGGTTTACTTTCCCACCAGTTTTTGTGATCCCCACGTGTTTATCCCATGCTTTCTTAAATCCAGTAACTGCTTTAGAACCCACCACTTCCACTGGGAGGTTGTTCTAGGGGTCTACTACCCTTTCCATGAAGAAATACTTTTTCCTGTTCCCTCTGATCCTCCCCACCCCCAACTTCATACTGTGACCTCTAGTCTTTGTACATCTTATTCTTTGAAAGATGCTCCCTTCCTGTCCCTTGTTTATTCCCTTTAGGTATTTCAGTGCCTCAGTCATGTCTCCCCTCTGTCTCCTAATCTCCAGGGAATACAGATCTAGATCCCTTGGCCTTTCCTCGTAGGGCTTCTGATGCACGCCCTGCACCACTTTTGTCTGCCACCTTTGTATTCTCTCCATCCTGTCTATATTCTTATGTACATGAGGCCTCCAGAACTGTACACTGTACTTGAGGTGGGGTCTCGACAGTGATTTATATAGGGGCAGTATTACCACCCTCCTCCTAATGATTATACCCCTCCTGTACAACCCAACATATGATTTGCCTTTCCCACTGCTTTATCACATTGTTTTGCCCTTTGTAGGTCATCCAACCCCAGGACCCTCCCCACTCAGTTTATATGTGGCCCATGGGGTTTTATGCCCTACGTGCATGATTATGCATCATTTGCCAAGTTCTTGACCACTCCTTCAACTTCCCCATGTCCTCCTTCATCTTTTCCACCCCCTGCTAAGCCAACTTTCCACTCATTTTACTATTTTAGGGCCCATTCCAAAACTGCTCGGTTTGTTTACCTGCCTTCTGTGTGGGGATGGTGTTGAAAGCCTTGCTGAAGTCCAGATAGGCCATGTCCACCGCCCCTCCCTGCTCCACCACCCTTGTCACCCAATTAAAAAAACTCTTACTAGGTTTGTCTGGCAGGACCTCCCCTCTGTAAATCCACGTTGTCACTGGTCCAGGAGACTGCTGTCTGCAAGATGTCACCAATTCTCTCTCTAAGGAGTGACTCCATTACCTTTCCTGCCACTGAGGTCAGGCTGTCCGGTCGGTAATTACCTGCTTTTTCTCTGCTACCACTCTTGTGGAGAGGCAGCACATCCACCCTCCTCCAGTCCCCTGGAACCTCCCCCCATGTTCAACGTCATGCTGAACAGTGATGCTAGTGGTGCAGCCTGCACCTACCTAAGCTCCCTCAGCACCTTAGGGTGAACTGCATCTAGACCCATTGCCTTGTCCACTCTCCGGACAGTTCTTTAAGGACACTTTCCTCTGTGAATGAACTGTTGTCCACTTCCCGACCCTTTGTGCCCTTTTTATGTAATACCGGACCATTCCCTTCTCCTTCTCTGTGAAAACTGAACAGAAGTAATTGTTCAGTATGTCTGCCTTCTGACGATCACCTTCTACTGGAACCCCCTATCATCTTTGGGGGTATCTCGAGTCATCTCGTCTCACCATGGGAATTTCATCGTCAGTGAAGCAGGATCCACATGGAAAATTTTCAGCAGTACCACTGGGGCTGCCCATGCTGACGTCACCAACCCTATAGAGGCATGAGTGGTTCTGCTCCCTCCTAGGTTCTTTCTCGCCATCGACTCTGTTAACATGGATTGCTGCAGAAGTTTTGCACCATTTTGCCTGCAATTTTTCTTTACTTTAGACTTTTGAATCTTAAGAGGATCCTTTACTGAGTTTAGCATGAACTGATCTGTCCACCTTCCAGTTTATTTCCCCCAAGTGTGCCAGTCCAGGGGTGGCATTGCTCCATACTTTAGATGTGTGCAGAACTCTGAAGAATTATCTGTTTCGAACTAAGAGTTGCAGAAAAACAAAGCAACTTCTTGTTTTTGTACCCCAGTAAGAGAGGGCACTAAGGTTTCCAAACAATGTTTGCCGAAATGGTTGGCCCACTGTATTGTGTTCTGCTACAACAAGCATGGCAAAAGTTGCCAGGGGCAGTAAAAGCCCACTCCACAAGGGGCATGGCTACCTCTGTGGCCTGTTTCAAGGGGGTCTCAGCCACTGACATTTGTGCTGCTGCCACCTAGAGTACTGTCCATACTTTCACCAAGCACTACAGTCTGGCCATCGCTTCTAAAGCCCGAGTAGGCTTTGGCCAGGCTGTCGTGCAGGGCCTCCTGTCTTAGGCTTTCAGTGTCCTTCCTCCCAGACTGTTTTGCACCTGTAACTGCTCAGGACTTGTTCTTGCAGTGAGACCTGATGACTGAGATACCCCTTAAGAAGACAGAACAGTTATGTAAGAACTTACGATAACAGTAGAGCTTTGAGGGGATCTCCGTCATCAGGTCTGCTTTCAAACAACTTGAAGTCTTGCTGTATTCTGACAAGTGCAGTTAGCCCCAGCCTTTAAACTGCCCCGGAGAACAAAGGGTTAATCTTTCTATGCAGAGCATAGAATGCTTAGCTCGAGCTCGGTTGATGTCTCTGTCTGTTTCCCTTTGAAAGCTAACTGTCAGATTCTTTACTCCACCTCACTGAACAGTCGCTCCAGAGGTTTCTCCTACAGCTCGGTTCGAAAGTCGGTTGAAGTGTTGTTTTTTCGTCTGTTTCTAACTGAAAAAGTTTCCTGCATAGTCTTTTCAGTCTCTGTCTGTGGTACCGTGAGAACTAGATAGGTTTTATACTGTGATTTCTGTGTGGAACTTGTAAAAAGTGTGGATCGGTTCGGCTGAACTGAACATTTTCTTTAATTCTTGTGTAACTTTAGTGTGTGGTTACCAGTCCTTATCAGTTCAAAAAAACGTGTTTTGAAATATTTTTTTCCAAGACCCGTGACACGATTAGGAACTGATAAGGGAGTTTTGCCTGGTGGTTGCAAAAAAAAAAGGATAAGTTTGGTTAGGTTGGCCATGTCTGAGAAACCCAAGAAAAAAAACAGGCCCACTTGGTTTCAACACTGCAGTGAGTGTGGGGTGGTCTTTGCTAAGGCTAGTCCCCACACCACATGTGTTTATTGTCTGGGGTTTGAACACCTCGATTCAGACTGCCAAATTTGCAAATATTTTCCCAAATCTACCCTTGAAAAGAGATTAGGTAGACTGAGGGGAAAAGGAAGTCGAGAAGTCCGCTGACCCGGATGGCCAGCCCGGTTCGGTTCCGACTGAACCAGAAGGATTGCCCTCTGACCAGGGCGATACTTCTTCAGGCAAAAGAAGAGCCGATCCCGAGGAGTTGGTTCCAACTAAAAGAAAGCGCAAAGAAAAATTGTCCGGTTCGGATCCAGAAGTCCATGTTCCAACCGCCAAAGAAATAGGCAGAGCGATTCAGATTGTGGAATCACTTCGCCCGGTTCCTACCGATCCGGCACCTTTTGGCAGGGGCTCGGTTTGGTCGGGTTCCCCGGTTCACGATTATACTTTGGAAGAATTTTATGAACCGGAGTTTGAGGAGGAAGGGGAGTTTGAAGATGATGATGGTGAAAGTCTAGATGTGCCTGTGGAACTGGACATCTGCCCAGACAGACCTTCAGGTGTATCCCCTCCTAGGCTTTCTTAGTCCCCTTCCCACTTTATGTTCTACAGAAAGGTGGCTGAGACCCTCCAGCTTCCTATGGAAGAGGCAATGGAGAATCGGGAGGAGCCTGATTTTGTAGAAATGATGGACATCCCAGAATCCAGGAGGCTGTCTATTCCCCTTCACAAATCTTTTGGGAAACAGACACAAAAAATTCTGAAGTCTCCCAGTTCTGTACCTCCTGTGGACAGAAGAATGGACAAGAGGTATACAATCTCAGGCTCAGAAAGCTTTCTTTCAGTCAGTGCAGAACAAGGTGGTTCAGGTCAGAACAGACACCACCACCACCATGTGGTACATCAACAAGCAAGGAGGCAGTTGGTCCATGGCCTTGTGCACAGAAGCCATGAAATTGTGGTCCCTGGCTTATTCCCTGCAAACCTCTCTGGTAGCAGTTCACCTTCCGCAGAAGGACAATGTGCTAGCAGATGCACTGAGCAGGATCTCTCAGGGCTATCACGAATGGTCCCTGGACCCTCAGGTGTTGAAAGTGATTTTTTTCAAGGTGGTGCACTCCAGAGATGGATCTCTTTGCAGCCCCAGACTATCACCAACTTCCTCTTTTGTTGCAGACCCCCCAGTCTTTGGCTCTGTTCCCCTGGATGCCCTGATTCTGAATTGGGAAGGGAAGTTTCTGTGTGCCTTCCCTTCCTTCCCACTTCTGGTCGGAATAAGGTCTCAACCTTGCAAAGTGATTCTGATTGCTCCAGATTGGGCCAGACAGCCCTGGTACCCCCTGTTGCTGTCCCTAGCAGTCCATCTCCCCCTGTCTCTTCCCAGGAATTACAACCTGTTAACATCCTCTCAGGGGAGGATATGGTACCCCAGTCTTCAGTCTTTCAATCTCAAGGCATGGCTCTTGAAGAGTTAGAGGTTGCAGATCTGCATCTTTCTCAAGGGGTTCTGGATATTCTCAAAGCTTCTCGAAAGCCCTCCACCAGAAAGACTTGTAACTTCAAATGGAAGAGATTCAGCATTTGGTGTTCTAAGAGGCGTATTTCCTCAGATACTGCTGAATTGCCTACGGTTCTGGATTATATAGTCCATCTTAATGGCCTAGGCCTCAGACCTGCTACTCTCAAGGTACACTTCTCAGCTGTTTCTGTGTTTCTGTCTGTTGGGAAGTCTTCCTCACTATCTTCTCATCCTGTGTTCTGTAAATTTTTTAAAGGATTGCTTCACACCAATCCTCCTTTTAGAGACCCTGCCCCTGCCTGGGATTTGAATGTTTGCATTGTTCAATTTATGCAACCCCTTTTTGAGCCTATGTCCTCAGCAGAGCTTAAGTACTTGACTTGGAAAACTGTGTTCTTGGTAGCCATTACCTCTGCCAGGTGTATCAGTGAATTGCAAGCCCTGTCAGTGGAACCTGATTTTATCTCTTTTCACAGGGATAAAGTGGCCCTTAAAACCAATAGAAGGTTCTTGCCCAAAATGTTTTCAGACTTCCATTTAAACCAGTCTCTCATCCTGTTTTCTTCACTGATCATTCTTCCTCAGGAGAGAGGAGGCTACAAGTTTAGACGTTAAAAGAGCCCTTAGTTACTACATAGAGCGTACCAAGGGTCACAGATTTGACTCCCTCCAGTTGTTCCTTACTTATGGAGAAGTGGGAAAGGGCAAACCTGCCACCAAGAGATCTATTGCCAGGTGGATTGTGTCTTGTATACAATTCTGCTATGAAAAACTGGGAAAAATTCCACCCTCTAGCCTGAGGACTCATTCCACAAGACGTACAGCTGCTTCCCTGGCTGCTGCCAGGGATATCCCTCTCTTAGAAATTTGTCAAGCAGCCACCTGGAAAACAGTCCATACCTTTACAAAGCATTACTCTCTGGATATCCAGGCTAGGAGTGATGCTCAGTTTGACACAGCAGTTAGTACTTCATAGCCTATTCCCAAAGTAGGTTCTGTCCCTCCTCCATGGAGGTACTGCTTGGTAGTCTGCACTTGTCAGAATACAGCAAGACATCAAGTTGTTTGAAGAAAAAATTGCTCACCTTAGTAATTATGTTTCTTCTATTGGAGTCTTGCTGTATTCTGACCTCCCTCTCTGCCTCCCCTCTCAGAACCTGGTTTTGGGAAGTGGGTGAACAGGTGAGTGTTTTACCTCAGGTGTGCTCTTTTTACACCCTCTTCTTTTGTTTGGGTGTTAATTTTATTATATTCCTGTTTGGTTTGGGTTTTGAGTTTTGGGTTTCCTGACTGGAGTCTTATTTTGGTAATCCAAAACTTTTTGTTGCCAGTTAGCGATTAAAATTTTTTTTACAATTTCCACATAGAATAGCTATGAGTGTTGCTTTTAAGAATCTGATGGTTAGCTTTCAAAGGGAAACAGACAGAGACATCAACTGAGCTCGAGCTCAGCATTCTGTGCTCTGCATAGAAAGATTAACCCTTTGTTCTCCGGGGCAGTTTAAAGGCTGGGGCTAACTGCACTTGTCGGAATACAGCAAGACTCCAATAGAAGAAACATAATTACTAAGGTGAGTAATTTTCTTCCCACCTACCATACCCCTATTATGGGGCTCTCTTCTTAGAACTTGCAAACTGGCGTATCCAGCCTTTTGTTCTGACCTGGGCACCTCTCTTTCTGTCTCCTCGGTTCCCCATGGCACAAGATGCTCCCTTTGTCTCCGGGGGGAGACTGAGGAGGGAGCAGGGCCGCACACACCTTTATAGAGTTGGTGATGTTAACAGATGACGTTGGCGATCCCAGTGGTACTGCTGAAGATCCTCCCAAGTGGATCCTGCTTCACTGATGGTGAAGTTCCTATGGTGAGACCTGATAACTGAGATCCCCTCAAATATCTACTTTTATGGTAAGTTCTTCTCCCCTACCAGTCTCAGTATTCCTGCCTTGGCCTTCCTTTTCTCACTGATGTATTTGAAGAATGTTTTATCCCCCTTCTTTACTGACTTGGCTGTCAGTGCCTCGGTATCTGCCTTCTGTCTGCCCTGCCACCCTCTGTTTCTCCTTGTACTTTATTCTGTCCTCTCCTTTCTGTGTAATTGTGTACTTCCCAAAGGCAGGTTTTATATTTCCCTTACTGCTCTCGCTACCACTGTGGAGAACCAAAGCAGCCTCTTTTTTCCCTTATCTCTGATCTGCCTTCTGCAGAGCTCCATAGTTATTTCATTTCCCCCTCTGATTGCTGCTCACTGCTCTTCAACTCCTCCCAGTTTCTCTATGCTTGCCAGGGCATCCTTGAGTATGTCCCTCATTTTGTTGAAATCTGCATGCTTGAAATCCATGACCCGCGTCCTTGTGTGACTCATCTCTGCTCCAGTTCTTATTCTGAACCGCACTGTGTTGTGGTTGCTGGACCATAGATTGTCCCCTACCGTGACATCGGCAACACTGTCCCCTCTGGTTAGTACAAGGTCCAATATAACCCACCATATAGTTGGTTCCCGTACAAGTTGTTGGAGGAACCTCCTTGTAAGGAGTCCAGTATGGCCCTGCTCCTGGTTGTTGCCGCTGCTGGGAGACTCCTGTCTACACCATGGAGATTGAAGTCCCTCATCAGCAACAATTCCCCCTTTCGGGCCATCCTTCTGTGTGCATTAACTCCCTATCTACTTCTTTCCCCTGTGCTTGAGGCCTGTAAATCACTCCTGTATGCATAACTGCCCCATACCACTTTGCCAAGGTGACCCACAGTACCTCCATTTCCTCTTGCTCATCCTTCCACGTCCCCCCATTCCTCAATGCAGACAAACCCGTCTTCTGCACATCATTCCCTTAGCCAGCTGCTGAATTCTGCAATCCTCTTTTTCCTGCCAGTACTGGAACTAGTGACCAGCAGGACTTCCAAGAAAGCCAGCAAGCCCACACTCTCCCTGCAGCCCTTTGCTAAATCCCTAAACCTTTGCTATACCCCGCCCAGGTTGTTTCCCACCAGATCATTAGTACTCGAGTGAACAACCAGATGTGGGTTGCCTCCCCCACCCCAGTCTCATTTCCTCCTTTATCCTTGGTCCTGCCCTCCCAGTGCACAGATGACCACCCTTATTTTATCTGGGTCCCACTTCCTAATCCAGTGTATACCCTTTACTATGAAATCCCCGAAAACTATCAATCTCTCCTCTCCCTCAGTCTTATTTATTGACCCCCTTCCAGCTTCTGGTGACCCAGCCATCTCTCTGTGTTCTTACCCTTTCCTGGTCTTATCCCATTGTTTTATCCCTTTTCCTCTTTCGTCCCTATCCCTCCGTATTCTCTCTGGCGCCCCCTGCTCTCTATTTTCATGCTACTCTCTCCTTGCGCAACCCCCCCCCCTTCTTCGTCCTGTCCATTGGCTCCTTCCAGATTGACTTGATTTCCTTCTCCACTCTCCTCTCCCACCTGCTTTAGCTCTGACTTTATCCCTCATGTTTGTTCGTGTCCTGAGCTCCTCTTCTGCCCCCTGGTTCTCAATACCTGTTAGTGGCCAAAACTTCTTTGAAGCATGCTCCCTGACCCTTCAGCATGGGTTTCTGGTGGATGTGTTGCTCCATTGAGAACCTGATAGTACTGGTCATGTATTTGGCCTTACCAGTCATTCCGACCATCTTAGGATGTCAAGATCAGTATCTGGCTTGACAGCCCACCCCCCCTATTGATGTAGGGATCGTGCCCACCTTTGGCTCCATCGTCTGATTTTTGCTTCTTTGACTGCTTTGCTGTTTGGCTGGGATTGCCATTTTTCAGAATTCCCCTTCGTGTTGGTTGTCAGTTCCCTCTGCTTCATCGTTGCTGCTCAGTGTGCATGGCTGTGTAGACATTTCCGTTGTTGACTCTGCCTTAGACTCTGCTTTCTGCTTGGGCTGGTCATCCTCTGGGATGCTTCGGTCGACTTGTGGCTCCTTTTGGCCTAGTTGATGGTCCTGCTCTTGGGTTGGGGTTGCTGTTTATCGGCACTCTGCTTTTGTGCTGGTAGTCACCTGGCTTTGCCTTGTCACTGTCCCACTTCATCTGCAGACCTCTGCTTGTCCATAGCCGTTTTCACATATTCTGTTGTCTGCTTTGCTGTTGACTATCGTTTTGGCTGTCCTGCCTGCCCTTCGGGTCACTGCAGTCGGCTTCTTGCCTCTGGCCAGTCCCCTATGAATGTGGGGCCCATGGGTCTCTTGAGCCTTGTTGCGTGGCTGTCTTTTGCCGGCTGTTTGGGTGCCATTTTCAGTACCAGTCGGCGCCCAGCTCCACCACAGTGGCATTTATGGCTTTAGTGGGTTTCCTGTCAGATTTGTTTATGGGATCTAGTCCCATTGAGTTGTGTTTTTTTCTGGACAGTGTGTCCATACACAAGTCTTTGTGTGTCTCCTGTCTGCACTATTTTTGCGCTGTTGTCTGGTTGTGGGTTCTTTTTTTCTTGCTCCCATGCCCTAGCCTATGCTGTGTTGGTGTCACTCTTTTGTGGCTCCCATTGTCTTTGGTCTGTAGAACACTGACCTGCATGATGGTTGGCTAGTATAACGTCTTGATGCCCCCCCCCCCATTGTTTGGGTGTACCGCTTGGAATCATTCCATAGATGTGGTTCACTGTAGGGAGGTATCCTTGAAGAAGATAGAGCAGTTACTTGCCAGTAGCAGTAGATCTTTGAGGAAATCTCCTCCAGTGAGCCACAGCATACCCTCCCACCTTACCCTTGGTCTGGGGTGGTAGAGCGGAGGGTTCAGACACAATTGTTTCACCCTGTACCTTATATTGAGCTTATACCAGACATGTTTGTCAAAATTACTTTTTTTCCAGTGTAATTTGTGTCCATTGTATCCTTTCTCCCCCAAAAAATAAAAAAAGGGTTCACACACAGATGGTCATTCTATCACACTCGAATGGCCATACACACCGACACGTTCGTGATTACAGCTCTCTTTGCATCAGTGTATTTGGCTTTGTGTTCTACATTTGAATACTCTAAATGAAAAATTTTAAAGCATTTTGTTTAAAATGCTTATCTGATTCCAGGGTCTTCAGGGGTGTCAGTGTGGTTATCACGGTCCAAGGAAAGTAGTTATAGTTGTCTGCCGTTGCATGCGTTTGGTGTACTTGTCCCAGCCTCTGTTCTTGACAGTAGCAACCAGTCTGGGGTTATGCTGTCATGCTGCTCCATAGCCCCCAGAGTGAGCAGTGCATTTTTGACATTAACGGCAGACACTGCAACCTCTGGTTGCTACTCCGACTCTTCGTCATCTTCCTGTTGCATCTCTGTGTTATCAGCGGTTTGTGTTAGTCAGTCACTGACTTGATGGTCCTTATCTTTGGTTGGGGGGGTTCATTCATTGCCTCCTAAGTTGCAAAGCAGTTCAAATTTGTCTGCAGTCAAACCTGATGGAGGTTTGGTGCGTTCAGCAGGATCATTAACTTTGGGCAGCCCGACAGTCGCAGATTTAAAAAAAAAAAAAAAAAAAACTTTAAAAACACCTTATAAATTGTTTCTTACTAAACACAGTCCCATGCTGTCTGCATTTAACCTCACCGCATCAAGGAGATTAATTTTTTTAACGCAGGTTGTGGCAGTGAGATCTTGTTCACTGTCCAGAACATCAAGGACATTTTGATGCATTTTATGTATGTAGTTCCATTTAAAACTAAATTATCCCCTGCTCGAGTGGCCGCACAATGCAGGTTGTGTTGGGGGTTAGGAAGCTAACTTAATGTCTCTGAGACCAGTGTCATTATGGTGGCTAGAGAAATTTGTCCAGGATCAGTGCAGTCTTTCCTGATCTTACTTCGAGAGGGCTCTTGCAGTAGGTAATTACATATAGGACTGACGTCGGCAGGCAGCAGGACCCCCACAGAAAAATTTCTAGCTAGCAGTCCCTGGCGGGACCCTCCGTCAGGTGACCGGCGTCAGGCGGCGTCGGTATAAAGGCGGTCCCAGGCACCTTCCAGTTCTTTCCGCCGTCCCAGCCGTGCAGCCTCGATGTGAAGTTCACAACGCCAGTCCTGTTGCTTCGCCGGTTTTTCCGAAAAGTATCAGTATTTTGTATTTTCTTCGTCAGGTAAACGTCTGTATATGTCGTCCCCTTCAAAACATAAGTGCGACTCGTGCGGCGCCCAACTGCCTCACAGAGACTGTCACTCCCTCTGCCTTTTCTGTTTAGGCCCCGACCATGCGGTCGACAAATGTCCGCACTGCCTACATTTCAACGCGGCCACCCGCAGACGACGCCAGCAGTCTCTAGAAGCCCATCTCCTCAAAAAGATGATGTCCGCAATGGAGAAGGAGTTGAAGAAACTTCGGCAGGCGTCGACCTCCCCTGAAGGACACAAGAAGCGGGACAAGGAAAGGCACTGGGAGAAGCCTCCTCGCGACTCCGCCGAGCCGCGGCCAAGATAACGTCCTCTGGGGATCGCCAGACGGCAGCCTCCAAGGCTTTGGAGGCGTCAGCCGTCAGTTCGCGTTGAGCCCGCCGGGTGCCCTCGGCAAGGAGGCTTCAGCCCTCAGCACCGCCGCAGGCTTGCGGCCTACTGGGTGGGGCGCTCCCATAAGCCGGACGTCGGCTCCTCCGACATCCGCCGGGAGAAGGCCGCTAAGACGCCCGACCCTTCGGGGCGGCACACGGCAGCGTCCCCCTCAGACTGGGCCTCTTCCCATTCTCAGCCCGCCTCCGACGAGGGACCCCCGAAGTCGGACGCCGGCTCCTCTGGCATCCGCCGGGCCTCGGAGCCTACGGCAGACCCTCCTCCATCTGTCGTCCCAGGTTCCCCGCAGCCTTCGCGCCGTCCGGGGAGCCAGAGCCCCCCTTGCCTGACCCCGGGGACTTTTTCCCTCCGTCCCCAGGCAAGGCTCGGGATGCTGGTCTGCTGTCTAATCCCCTTCCTACAGAGCCAGATCTGACGCCGGTTCCGACGCCGGCGGGCGATATACCTCTCCCATCGGGCCCTCCACCCCACGGGCCTATCACGGTCGATCCGCCCGTGGAGTTCCCTACTGGGCCGTCTGCTCCGGCAGCTCCTCCGGTACCTGGGTATCCGCCGTCTTATCCGATGCCGGTTTACCCGGGTCCTCAGTATCCTGCGCCGCAGTACCCGGCGCCGACTCCACCGGCCCCGCAGTGCCAGCCGCCGCAATACCCAGCTCCGGTATTCCCACAGCCAGGTTACGGATACTCCCCTTATGGATTTCATCCGTACAACTATCCCCCTCCTCCTCCTCCACCGCCCCCTAGGCCGGCGGTGGATCTCCAGGAGACTCTGGCCTCCTGGTGGGCTGAGGCCAAGGCTCAGCTCACCAAGAAGTCGAGCCATCTTCTGCGACGATTGCCACCCCGGCTCCGTCGCCCCAGACGCACACTCCTCTCCGCCTCTGGATTCCCGGCTCTGCCTCGGGATCCAGAGGGGCAGGACATGTGTCCAGGGATCCCCCCTAAGGAACCCGTTCCTTCCCCTAGACGAGTTAGGTCGTCTTACTCTGCTTCAAATTCCTCTTCTTCTTCTCTCTCGGACTCCTTGGATTCCTCCGATGGTTGTTCCGAGAAAGACGACGAGCCTCGCTCTTCGTCCAAACCCTGGCCGAGGACTCCTCCAAAGTCTCCTCCGGAGGATCCTTCCTTCACGGAGTTGCTCAGGAAGATCCAGGAAGTCCATCAGTGGCATTCCTTAGAACCAGATCCTCAGCGGGTTAAACTTGCCGAGCATCTGGACTTGCCCCTTACGGCCCCTACTTTAGTGCCACCCTGGATCGAGCCTCATGCCCACCTTGTTTTCACCATTTGGCAACAACCGTCGGCTTTAGCCCCACTTCCTCGGAAGTCTAACAGGCTATACCAGGCTCCGGAGGGTGTAGACTTTTTAGACTCTCACCCCCCGTGCAGACTCTGTTGTGATTAGCACCGCTCACGGACGGTCAGCACACCCGAAACATTTGAGCTCGTCTCTCCCGGATAAGGAATCTCGCCTTCTGGATCAGTATGGAAGGAAGATCTATGCTTCTTCCACACTGGGGATCAGGGCCCTAAATTATGTAGCGCATATGGGGGATTACCAGAAGGCTGTCCTTACCCAGGCAGAATCCAAGATTGACTCCTTGCCTGACTCCCAAGTCAAGCAGGAGTTAGCCGACCTGGTCCGTTCTGCTCGTTTGGCCAGTCGTCACATTCTGAGGATGACCTATGACGCAGTGGACACCGCGGGACGGAGCTCTACGTTCGCCGTAAGTCTTCGGCGTCACACATGGCTCCGTGTGTCGGGTCTGGTCCCGGAGGTGCAGTCAGCAATCCAAGAAGCACCTTTCAGGGGTTCTGTGCTTTTCGGTGGTGATGTCAAGGATATCATCACTGACTTGCAGGAGAAGGGGACGGCTCTTAAATCTGTTGATTCAATGTACCGTCCCCATCCCCCGCAGCACTGTCCCTTTCGCAGATGCAGCTGGCCTCAAGTGAAACCTCAGGGAAGGCGGGCCACAAAACGTCGGGCCCCCACAGCTGCCAAGTCCCCGCCGCCCAAAAAAGCAGCAGGTGCCCCAGCTGCGGCGCTGCCTCACACCACCTGACTCCTTCCCTCTCCCACCGCCTCCGGACACCCCGGAGGAACCGGTAGGAGGGAGATTCTCCCTCCACCTTCCAGGTTGGGAGAGGATAACATCGGATTCATGGGTGCTTCAGATTATAGCAGAGGGGCACTCCATAGAGTTTCTGCAGAAACCTCCACGTCACCCCCCTCTGAACTCCTCTTACTAAGGGACCATCTTCTTTTGGTCAAGGAAGAAATTTCTGCTCTCCTCGCAAAGCAGGCCATAGAGCCCATTCCCCCTCACTTTCACAGGACGGGTTACTATTCCCATTTCTTCCTTGTACCAAAGAAGACGGAAGATCTCAGACCCATTCTCAATCTCAGCTCCCTGAACCTATATGTGGAATACAAGAGGTTCAGGATGCTCTCCCTTCAAACCCTCTTGCCCCTGCTTCGGCCGGGCCAATGGCTTTGTGCACTGGATATGCAGGATGTGTACCTGCACATCCCCATTCGCCCTTCGCACCAAAAGTACCTCAGGTTTGCGTTCCAGGGGGACCACTACCAATTCCGGGCGCTCCCTTTTGGTCTTTCCTCGGCTCCCTGAGTCTTTACCAAATGCCTGGCGGTGGTAGCGGCCCACCTGCGTACTTTGGGAGTTCAGGTTTTTCCCTACCTGGACGACTGGCTCCTGGCGGCCCCGTCCAAGGAGGAACTCCTGCACTTTCTCTCCCTCACCCAGCAGGTTTTCACTGGCCTGGGTATCGCCATCAACCATTCCAGGTCTCACCTGGATCCTTCCTAGAGACTCCAGTTCATCGGGGCAATCCTCGATACGACAATCTGCAGGGCCTTCCTGCCTCCGGACAGTGGGGCCTCCCTCCAGTCCCAGATTTCTCTTCTATCGGAACACAGGAGGGTTCCGGCGAGGTCGGTGCTCCGTCTCCTGGGGCTTATGGCAGCTGCTTTCCTGACGGTTCCGCACGCGCGCCTCCACATGAGGATCTCTCAGTGGACTCTCCGCTCTTAGTGGGATCAACTTGTAGACGACCTAGATCATCTGGTACTGATCTCCTCGCCGATGATAAGAGACTTGCAGTGGTGGATGGTTCGAGAGAACCTATTCCGGGGGTCCCCTTGTTTCATCCTCCCCCCGCTCAGACTCTGACCACGGACGCATCAGGCGAAGGTTGGGGAGCCCATCTGGGCCCTCACCCGAACCCAGGGCTTATGGTCAAAATGGAGTTAGCTCCCACATCAATGTGCTTGAGCTCGAGCAGTGCTGTATGCTCTCCAGGCCCTTCACCAATACATCCTTCCCGGTCACCCTAGCAGTTCAAACAGACAACATGTGGTGTGGTACATCAACAAGCAGGGAGGGACTCAGTCCTACCTGCTATGCAGGGAAGCGATGAGGGTTTGGGAATGGGCAACTCTTCACAACCTTCACCTCACGGTGATCCATGTTCCGGGAGTCGACAGTGTCCTGGCAGACAAGCTAAGTCGTTCTTCGGCTCTGCCACACGAGTGGGAACTGGACCAAAAAGTTATAAAAAGCATCTTCCAGACTTTGGAGACTCCACAGATAGACCTGTTCGCCTCCCCCCAAAACGCCAAAGCTTCCAGTTTTGCCTTCGCTCCAGGCGAGGCGCTTTCTGGAGCGCGCTCTGTCTCTCTAAACTGGAAGGACAGATTCGTCTATGCTTTTCCCCCAATTCCTCTGGTCCCTCGTGTGCTGCAGAAACTGGCATTGGAAGGAGCGAGAATGATTCTGATCGCTCCTTTCTGGCCCAGGCAAATTTGGTTCTCTCTTCTACAACAATACTCAGAGGTTCCTCCTCCTCTTCCTCTGCCTTTATCTCGAGGATTACTGACCCAGGATCAGGGGACCCTGGTCCATCCGGGACTCAAGTCTCTTCAACTTCATGCATGGCTCCTGCAGACCTAGCCCAATCTCGTTTTGGCATCTCTCCTAAGGTGGCCGAGATTCTGGTGGAGGCTAGAAAGCCCTCCACTAGGTCCACCTACACTATGAAATGGAAAAGATTTTCCATCTGGGCTGCCTCCAGGAACGTGGAGCCTTTCTCCTGTCCTGTGGCCGTTCTGCTTAATTATCTGCGTCATCTTTTCGACCTGGGTCAGTCACTCCTCTTTGAAAGTCCACATGGCGGCTATTTCAGCCTACCATGTCCCTTTTGCTGATGAGGCTTTTGCCCAATTGGAGGTATCCAAGACTTTTCTCAGAGGGGTCCTTCATCTTAGACCCCCTGTTTGGACTCCAGCTCTCCCCTGGGACTTGAACTTTGTTCTCGAAAAACTTACCCTTCCTCCCTTTGAGCCTGCGGCTTCCGCAGACTTGAAGTTCTTATCGTGGAAGATTCTCTTCTTAGTGGCCATTACTTCTGCTCGCAGAATTTCCGAGCTCCAGGCCCTTATGTGTAAAATCCCTTATCTGATCTTTCACAAGGAAAGAGTAGCTCTTCGCATGAATCCTAAGTTTCTCCCAAAAGTGGTAGCGGAGTCTACCTTAAATCAGTCTGTTGAATTACCTGCCTTCTTCACGCAGTATTCCAACCAAGGAGAATACTTGCTCCATACCATGGATGTCCATAGGATTCTGAGATACTACACCGATAGGACGAAGGATCTCAGAAAGACTCATCAGTTTTGTCTCTTTTGCTCACAAAAGGGAAGGCAATGCTGTTTCCAAGCAATGCCTATCAAAGTGGTTGGCTCATTGCATCACTTTCTGTTATGACAAGTACAACAAGACCCTACCAGGTCAAGTCAGAGGCCACTCTATTCAAGGAGTAGCAGCCTCTGCGGCTTGTTTCAAGAATGTGTCTGCGGCAGACATCTGTGCTGCCGCCACTTGGACCTCTGTCCATACATTTACTAAACATTACAGTCTGGACATTGCCTCTCGCTGTAGAGCAGGCTTCGGGTTAGCTGTCTTGCAGGGCCTCCTCTCTTGAGGTTTGCAAGCCTTTTTTAGTACTACTTGGAGTAGTTCCTCCTCCCGGTGCCTTTTCGTTTGCTCCAGACTGCTTGGGATTCTGTCCTATATGTAATTACCTACTGCAAGAGCCCTCTTGAAGTAAGATAGTACAGTTACGTAAGAACTTACCGTAACAGTAGATCTTCGAGAGAGGCTCTTGCAGTAGGGAATACCTTCCCGCCCTCCATCCCCCTAGACTTTTTCAGCTCCTTTTCCATTGAGGGAAATATCTGCTTCTCTCGTCCGGGCCTTCCGGCCTGTGGCAGGAAAGAACTGGAAGGCAGGCCTGGGACCGCCCCTTTATACCGATGTCGTCTGACGCCGGTCACCTGACGTGGGGGCGGTCCCTGCCAGGGACTGCTAGCTAGAAATTTTTCCATGGGGTCCTGCTGCCTGCCGTCAGTCCTATATGTAATTACCTACTGCAAGAGCCTCTCTCGAAGATCTACTGTTACGGTAAGTTCTTACGTAACTGTACTTTCCTTAGCTTTCTGTCCCAGTCTGTGAGCCACTCTATACAAATGTCACTGGTCATCCAGGCAGTTTTGTTGCTTCTTTACTGCACTGGTAAGTTCCTCACAACTACCAAGAGCTCCAGCACTGATACGCATTCCTTAGCGCACCTTAACCCCATTGTATTGTCTGACTTAAAAGTCAGAGTGCCATAACCAACACATCGATTAAAAAAAAAAAAAAAAAAAAAAAAATAGTCCAGTTTCATCTGTGGTAAAAACATTATGTGCTACATACCCCTCCAAAATTCCAGGCAGCACATCCTTCAGTCAGGCGTCAACTCTTACAGAATAAGTGTTTCACTTCTCGACGTGGATTTGTGTGAATCCAATGTTGCATCTCTGTTTCCACCAGGTCAGCCATCTGTCTGATGGCTTGAACTCCAGTTTACTGAGGACAGTTGCAAGCAGCTGTACCCTTTTGAGAAGCAGGGGACCACTGATTAATGCCTTCCACTGTCATTTGAAAACCACTGCAGCAAGACATCCTCCACCTCACTGTGCTTGCCTTCCTTGTTACGTATTTTGTTCGAATGCCACTATTCCAATAACCATACCTTATCGTATACAGTGTCACTTAAGGTAGACTTCTGGATAACAAAATGAACTGATGTGTCCCTTAAACTAAGTTTTGGTAGGCGTCAGTCTCTGAAAGGATTTCAGCCTTTCTGGCCAGTATAATCCTGCTCCTCTTAGACATGGTTAGATGTGAGCATCACAACACAAAAACAGAATGAATGCTTTCAGCAGCGAATAAGTAGGCAAGTCAGTTAACACCAAGTCTGTCAAACGGGCCATCAGCTGCAGAGCACAATAGAATAATATAAATGGTTAAGGGCTCCAGCGGTCGCTGTAAGCAGAATTTAAGGTTCCGTGTGTACCCAGATAAATATAGGCCTTCAGTGGGAAGTGGCTTCTTGGTTCCATCTGGTAAAAACAGCTGTCCGCCTTATCCTGGGATGGTATAAGTGATGCATACTGTACTGGATTTTTTCTTTTCTGGTTGTCGTTACTCTGTTTTGGGGCTGGCCTTCGACATGCTTGTCTTTGCCATTCTTTGGTGTGACACAACGTTGTTTTGTCTCCAGCAGACAGGTGGAACTGAGGAGGTTTGGGGTTGCCACGATATATAAGCAGTAACGATGCATGTTATGGTGAGCAGCCTGCTAGGCAAAAGTTTTCAGATAGCTCTGATACTGGTGTTCCATAGGTGTGGCTCACTGGAGGAGATTTCCCTCAGATCTATTTTTACTGGAAAGCAGCTGTTCTTTCTAGTGTCTAACATTTCAGTGTGAAGTACTGCAGAGTGCTGGGGAAAGATCTGAATACTGTAATGTACTTGAAAAGGTCACATACACCCATCCACATTATCATTTTCATTCCATGGTTCAGATTAATTTGTTCTCCATTTGAGAGCGTTTGGGATCTTGTATTATTTGCCAGATTCCTTTTGCTTTACATGGACAATGTGACTTACCTGATTTAGAAGTCCAGCTACAATCCTTTGAAGAGAAACAAAAATTCTCCAGTGAAGGGGTATTCTGGCGTCACTGCAGAAGCAAAACTATTTTGGGGGAGGGGTGACCTGCCCCTCCAGGGTCTGCCTACTGGCAAGGGCTCCCTAGGAAGGAGAGAATTAATTGTGTTTTTTTCCCTATTTATATAGCACATTTTATGCAGACTGTACCCCTAAGTGTTTTACAGTCTGGAAGAGGGAGAGAATTATGTTGCCATTAGGCACAAAGAAAGATTCAAGGAATGCAGAAATTAATTGTAGAGACTAAGGGGAGGTTATCTGAAATCATACGAGGAACGGTTGATGGATTTCAACATGTATTCAACCATGGAACAGCGGAGGGAGAGGGAAGACTTGATGAAGCTAATTACATGAAGGGAATAAATAAGGTACAGGTTCAGGACCTATTTCAGGTCAAGAGTTATACAGGAACAAGAGTTCATGATACCAAACTGGGAGGGGGCAAGTTCAGGAGCAACATACACAAGTTCTGTTTCATGGAGAGGGTGGTCAACTCATGGAACAGCCTCCCCCAAGGGGTGGCGGAGGCGGAAACAGTTGGGGCCTTTAAAAATGCTTGGGTAAGTACAAAGGCATCATAACACTGAGCAGTTAAGGGAGGGGGGTAGGGACATGGGCAGACTAGATGGATCTTGCCCCCTTCTGCCGTCACTTTCTGTTATGTTAAACTAGCTCAAGGTCACAAAAATAAGTGTTAGTTGTGGGATTCATGTCTGTGCCTCCAGGCTTACACCTTTGCTTCAAGCCACTAGGGCAAACTGCATCCCAGGACAGTTGTGATGCGGCATTGTGAGTCACAGGCTGTTTGTTTTTTGGGCTTGTGTCTGGCCACCTGCATACAGCACCACAAAAAAATTGCCATTTCTAGGGACATGGATATGTTGTTCAATCCACACTTACTGGCAGGTTCCTTGCTGCTTTAAATCTTGCCAGAAGGTCTTCAGGCTGGCTCCTCCCACCCACCCGGGTGATAAAACTCTCGGCTCTGCCCCATGATTCCAGATCTTCCTTACCGCTTGGAAGCTCAGGTTCCCTCCTTTGCGCTCTGCGTTTTAGGCCTGGATCCTAACTCTTCGGTTAACCCGAAACTTATCTTAAAGTTTACAAGACTTCGGTCTTTTCTTCCTTCTGGCTCACGATGGACAAGTCGACTCGGTTTGAAGTGCCTGTGGGCAGATGATGTCGGACCAATCCGCACTCCTATTAGTTTACTGCCTTAGGCTTGAGCCACGATTTGCAGGCCCTGCGACTTGTGCAAGTCCTTCTCGGCCATGGTTCTTGAGGATCGCGCTGCCAGATTGCAACTTGGGCACCCCGAGAAACGTTATCCTCCGGTAAAGTCGAAGGAGGCCCGTTGAGCGGTGTCCGGCGGCGGGCTCGGCTGAACAGCTCGAACAAATGATCGCCCTCGAGGAGGAGGCTGCCCAGGCCACATCAGCTTCTTCGGTTGCTTCATTTATCCCACTCTCTTTGTGCACCTCCTACACGACTTTGTTCAAGGAGCTTTGTCAATCCCTCTCCACCAAGGGAGAGGGCCCTTCGGGACATTACGCTCGGTCCAAGAAGAAAGACTCCAAGATTAAGTCCCACAGTCTATATATTCGTGGGAAGCGGGAAGGTCCCCTCCCGGATAGTCGACACTCTACTTCGGTCCAAGGTTGTGGCTAAGGCGTTGGCTTCACGGTGTCCCCATTAGGTCAGCCGGCCAAGACACCTGTCGACGCAGTCGAGATTTTTCTCGACCCGTCGGACAGGCTGTCGACTGGAGAAGCCGACAACCCCTTCTTCACCAGTTCCCCCGATGAAAACCGAGGACTTGCCTGTGCCTCCTGTGCCAGAGTCCCCGGTTAAGGTCCCTGAACCGAGGGAAGAGCGAGTTTTCCCCGCTCCCTCTCAGACCCACCCTCGGAAATACTGAAGGTCTCGGTCTCAGACCTCTTCTCGGTCCAGCCGATCCCACCAACAGATCCCACAGAGGAAAGCGGCGGCACCGCTCATCCTTGTCTTCGTCCTCTTTGTAGGATAGGCTCCGGCGCAAATTTTGTCGGCGCTACGAGGATCTGATGTGGCAGCAGCTCCTTTTGACCGGGAACAAGCCGACTCCGTCGCCTTCCCCGGCCATTAAGTGGCTGGCACCAGAGCGGCCGAAACAACCCCTCGTTATCGAGGAGCCGAAACCGGCTGCGCCACCCATTGTGGTGGAACCTCCGCCTCCACAACCTAAAACTGGAGCTCCAACCAAGGATTCTCGGTCAGGTCAGGGTTTGCCCCATCGGTTGTCGGTCACCCTCACTCCCGGTCGACCTTGGCAGGTGGAGGGTGGTTCAGGCCCTTGGGAGCAGTTTGCAGACTCCTCGGAGTGTGACAGTGATTCCTCACTGTTCTCCAGGCCTCTCGACGTGGAGTCCACTGGGGGTTAGTCGGTGGATGAGAGCCCATCCTCCTTCCTGGGAATGCTTCGGCTCATCTCAGAGTCTACCGGGATGAAGGTCGAACCCGTTTCAAAACGGGCCACGTATCCCCTCACGGAGATACTGGACCGAGGGGATTCCCCCAAGGAGGCCGAAGCCATTGTTGGCACGGCTCTGGAGCTATGGCAGCGGCCAGCTTCTTGTCCAGCACCTTCGGCCAGGATGGCCCGAAAGTATGCCGTTCCCACTAGTTCACTCTTTGGATTCTCACTGAGCACCCCTCATGGGAGGAAGCAGCGACCAACAGTGTTTTCCGGCTCGGAAACTCTCCGGGGCGTGGACAAGCCACCCGATGAGTCCAAGAAACCGGACTACTCCGGGCGTAAAGTCTATGCTGCATCCTCTTTAGGCCTTCGTCAGGCTAGTTCGGCTGTACTAATGGCACACTTTTCACACGCCCTTTTGGGCTTCCTGGATGAGGTGATTCCTCATCTCCCGGCTGACCTCCAGACAACGGTCAAGCAGGTGCGGGATCAAGGAAGGGCGGTGGCTGAGCAACAGCTCCAGACTGCCTTAGACATTGGAGACTCTTGTGCCCGGTCAGTAGTGGCCACAGTGGCCATGTGCCGCAGAGCTTGGCTGCGGATCTCCACTTTCACAGCAGATACCCAGCACAAGCTGGCAGACGTTCCCTTCCTGGGTACCGACTTGTTCGGTCCCGGGGTGTAGGGTCATCTACAGAGGATCGAGAATTCCAGTGCCACCTTGGACTCGGTCACGTCTGCCCAGAAGGACAAAGGCCGCCAGCAGCAGCGTAAGCCCTTTCAGCCTTCAGCCCCTGCGGCACGTCTGGCCCAGCATCAGGGCCAGCAGGCTCGCACTTGACACCCCAAAGCCAAGCCTGCAGCTTCCTCTAGCAGGAAGCCGGGAGGGAAAGGTCCAGGAGGTCCCTCGGCCGGTCCTTCCTCCAAGCCTGCCCAGTGACTGGTTGAGGGGTGTCGCCCCCAACTCCGTCACTCCTCCCCTGGTTCCCCCTGTGGGGGGACGGCTCCGTCACTTCCTTTACGCCTGGTCTGATATCACCACGGACCGCTGGGTACTGGAAGTGGTAGGAAAGGGTTTGCCTCTGGAATTCGAGCAGGCCCCACCCTATCGAGCCGTCGCCCCACGGGGGGCTACGGGGTCCGCAGCCTCTCTGTCAGCTCGTCGAGCCGACACTGCCCTGCTCCTCCAGAAGGAGGTGATCAGGGAGGTGGCGGATCCTCCACCAGACCAAGGGTTTGTGTCCAGGTATTTCCTGGTCCCAAAACGGATGGGGGGGCTGGCGCCCCATGCTAGACCTACACGACCTGAACAAGTTACTAAGGTCTCGAACCTTCAGGATAGTCACTCTGGCTCAGATCATCCCATCCTTGGAATGAGGCTTGTGGTTCTGTTCTCTGGACCTCCAGGATGCGTTCTTTCACATCCCGATCTATCTGTCCCACCAGCGATTCCTCCACTTCAGGGCGGAGGGGTCCCTTTACGAGATCTGGGCCATGCCCTTCGGCTTCTCTTCAGCTTCCAGGGTCTTCACCAAATGCATGGCAGTGGTGACAGCATTCCTGTAGTGCCGAAGGGTCCGGGTGTGCCCTTACCTGGACGACTGGCTGATTGCAGCCCCCTCCAGACCGGAGGTGGAGCAGTCCAGAGATCTGGCCCTCCAGGTCTGCTCTCAGATTGGCCTTCTCATCAACGAGGCTAAATCGGAACTCGTGCCAATGCAGGTGATTCAATTAATCAGGGCAGAGCTGGACTCTCTTCGAGCCAGAGTACGGCTCCCGGCGGACAGAGCCGAGGTTCTTTCCTCCTTTGCCCAATCATTTCTGGTTGGGCAATTGCACCCTGCCTGGGACTTCCTGCGCCCCCTGGGTCTCATGGCGGCCTGCACCAGCGTGGTCCGTTGGGCCCGCTGGCACATCGTCCCCTACAATGGGGGCTGGCCAGCCAGTGGTCACAGTGCTCCGGTCCTCTGGACCAGCCACTGATAGTGACCCAGGAGATGGGGAACACTCTCCAGTGGTGGATCGTTCCAGCTCATCTGCAGGAGGGTATCCCATTTATCCGCCTAGAGCCAACAGTCACTCTGACCACCTCTCTGATGGGTTGGGGTACCCATCTGGGGGAGCTCAGAGTGCAATGCCTGTTGTCCCCCTCAGGAGTCTCGATGCCACATCAACCTGCTGGAGCTTCGAGTGGTCCGACTAGCCCTCACCGCTTTCGCTCCATTTGTACGGCGTCAAGTGGTCCAGGTCCAGACGGACAATACCACGACCATGTACTACCTAAACCACCAGGGTGGGACGCGCTCCTTGCCTCTGTGCAAGGAAGCTCTCCGCACTTGGTCTCTCATGAGCAGACTGGAGGCAGATCTCCTAGCCATCCATGTGGCAGGAGCCTCCAACACTCTGAACGATGCCATAATCCGGATAGGTACTGCATCTCACAAGTGGTCTCTACTGCCGGAGGTAGAACACTATCTGTTCTCCCACTGGGGCACACCTCAGGTGTACTTGTTTGCCTCCAGGGAGAATGCAAAGCTGAGGCTGTTTCATGCTCGCCCCCCTCAGCAGGGCTCGCTGCAGGGGGATGCCTTCTCGAGGCCGTGGACCCCGGGCCTCTTTTACGCCTTTCCCCCATTTCCCTTGATCCACAAGTGCTTCTCAAGGCGAGGAGGGACAAGGCGCAGGTGATTCTGGTAGCCCCAGACTGACCCGCCAGTTCTGGTATCCAGATCTCCTCAGCCTCCCTTCTAGGCTCGAGGCGGCTTCCAGCCACCGGACCTGATCTCAGTCAGCCAGGGGAAGGTTCTCCACCCAGACCTTCAATCCCTGCACCCAACGGCCTGGTTCCTGAGCGGCTAGAGTTCCAGGCCTTGGGTCTTTCCGACGAGGTCCTCAACGTTGTTGAGGCATCCCGTCAGGAGTCGACCAGAAAATGTTATGCCTTCAAATGGAAGAGTCTCCATTTGGTGTCAGGATAAGGGGCTGAACCCTTCCTCCTGTTCCTTGGCCAGCATCCTGGACTACCTGTGGTCCCTTTCTCAGCTAGGGCTTCGGTCAACGACCCTTAAGGTGCACCTGGGAGCCATCTCTGCTTACTGGGCGCGGGCCGGAAGGTGCGAGAACCTCCACCTCCGTGGGATCTACTGCTGGTATTGACTAAGCTCATGGGCAAGCCATTCGAACAGATGCACAGGTGTATCATCTCCCACCTGTCGTGGAAGACCGCCTTCTTGGTGGCTATCACATCAGCCAGAAGGATAGGAGAGCTCCAGGCACTTTCCATCCGAGTCTCCTTATCTGGTCTTCCACAGGGACAAGGTTGTCCTGCACCCCCAACCGAAATTCCTTCTGAAGGTGGTGTCGGAGTTTTACCTTAACCAGGTGTTGACTCTGCCGGTGTTCTAACCCAGTCACACCTCGGAGGCTGAATATAGGCTCCATACTCTGGACCCTAGAAGAGTGCTCTCTTATTATAAGGAGCGGACGGCTGAAGTTTGGGGAGAAGTTCCTCAGCTGTTAGCACCTATGCTGAAGCCGCATCTGGCAGACCTGCAGCCAAGCAGACGATAGACAGGTGGGTCACCTCCTGCATAGATCTCTGCTATAGGTTGGTCGGCATGGAGCCTCCCAAAGGGATAAGAACTCATTCTACCTGCCATACCACTACATCGGTGGCTGCTTCCAGGGACATCCCTATCCAGGAAATCTGCAGGGCTGCTACCTGGAAGTCAGCACACACCTTCATTACCCACTACCACATCGACCTTGAGTCACACTGGGATGCTGGTTTTGGGACCTCGGTTCTCCAGTCCTTATTTCCCAAGTAGGGGGTGTGTGCCTTGCCTCCCTCCTCCCGGAGAACTGCTAGGAGTCTGCCAGACAGTGTGGATGAACAACATATCCATGTCCCTAGAAATGCAGGTTACTCACCTGTAACAGGAGTTCTAGGAATGGTATATGTTCATCCACACGACCCACCCGACCTCCCTGGCTTCGACGCACAACCTGAGCTTCCAGCGGACTAGATCTGGCATCAAGGGGCGGAGCCAAGAGTTTTATCACCCGGGTGGGTGGGAGGAGCCAGCTTGAAGACCTTCCGGCAAGATTCAAAGCGGCAAGGAACCTGCCAGTAAGTGTGGATGAACAACATATACCATTCCTGGAACTCCTGTTACAGGTGAGTAACCTGTATTTCTAGGGGTGTGGATATGGCTCACTCATCCACACCTTGGCTGTTCTTCTTTAAGAGCTAATTTACTGGAACATCTGTAAGGAAAGTTCCTCCCACCAAACAGATGGTATATCCCTTGGCCCAGCCCCATGACCTCGGTCCTTCCTTTCTGCAGGAAGAGTTCAGTCTCCTCCTCCGCAGCTTGACACATTGTAGGGCCTATTAAGTGTGCCATTGGCAAACCTGGAAAAAATTACCATAGTAATAGTTTTTTCCAAGGTGTCCTTTATCATCAGTAAGTGTGCAGTAAGCTCACTAGGCTGAACTGCCTTGGAGGTGGAGTTTATGCAAATGAATAAAATGAATTGGCCAATCAGAAGAGATGGAGTGTGCTGAGAGGAGTTTGCCCAGAGGGCATCAGAATTTCAAAGCTAGAATGGGAACATGCCCATGTTAAGTGTGAACCAACAGGATTTAAAAATCATGCAACAGCATGAACAGAGAACAACTGAAAAAACGTAACCTTTGCTTTAAATGCAGTTCAAAAGTTCAGGAACACATTTGATCAAAATGAGAAGCAGAGTCCTCTTCATTAAGGTTACTTGGGGAGGAAGGGTGGGAGCTTACTGATGCTAAAGGACACCTTGGAAGAAACAATATTTCTACGGTAATTTTTTCTTCTCACCCCAGGGGTCCTTTAGCATCAGTAAAAGTATGCAGACTACAAAGCAGTGTAGTTGGGAGGTGGGTACAGAACCTGCTTCGGGAAGAGGCTCTGAAGGACCGCCCTGCCCAATTTGGCATCGGATCTGGACTGCACATCCAGGCAGTAATGCTTTGTAAATGTGTACAGTCTTCCATGTGGCTGCTTTGTAGACATCAAGTAAGGGAATATCCCTTGCAGCTGCCACTGTGGTAGCAGTGCCTCTAGTAGAATGGGCCCTGAGGCCTTCAAGGGGCTGTTTACCAGCCTTGTCATAACAAAACTGAATACAAGAGACTATCCAGTGAGAGATGGTTCTTAGTGGCTGGCGTTCCTCTACCTACCTCCCATAGATGAGGAAAAGCTGGGTAGCAGAGCCCCTAAACTGCTTGGCGTGTTCCAGGTAGTAAGAAGGGACTGTTTTCACATCCAAACTATGGAGTCTGTTCTCCAGGAGTGGATCTTTCAGTAAAGAATATAGGGAGGATAATGGACTGCTTGAGGTGGAAATCTGAGACCATCTTGAGCGAAATTTCCTGTTCATTCTGAGCTCTGCCTTATCCTTGTGAGAAATTAGGTAGTTTGGCTCAGTACAGAGTACCTGCAACTCTGAAATCCTTCTTGCAGAGGTGATGGCAACTAGAAAAACTGTCTTCCACATGGCATATTTTAAATGTGCCGTAGCCATGGTCTCGAAAGGTGGCTCCATGAGCTTGGCAATGTAAAGATTGAGATTGTGAGGGGAACAGGTTCCCTAATTGAGGGCTGAAGATGGAGGAGGCCTTTACTTTTGTGAAAACAGGCATTAAAATGATTGACTTGTCCTTACCTTTGGAGAGGTTAGCAGAAATTGCAGCTAGGTGAAGTTTTAAGGCTGAGGCCTTTAGGCCTGGGGCCTATAAATGAACCAAATAATCGTAAAGACTAGGCACTGAGAGGATTAATATGTTTCCTCTTGCACCAGAAAGAAAATATGTTCAATTTAGCTGCACAAGTTTTCTTTGTGCTAGGTTTTTTGGCCATCCTCAGGATTTTAAGAACCTGTTCTGAATACTGTGTGCCTGGGTACTATTAACTCCTCAGGAGCCAAGCTTTGAGGTGAAGACTGTAGATGTGGATAGGTCACTCCTAACTATGGTAAAGTCAGGAGAGAGTGACTGAGAGGAAGCCTAATAGGTTTGCTGTGCGACAGGGCTACTAGGAGAGGATACCACGGTTGCCTTGGCCAATCCGGTGCCACCAGGATCATTGTTGCTGATTGAGCCCTCCGCTTCAGCAACACTCTGTCTTCCCTCCATTTCCTCTGATTCACAAAGAAACTTGCCTGCCCAGTCCAGAATTGACATCTTCGGGGCGGGGGGTACTGTGGGGCATGTCTACTGACCGAGACGTATTCAGAGAAGGCTCTGCATTTAACCAGGACAAAAGTTTATAAAATACTCATTTATTGGCAAAAAATCGAAACTTAGTGGGCAGAACTGTATTCCTGAAGCCAAGCTGCACAGATTGATACCAGACTGTACCATGGGGCACCGCACCAACAAAGCCCAGGTGGGCACCTCCAGAACACAGCCCTCATAAACTCTCCATGCGGAGGGAGCAGCAAAATGTACATCGGGCAGAAACGTCATGGCAGGCCTTGCAAAGGTCTGTGCAGGCTATAGATACGAAAGTGAAATCCATACTTACCATGTTCGTGGAACAAAATAGAAGCAGCTAACAAAACCGTGCCGACTGCAGAGACTACTGCGTTTAAAGCACTAACTACGACGACGAAACTAGTCCAGGAAAATGCTCAGTTGTGGTACAGACTGGAGGCGATCGAGAACTCACAACAGGCCTCAAATGTTCGTCTGGTAGGCCTGCCAGACAGCAGTGATGGGGATAATCTGCAATTTTTGAAAGAATGGTTACCGGGAGCCTTACATCTCACTGCAGAGCAAGTAGCTGACTTCTGAGTCTTACCGGATATCTCCCAGGGCTGCCACAAGCCAAACTGGACTGCCTAGAACTGTGCTTCTTGTTTCAACTAGCCCTGCCATACAAGACTGTATGTTACGGGCGGCTAGGGAGGTGGACTCCTTCAGTCTTCAGGAGAAGACCTTACATCTGTTCCCAGACCTTTCATATGCAACGTGAACTCAAAGAAAGAAATTTGGGTTAGAGCTAAGTTGTGAAGTCTGGGGGTGGCCCACTCCCTACTCATGCCAGCCAGGCTACGAATCCATTATGGAGGTCACACGCTCCAATTTACAGACCCAGAAGAAGCTGGGAGAAAGGCCGATGCCATCATATGGGAGTTTGACCGGTCGAGAGCCCATGAGTCATCAGATTCAGAAGAGGAAACCTGACACGAAGAAACTGATAGACTGAACATTTGGTCTACTTAAGCCATATATTATTTTCTTATTTCTGTGGTAGTCACTGCCCTTCATTCAGTTATGCATGGATCGTTTAACCTGTTTAATGGTGATACCGGTTTTTCAATGGAGGCAGTCTCACAAGTAAATAGTGAAGCTATTTGGTAATTGCTTCTTGCCAGTATTAAACTGCACCTATATTGTACAGGTTATTGGAACACCTTAATTAACCTGAACAAATGGGCAGTTACGCTACTGTCCTAGGTTCTGCAGTTTCTCAGTTTAGGGTCTCCTTATTGCTTAATATTGTCCTGGGGAATGCTGAGCTCTATTTCTCTGTGTACTAATGTGTTGATGTTTATATGGTTGGGGAGAGGGTCATAACAACACAGGCTGTTGTGGCAGATTTTTTTGGATGATTTATATTCTGGATTGGACTGCTCAAAGTCGTGTAGAGTGCAGTATTCTCTCTTGACACTTTTTTGGACTGTTAATTTTGTTGGAATACCCCCACATCTGAACTTCAGATTGTCTAGATTGCAAATATCTATTACACTGGATTTACTGTAGGATGGGTACGTGTGATATCTGACATGAGTACATTGATGTTTTTATTGAAAACAAAATACAATTAAAAAAAAAAAAAACATCTGCTGCGTGAGTCCGTAGTGTTGGGGGCCTGCAGCAGTACAGAGGAAGCTGATGGTTGAAGTGAGAGGCAAACAGATGTTTCTTTTGTGCCCCTCCTCCTGAAGACTGTGGCAAGGACTTGTTTGTTCAGGTTCCATTCATTGTCCCCTTGGCTGATGCGGCTCACAGCATCTGCCAGGTTTTTGTCCTTGCCTGGAAGGTGTATGGCTGAGAGGCTCACATCAAGAGAGTAAGCCAGAGACCAGATTTTCATTGCCTCTGTACAAAGGACAGTGAATTTTGTGCCACCTTGCTTGTTTATGTATAATATAGCAGTGGTGGTGTCTGTCCTTATTTGCACTGAATTACCTTTTACCTGGGGAGCAAGGTCTTTAGGGCAAGGCAGATGGCTCTGAGCTTCAGCAGATTGATGTGGCTTGCAGATTCCCTGGGAGTCCAAGTGCAATTCACAGAGTGATTATCTAGATGAGCTCCCCATCACAGCAGGGAGGTATCTGTAGTAATGAGTTTTGTGGGAGTAGAAAGCTAGAATGGGATTCCCACTGACAGGTTGGCAGTTTCCTTCCACAAGTCCAGAGCTTGAAGTAAGGTTTTTGTGACTGGAACCAGCTTGGACAAGGAATGTCTTTCTCTGGGGATGTGGATATGATGATCTAGGATGCACTGTCTGGCAGTTGCCTTTCCGGATCACCGGAAAAGTCTTCTAGCTGGCTCCTCCCACCGACCTGGGTGGTAACTCCCATGTCTCCGTTCCATGACGCCAGATGATCTTACTTCGAGACACAGCTCTTGCAGCAGGTTACACCATTAGGACTGAAGCCGCCAGGCGCCAGGACCCCACGGAAAAATTCTAGCTAGCTAACTACAGCGGGGACCGCCCCCGACGTCGGTCCCGCCTCCGACGTCAGGCGTGGTACAAAAAGGGGCGGTCCTGCCAGATCAGTTCTTTTCCGCCCGTCGCATTTCGCTACCTGACCCTTTGGTTACCAGTCTAGCTACGACGCGAATAGTTATTTTTCGATAAAATTTTCGAAAATCTTCAGAATCTCTTCAAGCAAGATCTTGATGTCATCACCAACTTCGGGCCATCCTCTCGAGTGCGCTTGTGGAAAGCAGATCCCGCTCAAGGACCCCACACGGCCTGCGTCCGTGCCTAGGCCCAGACCACGATACCCGGCCTGTCCTTCTTGCCAAGGGTTCAATAGCTGCATCTGGATCCGGCGCAGAGGGTTTTGGCAGCTTTCTTCTGGAGGAACAACTGAAGACCATGTCCTCAAGGAAAGCTCCAGGGTCCACAAGCACGCTGGAGAAGAGAAGGGAGAAGGCCCTTCCAGGTCCCTTCTAGGGGTTCGAGTCCCGTAGCTCTGGCTCAAATCTCCCCGCTGCAATCAAGAAACCTTCATCTCAGGAGAAATCCGCCAGGCCTTCCTCCCTTCCAGGGCCTTGGCGAAGTCCGGGAACGACACCATCACCACCGCAAGTCGGGTTCCGCTCCTCGGTACCCGACGCCAGGTCTTCGCCGGTGCCTCCACGCAAGACGTTGGAGCTCACGCTTTAAAAGGCCTGGTGAGCCCAGACGCCGGCTCGACAGCCGCCAGCCGTGGTGCCCTTCTTCCCTGGAGCCGCGGCGGCCCGACGACCGACGCCGCCATTACATCCCAGCGGACGCCGTAGGGGACCGACGCCCGCCCTCCTGAAAAGAAGGCCCTGTTGCCTCCGACCGACATCGGTCAGGAGCCTCATCGGAGGAGGACCCCAGAGCAGCCCGAGGACCAGACGGGCGACCCGGTCCCGTGAGGTACTCCCAGGGATCCCTCGCCATTACCAGAGCCCCTGTGGAGCCGGGACGCTGACCCGACGATCACCACCGCACCCGGCCGTCGTCGGCCTCTCTCTAGTGGAGGTGAAAGATCTGTTCACCTACTGGTGGGATACCATTAAAAAAGACATGGTTTCCCCTCCTCCTCCTACTCCTCCTCCTCCTACTCCGGTTCCTGCCCCCCCCTCGCCCATCGGGGTCGGCAGGCCGTGTTCCTCCTCCCCGGGAGCCTAGAACCCCTCCCAGGGGGAGACCTGATAAACGGAGACCTCCGTCGAAATCCTCTTCTGGATCACCCAGCCCCAAGAGATCCAGGAGACGCCGACGTTCGCCTTCAACGGAGGACACGGGATCAGACTACTCCACCTCTAGATCCCCATCTCCACTCTCCATCCCTTCTCCGGACCCACGTGAGATGCCTAGATCTCCTCCGGATGATCCCTCGTTCCTTGATATTATGAGACATATACAAGAGAACATGGGATGGGATGCTGAAGACTTAGACCCCGAAAGAGTGCGACTCGCCAAATATCTTCGGCAAAAGGACCCCAAGCCTGTGGTGGTACCACCCTTGGTTGACACTTTCGTGGACGTCACCAAGGCTGCGTGGAAGCGTCCACACTCGCTCCCGGCGAGACCGAAGAAAGCTGATCGCTTGTACAAGGCTCCTAAGGACGACCAGTACTTGACGCAGCATCCTCAGGCCGATTCTCTGGTCATCACAGCCTCACATGACCGGTCACAGAGGCCACAACATTTGAGCACCCTGCCACCGGACCCAGAGTCCAAGCAACTGGACGCATTGGGTAGGCGCACGTATGCTTCCGCTACCTGCGCCATCAGATCCCTGAACTATTTAACCCACATGGTTCAGTTCCAGAACGCTTTGTGGGAACAGGGTCTGGAAGCGGCTGAAAAGATGCCCGAAGGTGAGCAGAAGGAGGAGATGCTTCAGCTCCTCTGTACGGGTTCAGACGTGGGGACCCAAGTGCTAAGAGCCGCGTATGACTCCGCGGACTCATCGGCCCGAGCAGCAGCTTCTGGCGTTTGCCTCCGGAGACACTCTTGGTTGCGCTGCTCTGGGTTTACCCAGACGCCCAAAAGAACATCTTGGACGCCTTTTGAGGGAGAAGTATTGTTTGGTAATCCTACAGAAAAGATCCTTACCAAACTCCAAGAGGCCGGAAGGCGGTAAGGTTGGTTCAGGCCATGTATCGACCTAAGCTTGGTTCCTTCAGAGGAACCAAAGCCGTTTGCTTGGCCGGGAGAGGCAACAGACCCACTCCGCTGCACCTCAGAGGGGCTCTGGTTTTCAGAGAGCCCAGGCAAACACCCCGCCAGCCGAGGCCAGCGTTCCTCCAGGCAGGCCCAGCCAGCGGTCCATCTGCCGCCACAGCCTGACTCTCTTGCCGCCCCCGCCTCAGGATCAACGGAGTTTATAGTCGGGGTCGCGATTGCGAACTTCCTGCCGGGATGGCAGGCCATTACCACCGACAGGTGGGTTCTTCAGTTGGTCAGTCTAGGCCACTTTATAGAATTCGCAGAGCCACCCTCAAGCCTCCTTTGCTCTCCGGTATCAGGGTCAGCACAAAGCCTTGATCTGGCAAGAAGTACACGCGCTACTACGAAAGGGAGCGATAGAGTACGTCCCAGAGAACCAGAGAGGACTAGGATACTATTCCCACTTCTTCCTGGTTCCCAAGAAAACAGGGGACCTCCGTCCAATCTTGGACCTCAGCAACCTCAATGTGTCGGTCACTTACAAGAGATTCCGCATGGTGACCCTTCCAGGTCTTATCCCCATGCTCAAACAGGACGCCTTTTTAGCATCTCTAGTCATGCAGGATGCCTACCTGCACATCCCTATGGCTCAGGCGCACAGGAGGTTCCTGCGCTTCGAGTTTCTCGACCACCACCTTCAGTTCCGAGCCCTTCCTTTCGGACTGTCTTCCGCACCGAGGGTCTTTACCAAGTGCATGGCAGTCGGGCAGCGTCTCTGAGGAGACAGGGCCACTACGTGTTCCCATACCTGGACGACTGGCTTCTCATGGCGCCTCCAGAGGCGTTGCTTCTTGCAATCAAGAGCACCCAGGATCTGTTCCGATCCTGGGCATCCTCATAAATTACGAGAAGTCTCTCCTGGTACCTCCGCAGAAACTGCAGTTCATAGGAGCAGTTCTGGACACTGTTCAGGAAGAGCCTTTCTTCCGGCCAACAGAGCGGGCGCATCAGATCCCTCATAAGGGACCTATCACTAAGCAAGGTTGTACCTGCCAGGTCGGTCCTTTGCTTGCTCGGACACATGGCTGCGGCCATTCCTACTGTCCCTTTCAAGAAGACTCCACATGCGCATTACTCAGTGGATGCTCAAAGTGCAATGGGACCAAAGGCAAGACCACTTGCAGCATCCGGTCAGACTCACGAATTCAGTGATTCAAGACTGGCAGTGGTGGCTAGCCCCAGGGTCGCTCTCATCAGGCGTCCCGTTCATTGCGCCGTCCCCGGAGGTCACCCTCACCACAGACGCTTCCGGTCTTGGGTGGGGGGCACACCTGGACGGGGTAAAGTCCCAGGGTACGTGGACCCAGATGGAAGCTCACCTTCACATCAACGTGCTGGAAATGAGAGCGGTCCTCTATGCCCTGCAGGCCTTTCAGTCAGTTATCCCACCGTGTACTCTTCTACTTCAGACAGACAACACGGCGGTGATGTATTACCTCAACAAACAGGGGCACACTCTTACCCCCTTTGCAGGGAGGCCATGAGAGTGTGGGATTGGGTAATCAGACACGGCGCGAATCTGATCACTGTGCACGTTTCCGGAGTGGACAACACGGTTGCAGACGGCCTGAGTCGTTCTCAGGCCAGAGTCCACGAATGGGAACTCCTTCAAGAGGTAGCAGAGGATCTGTTTCTTCGATGGGGAACTCCAGATCTAGACTTGTTCGCCTCCCCATCCAATGCAAAACTGCCCAATTTTTGCTCGCTAGATCCAGGGCCTGGTGTTTTCTGGCGAGACGCGTTATCCCTCTCCTGGGCCAACAGATTCCTCTACGCTTTCCCTCCTTTCCCGTTGATCCAGAGAGTTCTTCTCAAACTGCGCAGGGAGCACGCAATATTGATCCTAGTGGCCCCATTTTGGCCCAGACAGATTTGGTTCCCTTTGTTGATTCAACTATCTCGGGAACCCCCGCTCCCGTTGCCGCTCAGCTCCCACTTACTGTCTCAGGAGAAGGGTTCACTTGTCCACCCGGACCTACGTTCCTTGAACCTGCATGCTTGGCTCCTAGAGACATAGCCATTTTGCGTCACGGGGTCTCGCAAGAGGTTGCAGAAGTCC
The DNA here is from genome assembly GCA_016271365.2 of Neoceratodus forsteri. NCBI lineage: Eukaryota > Metazoa > Chordata > Ceratodontiformes > Ceratodontidae > Neoceratodus > Neoceratodus forsteri. The sequence continues at coordinate 149,135,371 of CM057453.1, read as the reverse complement.
TTTCTGCAGCCAGAAAGTCATAACGCATAGCGACGTATCGCCCATGAAAATGGCTACTGCTTAGGTATGGTCATGGCATCACGACCTTTCCCTTAGGTTGTCCTGTGGGAGTAATATTAGAATATTTGCTCTCCTCTTTCATTGGTCTAGCCTTCCTCTATTAAAGTGCACCTCTGTGCCATTTTGCTTACCACCTCCCGTGGAAATCGTACAGTGGCTCAGGTGGGCGCCTCGGAATTTCTTAGGAGTGTTGCACCTTAGGCCTCCTATTAGAGACCCTGTGCTTCCATGGGATTTGCTTTTGTCTTGAACAGCTCACGTCAACCTTTGAACCTGCCGGATTACAGCTACGCTTGTCGTGGAAAACGTTGTTTTAGTTGCTGTTACCGCAAGAAGAATTTCTGAACTTCACGCCTCATGTGCAAAGAGCCTTATTTAGTTTTCCACCGACAGAGTATCCCTGAGGCGAACCTAAATTCTTGCCTAAGGTGGTTTCTTCACTCACTCTGAACCAGGATATCGACCTTCCGGTCTACTTCCGAACTACTCTAATAGAGGAGAGGCTCTGCTCCATACCCTGGATGTTCACCCAGCCTGAGGTTTTACCTCAACAGAACTCGGTCCTTTCGTAGTTCTGAGCAGCTTTCATTTCCTTCTCTGAGAGAATGATGGGCCAATCAGTATCCAAACAGTCCCTTTCGCTGGCTTGTCCAGTGTATTTCTCACTGTTATGGTATCAAACAAAAGCCCTCCCGGTACAGTCCGGGTCATTCCACTAGAGGGTGGCTACTTCCTTTGCAGCGCTCAAAATGTTTCCACTTCTACTATATGCGCTGCAGACACTTGGAGTTCTGTGCATACCTTTATCAGGCATTATAGCCTGGACATCGCCTCTCGGCGAAGGGCTGGTTTTGGTTTGGCCGTACTTCAGGGTCTCCTGTCCTAGGTTCAGGACCTGGTTTTTATCCTTTAATTTCCTCCTCCCGGATTTTCTGACAGCGTTACTGCTTGGGAATCAGTCCTAATGGTGTAACCTGCTGCAAGAGCTGTGTCTCGAAGTAAGATAGTACAGTTACGTAAGAACTTACCGTAACAGTAGATCTTCGAGAACAGCTCTTGCAGCAGGTACCTTCCCGACCACCTTCCCCCTTGGAGGAAGCATGGCTCAGTCTTTCTGAGCAGGAATTGTTATCTTTCTGTCTTCTGACGGCGAATCCTAGGTCTCCCATTTTGATGTCAGCCTGCGGCAAGAAGTCTCCGGCGGGAGAACTGGGGAATCTGGCGGGACCGCCCCCTTTTGTACCACGCCTGACGTCGGAGGCGGGACCGACGTCGGGGGCGGTCCCCGCTGTAGTTAGCTAGCTAGAATTTTTCCGTGGGGTCCTGGCGCCTGGCCGCTTCAGTCCTAATGGTGTAACCTGCTGCAAGAGCTGTTCTCGAAGATCTACTGTTACGGTAAGTTCTTACGTAACTGTACTTTCCTTTCCGCTGGAAGGTTCAGGATCCCTCCTTACTGCTCACGTGTTGAGTAGGCCCTGGTGTTCAAATCTTCGGGTTTACTTCCAAAACTTACTTTAAAACTCATTCGAGTTTCGTCTTCGTCTTGCTCTTCGATTGTGACCGCGATGGAGGATAAGACTGTACCTAGGTTTTGCCTGTGCCCTTGCGGGCAGAAGATGTCCTGTACAGACCCTTGCGTCTCGTGCGTCTATTATCTGGGCAATGATCATGATCTGCAGGCCTGCAACTTTTTGTCTGTTATTTCACCCAATGTTCGCAACGATCATGTTGCCCATCTGAAGTTCGGCCAACCGGAGAAACTATACCCGCCGGTCAAATCAAAGGATGCCCATTAGGTGGGTTCCATGGCTGTGGGGTCTGCCGAGCAGTTAGAACAGCTCAAGGCCTTTGAGGAGAGGTGGCCCAGGCCGGTGCTCAATCCTTTTCTGCCTCGGCCTTTGTTCCACTCCAGTTGGGCTCCACCTATTCGGCCTCCTTCAAGGAGCTGTGCTAGTCCCCCTCTATAAAAGAGGGCCCCACCGAGTCACACAGTTTCAGCTCACAGAAAGAGTCCAAGAAGGACAAAGAGAAGACTCGTTGATGCTCCTGGGACCGGGAACATTCCTGCTCTCAGAAAACCGGTTTCGACTGCGGTCAAAACTGTGGCTTTGGTCACTGGTTTCACGGTAACCCTGTTAGGCCAGTTGGCTGAGATGCCGGCTGACGATGCAGCAGAGATTTTTCTCAACCCTGTTGACCGGTTGTCATCCGAAGAGTCAGACTCTTTTCAGGACTCCAGTCCTGCCGGTAACCACTGACTTGGTCGTGTCAGCTTGCTGAGTCAGTACCGCCGGTCATCAACTAAGACCAGGAGGAGCCGCATGTCTCCCTGGCTCCCTCCGAAGCCCCCCCACCGCCGTTGACACCGCCAACAGTTAAGATCTCGGTCATCTTCGACTTCAGGATCAAGCAGGTCCCGCTGACATCTGCGGTCTCACTTTAATCAATCAAAACATCATTTAACCAGGCATTACACCATCGAGCAGGCTCATTTTCAAGGTGGTCCTAGACAATAATAAGATAAATACATGGTAAACGATGATACAAAGACAATAACATAATAAGAACAGAACACAGGCACCATGGTAAGTGGCGCCGCCCGCTACTCGTCTTCATTCTCATTAGGTGAGGAGAGGCTTTGGGGCAAACTGTGTTGACGCTACGAAGACCTCGTGGCAGCAATTGGTTCTGTCTGGGCTGAAGTAGACTCCAGCTACCACCCCGGCCATTACCTGGCTGTTGCCCGAAAGGCTGACTCCATTCCTCCCCCAGCGGAGCTGGTTCAGACCCCGTCGGCTAGGCCAAAGCAGGCTTCTCTGCTGATCATGGTGGAACTGCTACCTAAACAGTGAACAGCCGGTGTGCCGACTGAGGAGTCTGTCTGCCAAGGGGCTTCCCCATTGGCTGTTTCCTGACTGTCCTTTATGCCGAGTCTGAAGATTCCTCTTGGCACTCCCGTCCATTAGACACTGAATCAGTTGGGGATCTTTCAATGGATGAAGGCCCTACTTCATTCATGAGTATTCTTTATCGAATCTACCGGGATGAAGCTGAAGTCTGCCCAAAAGCAGGTTTGATATCCCCTCACAGAAATTCTGGACAAAGGGGATTGCCTTCACAGTGGTCGAGGCCATTGTTGGCCCTGCCCTGGAGCTTTGGCAGCTCCCTGCTTCTTGCTCTGTGTCCTTGGCCCAGATGACCTGCAAGTATGGGCTGCCCACCGGTACCCTTTCAGGGTTCACAGAGCATCCCTTGGCTGAGGAGTTGGTGGCTGACTTCATGTTTCGGCACTCTGGCAATACTGGGGACGTCAGCAGACCGCCGGACAAAGAGTCCAAGAAATTAGACCATTTGGCCAAAAAGTTCTATGCTGCCTCCTCGTTGGGTCTCCCCCAGGCAAGTTCGTCTGTCTTGATGGCACACTTTTCTCATGCCCTAATAGGCTCCCTGGTTGAGGTGATTCCCCCACCTTCCCGCAGACCTTCAGACCACGGTTAAACAGGTCCGAGACCAGGGTTAGGGCGGTGCAAAACAGCAACTCCAGACTGCTCTGGATATTGGTGACTCTTCCTGGACTAAGTCTCCACCACTCATTCACACTAATGGGACAGTGTGGGAGCCAAAAATCTTAAGGAGGGCCAATGCGGGATAGGACTGCACATGCATGGCACCATGAGACTAGCTCGCACCGTATTGGCTGTCTCGGCATCAACCCTCCAACCGCCTCAGTTCCTTTTCTCCCACCGAGTGCAGTTTGATGACTGTCGCTCGGCTGACGGGAGTCAAGTCTTCGTCTATACAGCAGCAGCTATATCTGTTCAGTATTCGATTAATTTACTGTTTTTAGTGTTCTTTTCTGATTTCAAATTTTTTTTTTTTTAATTCTCAGCCTGCCATCAACGGAGTCGACTTTAGATGGTAGCAGTGAAAGCTGTGAAGGCAGTGGGGCTGTATCCGATCCGCTGCCCTTTACGGAAGGGGGGGGTCTGACCATGGGCAGTCCAATGCTCGGGGGGGGGGGACAGTCTTCCCGAAGCACAAAACTATCGTTCCCGACCTCGATCGGGGACCCGGCTCCACTGAACCTCAAGCTTCTTCCTCCTGTTGGAAGAAAAATCTGTACCGCTCAAGGTTGCTCTCTGGTATGTCTGCGCGGGAGTCGTCTGTGGTGGAAAGCGGTAGGCCTGAACCAACTCCGGTGGGTTCCTCTGTGGCTCCGCTCTCAGTGGCTGCGATCTTCAGCACCGGATCCAGTCTCTGTCCTCGATTGGGTCCTGGGGAGCAGTTTCACCTCTGGGCCGCTCTTTTAAAGCAGGGGGTACGGCATCTGTCCAGTTGTCCTAGCCAGTGGACCCGGTTCGGGCGAACCGGTCAGAGCTAGAGATATGCGCAGTGCCCTCTCTGGTGCCAACACCATCAATGCTGACTCCTCATACCTGACCCCCCCCCTTTTTCCCTGTAGGGGCCGGCATGGGTACCGCTTTTCTTCTTCCCCTTTTTTTTCAGGTCTAGGTCCAGCAGCGGTGCTGGCACAGTGTGTGTGGTGTGGGTGCCGAATGTGGTACTGGGGATGGCGCTGCACTGTTTGTCTCCAGTGTTCCTGGCCTACACCTGCCTTTTGGAGGTTATTCTGGGGTAGATGTGGATCTGGACGCGCCTCTCCCTATTCTGCTTTGTCGAAGATGCTGCAGACGACTCATTTTATGGGCTGGAATGCACACTTTCTGTATCAGTGTGATGGAAGATCTTTTTTCCAGTTTTTTCCTCATAGATATGGGGTCCGCCATAACATTTCAGCCTTCAACTGTGGACGAAAGCAGACTTCTACATCTCGAGTTCCTACATTCTTCAGTACAAGTATACCCTGTGAAAACGAACTAAACGCAGTGGCCAAGAACCTCCCAAAATCTAACGCTCCATGGCTAGGGGCATATAGCCCAATAATCAGCTGAAAGCTTTTATGGACGCCTATGACTCTGCCTCTAGGGCAGCTGCTGCTGCAACATGTCCTTGACGGTGCTTATCTGTTTGGCCTTTGGGTTGAGCTCTGGAGGCCATGTAGAACAATAGGACTGCCATTTAGGCGCCTGCCACCTCTCATAGGAATGGGAACCGTCGACATTCTCATAACAGGCAGTCCTTTCAAGGTAGAGGCCTAGGTGCCTTATCAGGAACCAACCATTCAGCCATGAAGAAAATGTAGAGGGCACAGGGCCCAAAAGTGCCCTGTATCAACCTCTGTGGATCCAGCCCAGGTCCCACTTCAGCCATCTGAGGGGGTGCCTCTCAGCGGTAGGAGAGGTGTCTGATTTGGTTTTTCAACCAGTGGAAGTCCATTAAAGCAGACATATGGGTCAGGATTATCCGAAAGGGTTACTCTCCCAATTTCACAGATTTCCCAAGACCTTCCACCCAGATGGCAGCTCTGTCTACCCACCTCCCATTCACTCTCTTGCTTCTGGGATATGGGGCTTTTGAGGAAACTGGGCAGAATGGAGCATAGGTTCCTATTTCCATTGCTTCTGGTTCCAAGATAACGGGCGGTATGCGCCCATTGTCAGCCTTGGAAGGTTAAACAAGTACCTGTCAGGGTGGAGTTCACTAAAACCTCGGTGTTGAAGTCTTCACTTCCTGGACATTTGACTCCTAGGCAGCCCATCCAGGCAAGAGACACAGGAAGCAGTCGCCACAGCTTCTCAGTTCTCTCCAGGGTTTTTTTCTCATTCGGGGAATATGCCAGTTTCATCTGCCCAGCAGCTCCTCTTCTTAGGAGCCCTCCTGGACACCTCCAGGCCGTCTGTTTTCATTCCAGAGGACAGGAGAAATGACATCTTCAGATGGCTCATTATATCACAGAAAATGACTCTGTTCAAGCCCTTTTTGGTTGAGTGGATGCTGGGACTCAAGGCATCCTCCACAGCATGCAATGGTCTCTGACCACACATCCGCAATCCTCTGTACAAACTGAGCCTTGGACAAAATTGCTTGTGGGGGACTCACTGTCAAGACCTCCACACTCAGGTGTGGAGCCAGGAGGAACCTCATGTCATTCTGTTGGCAAAGCTGTTATGTATTACATCAGTAAGCAGGGTGGGACATCATCCTACCCTCTCTGCAGGGAGTGGGGCAGTTCAGGTCAGGTAATTTTTGCATCCCCTCTCCACACAAAACTGCTTCTATTCTGCTTCAGAAATCCAGACCCTGATGTTCTTTGTCAGGATGTATTCACAGCAGTAGACAAGACGCTCCCTGTAAGTTTTCCTCCTCTTCCCTTAATTCAGAGGGTGCTTCTCAAGTTGTAGGCACGGGGGCAGGATGATTCTCATAGTCCCAGACTGGCCTCAGCAGATATGATTTGCATTGATCTACAGTCTGTCTAGAAGTTCCCCCGAGGCAACTCCCTCAATGAGCAGACTCTGACACAGGGACTTTGTTCCATCCTACCCTGTGAGCCCTTCTTCTCCTTGCCAGGCTACAGAGGAAATGGAAGTGGACAAGTTTTAGGTTTCCCAGACCATCTCAAACATCTTCTAAACTACACATAGGCCTTCCACCAAGATGGCTTACGTGGCTAAGTGGAAACCCTTCTCCATCTGGTGTGCAAGTCCCATCTGGACCCTTTGGTTGCCCACCAAGTAAGGTGTTGGGGTGCCTCTTGAACCTGTTGAATGCAGGTCTGCAGTGCTCGGCAGTGAAGGTATATCTCTGCGTATTTTCGGTCTATCTTGAGCCTGTAGACAACATGTCACTGGCTCAGTTACCGTTAGTCAGGTTTTGCTTCTCTACTTACTTCGTTAACTCCAGAATGAAGGAGTGTTCCCTTCATTTTTTTGGATGTCAAGAGGGTTCTGTGATTCTTCGACAGAACAAAGAGATACACATCTGAGTAACTATTGTATCTTTCAGCATGCCTCAGCTGGGTCAGCCTGTTGCCATGAGATGTTTTCTGCTTGGTTAGTAGCATGTCTTTGCCACTACTAATCCATGACACAGGTCAGGTTGGAAGGCTGGGTTCACACCACTGTACTGGAGCAGTTGCAGCTTTCCTGACGGAGATTCGTAATGTACCCGATGCAGACATCTGTAAGGCGGTGAGTTGGAGCTCAGTGCATACTTTAGTAAAACATTATGTTCTGGATGTCCATGCTGGACAGTTCACATTTTTTTTGGCAGGACAGACCTTATGGACTTCTATCCTGAGTGAGCTGTCTCCTACTGCCCTACTCTGTGGGGTTTGATTTTTAGCTCGGTACTCTCCCATTAGTGTGAATGAGTGGTGGAGACCTTTAGTCCAGGAAGATATGGAAATTACGTACTTACCATAATTCTTGATCTTCTTGGGCGGACTCTCTACCACTCATTCACACGCCCACCCACCATCCCCGGAGCTCACTCGTTTTGCTTTGGTCTTCACTTCCTTGTTGTTCAGGCTGTGAAGACGTTGAAATGACCCTACTTACATGGGTCATCTGGGCCTTCACGCGCCTGGAAGTTATGGTTAGGTTTTCTTTCGTTAGTTTACACTACACCTCCTCGGTCAGAAAGGTACTGAGGTGGTTGGAGAGTCGATGCTGATATAGTCTATGAGGGGCGAGCTAGTCTCAAGGCACCAGCCCTCCTGATAAAATTTCTGGCTCCCACGGGGTTCTAGCACCTCCAGCGTAGTCCCATTAGTGTGAATGAGTGGTGGAGACTCCGTCCAAGAAGGTAAAGAATTATGCTAAGTATGTCATTTCCATTTCTTGTGCCCGCTCAGGGGTTGCCATGCGCTGTAGGGCTTGGATGCGGATCTCAACGTTCACGACAGATACCCAGCACTAGCTAGCAGATGTCCCCTTTTTGGGCACTGACCTATTTAAGCCTGGTGTGGAGGGTCACCTCCAGCACACTGAAAAGTCCAGTGCCACCCTGAACTCCCGTGACATCACCCAGAAGGGCTGCAAGCAACAGAAGCGCAAGCCCTTTTGGTTCTCTATTCCTGCAGCTAAACCAGCCCAGCACCAGTCTGGCCAGCAGGCTGACTCCTGGCGACCTCGGGCCAACTCCGTGGTCTCAGTGGTCCGAAAGCCCGGAGGGAAGGGACCCAGTGGCTGCTCAGCCAGATCCTTCTCCACCAAGCCTGTTCAGTGATGGGATGGGGGTTGCCACCCTCGTTCCTGTCACGCCTCCCCTGGGTCCTCTTGTGGGGGGCCAGTTCCTCCACATCCTTTCCGCCTGGTCCGCTGATCCCACTGACAGGTGGGTTCCGGAAATGGTCGATGAGGGTCTGCCTCTGGTGTTCGAGTAGTACCCTCCAAGCCGAGCCCGCGCCCCATGGGAGGACTTGGTATCCGCAGACACTGTCTGCTCTTTGAGACAACATAGCCCAGCTCCTCCGCAAGGATGTCGTGGCCAGAGTTGTGGATCCTCCAGAACACTCAGGGTTTGTCTCCAGATACTTCCTGGTGCCAGAGCAGGCGGGTGGGGGGGCCTGGCCCCATTCTAAATCTGCATGACCTGAACAAATGTATCCGGTACCCCACCTTCAGGATGGTAACTCCGTCCCAGATCATACCATCTCTGGAACAAAATGGGGTTTTGTTCTCTGGATCTTCAGGACGTGTTCTTTCACATCCCGATCTGTCAGTCCCATTGAAGTTTCCTCCACTTCTGAGCAGAGGGTGTCCTTTACGAGTGCCAGGCCATGCCTTTCGGCCTCTCCTCTGCCCCCCAGGGTCTTCCCAAATGCATAGCAGTGGTGGCAGCTTACCTGAGGCGTCGAGGGGTCCAGTTGTACCCCAGGCAGGAGGTGGAGCAGTCCAGGGACCTGGCCCTCAAGACCTGCATTGACCTTGGCCTCCTGGTCAACGAGGCCAAGTTGGAACTCATGCCCTCCCAGGTGATCGGTTTCATTGGAGCAGAGCTCGACTCATGCTGGGCCAGAGCTCATCTGCTGGCAGACAGGGTGGAGATTTTCCTCCTTTGCCTGATCATTTCTGGTTGGGTATTTTCACCCTGCCTGGGACTTCCTGCGCCTCCTAGGTCACATGGGTCCAATCGGCCCATTGGCATATGCGCTCCCTCCAATGGGAGCTGGTCAGCCAGTGGTCTCAGCACAAAGGTCACTTCAACCAGCTGGTCACTGTGACCCAGAGGATGTGGGACGCCCTCCAGTGGTGACTCGTCCCAGAGCATCTGCAGGAAGGGATCCCATTTATCCACCTCAAGCCAATAGTCATTTTAACAACCGATGCCTCTCACGGGCTGGGGTGCCCACCTGGGGGAACACAGAGTCTACAGGCTCTGGAGCCCTCTGGAGTCCTGATGCCACATCAACCTGCTGGAGCTCTGAGCGGTCCAGCTAGCCCTGACTGCATTCACTCTCTTTGTCTGGGGTCAGTGGTCCAGGTCCAGATGGACAATACCATGATCATATACTACCTCAACAAGCAGGGCGGGACACACTCCTTGCCTCTGTGCAAGGAAGCTCTCCGTAGCTGGACCTTCATGTGCAGCCTGGAGGTGGATCTCCTAGCCATCCATGTGGCAGGAGCCTCAAATCAGCTTGTGGATGCCCTCAGCGGGGTAAGCAAGGCATCTCACGAGTGTTCCTTCCACTTGGAGGTAGTTCACAGTTTGTTCTCACAGTGGGGCACTCCTCAAATGGACCTGTTCGCCTCCAGGGAGAATGCAAAGCTGAGGCTGTTTTGTGCCCACCCCCCTCAGCAGGGCTCACTTCAGGGGGATGCCTTTTTGAGGGCGTGGACCCCAGACCTCTTATTCCTTCCCTTTACTTCCCTTGATCTACAAGGTGCTACTCAAAGTCCAGGAGGGACAAGGCACAGGTGATCCTGGTGGCTCCGAACTGGCCCTGCCAGTTTTGGTACCCTAGTCTCCTCAGCCTCTGGTTCCCGAGGTGTCTTCCCATATGCCCAGACTTGCTCCCAATCAGGGGAAGGTTCTCCACCCAGATCTTCAATACCTGCACCTGACAGCCTGGTTCCTGAGTGGATAGAGTTCCAGGCTTTGGGTCTCTCTGAAGATGTCCTCACCATGGTGGAGGCATCTCACAAGGAATCTTCCAGAACATGCTAAACCTTCAAAGGGAAGAGATTCTCTGGTGTCAGGGCAAGGGGTTGGACCCCTCGACCTGTCCTGTGGCCAACATTTTGGACTGTCTATGGTCTCCTCCCAAGGGGGACTTTGGTCGACCCTTAAGGTGCACCTGGCAGCCATCTCTGCTTACCGGGCACGGGCTGGTCAGCAGTCGGTGGCACAGGAGAAGGTGGTCTGGCGCTTCTTCAAGGGCGCTGACCCCATTTCCCTTCTGGTACGTGAACCACCACTGCCGTGGGACTTGTTGCTGGTTTTGGCAAAGCTCATGGGCAAGCCATTCGAACCGATGCACAGGCTAACGTCTCTTGTGGAAGACCACCTTCCTGGTGGCTGTCACGTCAGCCAGAAGGATCAGTGAGCTCCAGGCGCTCTCAGTGGAGTCTCCTTACCTGGTCTTCCACAGGGACAAGGTTGTCCTGCGCCCTAGCCTGAAGTTCCTTCCGAAGATTGTGTCGGAGTTTCACCTGAACCAGGTGATGACTACTGGTTTTCTTCACCAGTCACATTTCGGAGGCCGAACACAGGCTTCATACTTTGGACCTGAGGCGAGTGCTCGCTTATTATAAAGAGTGCACGGCTGGAGTTCAGGGAGAGGTTCGCCAGCTGTTTTATCTATGCTGAAATCGCACCTGGCAGACCTGCAGCCAAGCGAACAATTGGCAGGTGGATCATTTCCTGCATTGATCTCTGCTATAGGCTGTGGGTAGCGAGACGCCCAGACAGCTACGGGCTCATTCCACCCACCATACCGCTGCGTCAGTGGCTGCCTCTAGGAATGTCCCTATCCAGGAAATATGCAGGGCTGCCAGCTGGAAATCAGCACACACTTTCATTTCCCATTACCACATTGACCTTGAGTCACGCTGGGATACTGGTTTTGAGACCTCAGTTCTCCAGTCTGTTCCTGGAGTAGGAGGTGTGCACCTTGTCTCCCTCCTCCCGGAGAACTGCCAGACAGTGTGGATAGAACATCATATCCACATCCCTAGAAAAAACAGGTTACTCACCTGTAACAGTTGATCCTCCACGGAGTGGTCTCTTGCAGTAGGTAATACACTTGGGTCGTCACCAGAGCTCGCTGCAGCACACGGCAGCTCTTCTAGCAGTCTTTTACCAGGGGCCGCCCACACGACATCAGCTTCCTGTTTCCTATATAAGCGTGGGTGGTCCCTGGTATCCCCAGTTCATTTTTCTGCCATCTTCAGCTCACACATAGCAGCTAGAGCAACTTCTGAACAGCAGTCAACAAGAAACAACACCAAAGATTCTACAAACAAGAAATTGTCTTCCATGGAGAACCAGGGGCTCATCCACACGAGCTCCCCAACTACTGATTCTATATCTTGGGCACACATAGAATAGGACTACCCCTCCTCACCCTCTATGCCTCCCTTACTTATCGCCGGCCACCAGCTGTCGACGAAGCAGCTATATTCTCATTGACGGCCGTAACTGTCAACGGTGCTTCCATATTCTCGACGGCCATCGACGATGCATCTATATTCTCGTTGACGGCCATAACCGTCGACAATGCATCTATATTCTTATTGATGGCCATAACCGACAACGATGCATCTATATTCTCATTGACTGCCATGACCGTCAGTGATGCATCCACATTCTAGTGGATGGCCACCAACCGTCGACGATGCATCTATATTCTCGACAGCCATAACTCAACAATGCTTCCATATTCTCATCGACGGCGCATCTATATTCTCGTTGATGGCCATAACCATCTATGATGCATCCCTAATTTCGTCAATAGCCACCAACCATTGACGCTGCATCCATATTCTCGTCAACAGCCATCAACCGTGCATCCATATTCTGCCTACTCAGCAGGAAGTTTTCACTCCCTCGTCAACGGCACTTCCAGCACTTTACAAAAGCAATCCATAAATAACCCTTTCTGGGTTCCATCAACTCCACAAAGCGGGAGAGATCCTCCTCAGCCTCTGTACCTCGCAGCTCGTAGACAGCCACCGCTCCAGGTGCCCCTCCGTCAACAATGTGACCTCATACTGCCTCTTTGTCGATGGGAGCTCATGCACTCTCATCGACGGCACTATCTTGCGCATTAACAGCAGTTCCAAATGAACCTTATATGGGTTCAACCGTGGTTCAGACATCGGGGGCTCCTCTCCCGTCGCAAGCTCCTTCAAAATATACATTATAATTCTTCTTCCCCTGCTTACTGCATCTCCAGGTGTATACTCACAGGAGTCAGGTGAACAGAGATCGGGACCCTGGTCTTTACCATCCAGGGGCAATACCTGCTCAGGCTACGCGTCCAGTCCCCCCCCCCCCAAAAAAAAAAAATACCTACCCCCCACTTCTCTGAAGGAACTGGACATTACTAATGTAGTACGGCATGTCTTGCATGCTATGTGGCACTCCCAGCCCTCTGATCCAGGAGAGCAGGGCGACCCTCCATGATTTCCTACTCCTCCGCCCAAGATGTTTTCTGGTGACAGGAATACTTTACCACCCTAGTCAACCACTCTGTATATATGGAAGACTATCTGATGAACAAGACCTGGTTGATTTCGCCAGTGCTCTTGAAGACGAGGAGTGCCAAAAGCTGGATTTCCCTCCTCAATCTCCTTTTTCGGAAATCTCTTCCTTGGATGAGGACCTGCTTAGATTCTGCAGCCTCTCCTCCTGATGACCCTTCTTTTCATAAAAAGATGGTTCAAATCCAGTAAGTCATAGGATTCTGTACTGTAGAACATGACAAGCAATGTAAGGATATGGCAGAATATCTTAAACTACCTGAGGAGCCTGTTTTGGTGGTTCCCCCACTAATCCAGGCTATGAAAATACTATGCTTGCTGCCTGACACCAGCCTTAAGCCACCAGAGCTGTTCACCACAAGGTCGATCACATTTATCAAGCTCCTCTGAATCATCCTTTCTGCTACCCAAAAAACTGAGGCGGACTCTGGGATTACTGCCGCTCATGATTGTACTAAACGACTTAAACACATGAGCGCCTTACCTCCTGATAAGGAATCTCGAAGGCCTATCTGAGTAAAAAGGTATTTCCTCCAGTACCATGAATCTCAGAGTTCTAAACTACATGGGTCATATTAAATACCAGCATACCCTTGGGTCCTCTGCCATTGACATTCTCAATAAACTCCCTCCTTCACAGGAAAGGGAGCAATTATTGGACACAATGTCAACTAGTAATTCTATTTCCCCCGACACCTAAAACTCAGGTCGGGATATGATGCCGTAGACACCTCAGCCCAACCATCAGCTTCTGGCATTTTCTTTGCGTCGCATACCTGGCTTTGTGTTTCAGGTTTTACACCTGATGTGCATTAGAAAGTCGTTAACGCCCCTTTCACTGGGTTCAAAGTATTCGGGCCAGGTACTCAAACCTTACTAGACAATCTGCAGGCATCAGGCAGAACCTTATGTATGGTTCAGGGCATCTACCATACTCCGCATACAACCTACTGTACTCAGTCCCCTTTCTATTCCAAAAGAAGTGGAAAATATAGAGGCAGTTTTAGAGGTTGTCTCAATCTACCAGAGTCAACACCTCTTTCGCCTGGGGGCGCCCTCTCCCACCATACCCAGTGACTTATTAGGGCTTTGTCCCCACCTCCTCGACCAGGCCTCTGAGGCAGTGGGTGATTTGTTTTTTCCTCCATTTGGAGGCCTGGCAAACGATCACTTCAAACAAAGGGGTACTACAGATTATACAGAGCGGTCATACTTTGGAATTTCTTCCTTTTAGTCGTCTCGAAATATTCATTCTAGGGACATGGATATGTTGTTCATCCACACTTATTGGCAGGTTCCTTGCGCTTTAAATCTTGCGGAAGGTCTTCAAGCTGGCTCCTCCCACCCACCGGGTGGTAAAACTCGGCTCCGCCTCATGGCGCCAGATCTTCCTTATCGCTGGAAGCTCAGGTTCCTCCTTAGCGCTCTCGTTTTCGACTGATTCTGATTTTTTGGTCTCTCCAATTTAGTTGGAAGTTTTCTATTGCCGACCTTCTCCCTACGCAGCTCACGATGGATAATTCGTTTTCCGGCTCTGGAGGCGCCGGTTAATTCCTCCAGGAAAGACCCGCACTCCACGTGCGTTTACTGCCTTGACTTGGACCGTGATCCGCAAGTTTGCGATTTTTGCTGTGCCCTTTTGACCAGCGCCGTGGATGATCGTGCGGCCCGTTTTGGGCTCGGGCGACCTGAACCTTTTTCCGTGCCAGAAAAATCCTTGGAGACTCATCGGGCAGTGTCCGCGTCGGCTGTCTTGGCTGAGCAGCTCGATCTTCTTTCCTCCATGGAGGGGGCAGTGTCCAAGTCTGCCCCCCCCATTCGTGGTGCTTATCCCGCTCTCCTTGAGTTCTCCTCATTCAGCTTCGTTCAAGGAGCTTCGCCAGTCCCTTTCCTCGAAGGGAGAGGGAACCTCGGGACCTGCCTCTCGGCCCAGGTCAAAGGAATCACAGGCTAAGTCCCATCGTCGACGCTGGCGGGAGCGGGAGAGTTCCCCCTCCCTGTCGGCTGACTTTCGACTTCGGTCGAGGGTGCGGCTCAGGCCGCTGGCTTCACGGTGTCCCCGTCAGGTCAGCTGGCCAGGACTCCCGTCAACGTTGTCGAGTCTCTCGACCCGTCATCTGGGCTGTCTTCTGCTGGAGCTGCCATCCCTTCGCCGGTTCCCCCGGCGGAGGCCGAGGTTCTACCTGTACCTTCGGGGCGACAGGCCTCGGTCCTTTCGTCCGAGCCGAGGGAAGAGCGGGCACTCCCCGCTCCTTCCCAGGCCCACCCTCGGTTTCCCCGAGGATTGGGGTCTTGGTCTCGGTCCTCTTCTTGGTCAAGCCGCTCCCGCCGACTCCGGCGATCTCGGTCGGGGCACCGAGTTAAGTGGCATTACCGTTCTTCCTCCTCTCCCTCCTTGGATTAGGAGTGGCTTCAGTGCAGATGGCGTTGATGTTATGAGGAGTTCATGTGGCAGCAGTTGTTATTGTCCGAGAATCAATCGACACCGATTCATTCCCCGTCCAGCAAGCCGCTGCCGCCCGATCGGCTGACACAACCGCTCGCTGCAGTCGAGGTGCCCACTCCAGGGCCGATTGCTCGTCCGAACTTTGCTGCCCCACCGTCTTCGGTGGAACCTCGGTCGGGTCACAACCTGTCCCGCAGGTTGTCTGTTCCCCTCACTCCCGCCCACCCTCAGCGGACGAAGAGTGACTCAGGCCTGAGGCAGCTCTTTGCAGACCCTTCGGAGTCCGACTTTGACTCCTCCATGTTCCCCAGTCGGGAGGACCCAGGGTCCTCTCCGGAACGCTCTGTGGACGACAGCCCATCGTCCTTTATGGGTCTGCTTCAGCTCATCTCGGAATTCATCGGGATGCAGCTTGAACCCGTGTCCAAATGGGCCTCTTATCCCCTGACGGAGATTCTAGACCGAGGGGGTTCACCCTCGGAGGCCTTACCGGTGGCCGAGGCCATTGTCGGCCCGGCCTTGGAGCTCTGGCAGCGGCCTACTTCCTGTCCTGCGCCTTCGGCCAGGGTGGCCAGGAAGTACTCTGTCCCTGTCGGTTCTTTGCCCGGTTTCTCGGAGCACCCCTTGGCTGAGAGATTAGTCACCGATAATGTCTTCCAGTGTTCTGGGAACGCTCGGGATGTGGATAGGCCCCCCGACAAAGAGTCCAAAAAGATGGACTATTTTGGGCGTGAGGTTTACGCTGTGTCCTCCCTAGGCCTCCGACAGGCCAGCTCGGCTGCACTGATGGCACATTTCTCCCATGCCCTTTTGGGCTCCCTGGACGAGGTGCTCCCTCATCTCCCGGCCGACCTGCGGACCACGGTCCGGCGGGTGCGGGACCAGGGTAGGGCGGTGGCGAAGCAGCAGCTCCAGACTGCTCTGGACTTAGGTGATTCCTGTGCCAGGTCGGTGGCGGCCGCAGTGGCCATGCACTGCAGGGCGTGGCTGAGGTTATCCTCTTTCTCAACGGAAACCCAGCACAAGTTGACAGACATCCCCTTTTTGGGGACTGACCTTTTCAGCCCTGGAGTGGAGGGACACCTCCAGGGTAGCGAGAAGTCTGATGCCACTCCGGACTCGGTCACCCCTGCCCGAAGGGACAAGGGCCGCCGGCAGCCTTTGCGTAAGCCCCTTTGCCCCTCGGCCCCTGCGGCTCGATCGGCCCATCAACTCCAGCATGAGGGCCAGCAGGCTTGCGCTGGGCGTCCTGACCCCAAGCCAGCATCTTCCTCTAAAAGGAAGCAGGGAGGTAAAGGCCCAGGAGCTCCCTCGGCCAATCCCTCCTCCAAGCCTTCTCAGTGACGGGCTGAGGCGCTGTCCCAACCCGTCACTATCTGGGTTCCCCCGTGGGGAGACGGCTCCGCCCCTCCTCCACCTGGTCCGCTTTCCCAGACCTCTGGGTGTTGGAGGTGCTAGGGGAAGGTCCTGCCTCGGGATTGCGAGCAGGCACCACCCTTTCGAGCCGTTGCCCCACAGGGTTCTTGGGGTCCGCAGCCTCGTTGTCGGCCCGCTGAGCTGACTTGCCTGGCCCTCTAAATAGAGGTGATCGGGAAGGTTGCGGATCCTCCTTCAGACCCTGGGTTCGTGTCCAGGTATTCCTGATCCCGAAACGGACGGGGGGCTTGCGCCCCATTCTTTATCCGCATGTCCGGATGGTCTCTCTGTCTCAGATGTCCCATCCTCAGAATGAGGCGTGTGGCTTCTTCCCTGGACCTCCAGGACATACTTACACTTTGTTCCATCTGTTTCTTGGGAGACTCCTCCCTTTCTTAAGTGGGGGATCTCTTTACGAGTTCCAGGCCAGGCCCTTCTGTCTCTGCTCAGCAGCATTTCTGCGGCACTGAGGGGGTCTGGGCGTAACCCCACCTGGATGGCGGCCTGACTGCAACCCTTCCAGGTGGAAGGGGACGGTCCAGAGTTCTGGCCCTCTAGGTTGCTCTCAGACTGGTCTCCTTTTATCGGAGCCACGTTGGAACTCGTGTCTTAGCGGGTGATCCTTCTGCGGGACGAGGCTCGACTCTTGAGTCCGAGCTCGGCTCCTGGCGGACAGGGCGGAGGTTCTTCCTCCCTTACCTAGTCAGGTCTGACTGGGCAATTGCGCCCTGCCCGGGACCTCCTGCACCTCCTGACGGTCTGCTCCAGCGCGGTCTGTTTGGACCCACCGGTTCATGCGTCCCCCTAATGGGGGCTGGCCAGCCAGCGCTCACAGCACTGCGTTCCTTCGGACCAGTCCGTGACAGCCCAGGGGTTAGGGAACACTCTCCTTCGGACCGTTCCAGCTCTTTTGCAGGAGAACATCCTGTTCGTCCGCCCCGAGTCGACGGTCTTCTCCGACCGATGCATATCGGATGGGTGGGGGTGCCCATCAAGGGGAATACAGAGTGCACCGCCTCTGGTCCTCTTGGGAGTCCCCCGATGTCTTTCCTACCTGCTGGAGCTCCCAGCGGTCCGCTTAGCTTGCACCGCTCGCTCCGTCTGTGCGGGGTCTAGTGGTTTAGGTCCAGGCGGACAACACCACGACCATGTGCTACCTATCCCGCCAGGATCGGATGAGCCTCTTGCCTCTGCTTAAGGAGGTTCTCCGCATTGGATCTTTCGCGCAGCCGGGAGGCGGTTTCCTAGCCATTTCAATGACAGGAGCCTCCATCACCCTGGCCGATGCCCTAAGCCGGATAAGGGCTGCGCCTCACGAATGATTTTCCCTGCCGGAGGTAGGACAAGATCTTTCTCCCTCTGGGTCACACCTCGGGTGGACCCCTGTTCTTTTTCCCTCCTGGGAGAACTCGAGGCTGAGACTGTCTCAGGCCCGCCCCCTCAGCACGGCTCCCTGTAGGGGATGCCTTGGAGGCCGTGGACCCCGGGCCTCTTCTATGCCTCTCCCCCATTTCCCTTGACCCTCAGGCAAGGCGAGGAGGGACTAGGCACAGGAGATTCTGGTAGCCCCAGACTGGTTTCGCCAGATCTGATATCCAGCTCTTCTCAGTCTCGGTCTCAGCTCCAGGCTCCCGAGGCGGCTTCCAGCCCGCCCGGTCCTGTTCTCTGTTGTTAGGGGAAGGTACTCCATCCGGATCTTCTATCCCTGCACCTGACTGCCTGGTCCCTGTGCGGCTAGTGGCAAGGTCCTCGACGTTTTGAGGTGTCCTGCCAGGAGTCGACCAGACATGGTCGCCTTCAAATGGAAGAGTTCTCCATTTGGTGTTGGGATAGGGCCTGGTCCCTTCTCCTGTTCCTCGGCGAGCATTCCGGACCATCTGCAGTCCGTTATTTTATTCAACAAGGGCTTCGGTCGACGACCCTCTAGGTGCTTCTGTTAGTCACTGTCTCCTGGGTGCGGGCCGGAAGGCAGTCGGTGGCGCAGAAAAGGTGGTCTGGCGCTTTCTTAGGCCTTGATCACACCTCCCCCCTGAGGAGAGTATCCCCATTCGGTGGGATCTTCCGCTGGTATGGGCTTAGCTCACGGGCAAGCTGTTCGAACCCTTGCACAGGTGTGAGTTTCCCCCCACCTGTTGTGGAAGAACACCTTCTTGGGGCTTCCATGCCAACCAGAAGGATGGGAGAGTTCCAGGTGCTCCTTTGAATCTCCCTATCTGGTCTTCCACAGGGACAAGGTTGTCCTGCGCCCCACCCAAAGTTCCTTCCGTAGGCGGTGGCGGAGTCCTTTTCCCTAACCGGGTATTGTCTCTGCGGGTTCATCCCCATTCACGCCTCAGAGGCCGTATATAGGATCCATTGGGACCCTATTTAACGCTCGCCTACCCAGGGAGCGTAGGGCTGAAGTTCGGGAGAGGTTCGCCAGCTGTTTGTCATCTACGCTGAAGCCGCACCTGGCAGACCTGCAGCCAAGTGGACGACGAGCAGGCGGGTCACCTCCTGCATACTGAAACAAAGAGATTGGCCTTGTGCCCTAGATATGGAAGATGCCTACCTGCATATTACCACCCAAGATGGGTTTCCACCTGCTAGGTCAACACTACCAGTTTTCGAGCACTCCCATTCGGCCTTTCTTCGGCCCCAAGAGTGGTCACCAAATGCCTAGTGGTAATTGCAACAGCTTTACAAAGAAAAGGACACTTTATCCTCCCATATCTAGACAACTGGCTAATCAAAGCAGACGCCAAAACAACTCTTTCCTCCCTAGACGCTACCTTGCAACTGCTTCACACTCTAGGGATCACAGTGAATTGGCCAAAGTCCAACCCAACTTTGACTCAACCTCTCCAATACATTGGAGCTGTCCTAGATACAGTTTCAGCCAGAGCTTACCTTCCAGCTGCCCAAACCTTTGTCTCTGGCATCACATATACAAACTCAGAAAATAGTCATACAAATGCTATACTGTATCTTCTGGGTTACATGGCCACCATCCCTACGGTGGCATTTGCTCATCTTCACATGAGACCTATTCAGTGGGCCTTCCAGAATCAGTGGTCTCAAAGAACAGGAAAATTCAAAGACATGATCAGAGTCCCTCACTCTCTGAAGTCAGCTCTGACTTGGTGAACAATCAGAACCAATTTATGTCAAGGAATGTCTCTTCAATCTCTCTCCCCCCCCCCCCACAAACGCAAATGTTAACCACGGATGCTTCCCTGGAAGGATGGGGTGCACACCTGGGTTCTTATTGAACACAGGGCAAGTGGACCACTTTCCCTCAGCCTCACATCAGTCTCCTAGAGCTGAGGGCAGTCTGCTTAGCCTTTCAGGCATTCCAAACTTATTTGACTCTAGGACTGTTGCTGATCCAATCAGAGAACACTGCAGTGGTGTTCTACCTCAACAAGCAAGGAGGTACTCCAGAAAATCTTCAGCCTCTTGACTCAGAATCAAGGAACCCTGTTACATCTGAACCTGAAGGCTCTACCCCTTCACGCTTGACTCCCAAGGATGCTTTCATAGACTACAAGTGTTCTTTCCTATTGCCAATATTCTCTTGGCCTCCCATAAGCCAGCAACCAGAAAAACATACAATTCCAAAGAGAATGCCTTCCCATATGGGCTGCTTCTCTATCATTGGATTCCTATTCTCACCCACTGAGGAAAGTCCTAGACTACCTGGCCTCATCCGAGACAGGTTTGAGCTATTCCTCCATCAAAGTCCATTTGGCTGCTATTTTGGCCTTCCATGAACCTCTAGATGGCAGATTACTGTATCAACATCATCTAGCTGAAATGTTTTTGAAAGAAATGCTACACATCAAACCACCTATTAGAAGACCCACTCCTCTGTGGGATCTCAATTTTTTAATAGAGAAATTAACTCTTGAGCCTTTTGAACGAGCGGCCACTTGTGACATCCATTTCCTCTCATGGGAAACTTTGTTCCTAGTAGCTGTCACTTCAGCTTGATGTATTTCTGAGCTTCATGCTCTCTTGTGTAGAGAACTTTATCTACTCTTTCACAAAGACAGAGTGGCACTTCGGACCAACCCTTCCTACCTAAAGTGGTGTCTGACCAGACTCTAAATCAGTCCTTGGAGTACCAGAATACTATCCTGAATACTCCAACCAAGGTGAACATCTATTACTCTAGATGTCCATAATATATTACATTAATCGAATACAGTCGATCAGAAAGACTTCCCAATTGTTTGTCACCTTTGCCTCTGGCTGAGAAGGGCTTCCAGTTACTAAAAGAACCCTTTCTAACTGGCTGGCACATTGTATTACATTTTGTTATAAAAAGTGCAATAAACCCTTATCCAGGACCTGTCCAAGCCCATACCACTAGAGCTATGGCCACCATTGCAGCTTGCTTTAAAGGAGACTCCATTTCAGATATCTGCAATGCAGCTACCTGGTCCACAATCCATACATTCATGAAGCACTACAGTTTGGATATTGCTTCACGCCATAGGACAGCCTTTGGCTGACCAGTCCTACAAGGCCTTCTGTCATAATGTCCACCCATCTTGGGTATACTGCTTGGAATTAATCCCAAGCATATTACCTACTGCAAAAGACCACTCTGTGGAAGACAGTACAGTTACATAAGAACTTACTGTAACAGTAGATATTTTAGGAGTGTCTCTTGAAGTAGGTCTGATGCCACCCTCTGTCCCCCTCCTGCTCTAGGAGAACAAATTCTGGTCCAATGACCTTTGGGTTGGGATACATTTGGTACCTTAGGTTCCCCTTGGTCCTCACTTAGCGAGCTGAATCTGGTGGGGAACTGAGGATACCAGGGACTGCCCACGCTTATATAGGAAACAGGAAGTTGATGTAGTCTGGGTGGTCCCTGGTAAATGACTGCTAGAAGAGCTGCCGTGGTGCCATCATGACCTTCATGCATTTACCTAAGAATACTACCTACTGCAAGAAATACTCCTAGAAGATCTACTGATCGGCACTTCAAAGGGGAGCTCTTGCAGCAGGATATTACCATTAGGACTAATGTCGCAGGCCTTTGGACCCAATCGAAAAAACTTAGCTAGCAATACCCAGCAGGGTCTGCCTCCGGCTCCACCCCAGCATCGGTCAGGAAAAAGGTTTGGCACCCCATACTATGCACAGGGGAAACGCCAGACCTTGCCCAACAACTAATGCACTGAAATCTGGCCAATGGAAAATCATGTACAGAAATGCTCACAATATGGAAAACAAGATCCCAGTCCTGCAGACAACAATGATAGAGGCTAAACTGGACATAGTAGCCATTAGTGAGACATGGTTCACCAGCAACTACACTTGGGAGACTTCAGTACCCGGCTATGTACTGTTCAGAAGAGACTGAGGTTCAAAAAAGGTGGGGGTGGAGTGGAGTGGCCCTTTATGTCAATGAAAATAGCAAAGCTACAGAAATTCAGAATACGCATAAGGAGCCTGAAGAACTGTGGGTCACCCTGGAAACGGGACTGCCATATGAAATGGGGTTGTCTGCAGGCCTCCAGAACAGGGGAGGACACAGACACATTACTGTTAGAAGATATACAAAACTTGACAGCTAAAGGGGAGGTTCTGATAATGGGAGACTTCAACGTGCCATATACAGATTGGTCAATACCAGCAGGAACATCTGCCAGAACTAGACACATAGTGGATTCCCTGCAGGGGAGAGCCTCAACTGGTAGAACAAACCCACACGAGACAGGGCTATCCTAGATCTAGTACTAACAGGGAAAGGATCACACCTCTCCATGTAGAAAGTCACCTGGGGGCCAGTGACCATCACATGGTATGGTTCAATTTGGCCACTAGAACTAAATCATCCCATTCCAAGGCAAAAATATGGGACTTCAGAGGAGCTGACTTTGACAAGATGGCCAACAGAGTTAAGCTAGCCCTGGCAAGAAGAAATACAGGTAAAGTGGGCAAGCATTAAGGATACAATACTTGAAGCAACATCCCACTGTGTTAGAGAGAAAAGCAAGAGCAAAAGAAAAAGGAAACCACTTTGGTTCTCAAGAACAGTAGCAGAAAAGGTCAGAGCCAAAAGGCTGGCCTTCAGGAAATATAAGGAAACGCAGCGGGACGGAGACAGGGAGGCATACCAAACTTCCCTCAGGAAAGGCAGTAAGGCAGGCAAAGGACTAAACCGAGGAAATACTAGCATGAACAGCAAAAGAAGGTGACAAGACTTTCTATAGATACATTAGTGAAAGGAGAAAGTCCAGAGGGGGTATTGCTAAGATCAAAGGGGATAAGAGGGGGAGTGTGAGGAGGAGGACCAAGGCAAAGCATCTATCCTAAATAGATACTGCTACTCAGTATTTACTGAGGAAAAGGTAGGGCAGGGTCCACAGCTCAGTACCATGGACACGGGGGGGGGGGAGAGGCATGTACTAGTCCCTTCACAAAGGGTCCAACAAGAGCTCGCTAAGCTCAGGGTGGACAAGGCAATGGGACCTGATGGCATACACCCCAGGGTACTAAAGTAGCTAAGGGTGAAACTAGCAGAACCATTTTCAGAACTGTTTAATGAGTCACTGAGCACAGAAGTCCCAGAAGACTGGAGAAGGGCTCACGTGATCCCGCTCCACAAGAGTGGTAGCAGGGAACTACAGACCAGTCAGTCTTATCTCAGTAGTGGGCAAGATTATGGAGGCACTCCTGAAGGAAAGGATAGTGCAACACCTGGAATCCATAGGAGCACAGGATCCAAGACAGCATGGGTTTACAACAGGAAGGTCCTGTCAAACCAGTTGCTTAGATTTCTTTGACTGGGTTACCAGAGTGGTGGACCAAGGGGGAGCAGTTGATGTCGCCTACCTTGACTTCAGCAAAGCTTTCGATACTGTTCCACATAGATGATTGATTAATAAGCTGGGTAGGCTTGGGGTGGGTCAGAGGTCGGTCAACTGGGTGGCAAACTAGTTGGCGAGCAGAAAACAGAATGATAGTAAACGGTATACAGTCTGAAGAGATGCAGGTCACAAGTGGGGTACCTCACGGATCAGTCCTGGGGCCTGTCCTCTTCAATATCTTCAGTGACATTGCAGATGACACCATGATCTGCAACAGAGTAGATGATCCAGATGGGGTGGGCAGAATGAGAAGAGATCTGGATAAACTGGCAAAATGGTCGGAAGAGTGGCAACGGGGGTTTAATGCAAAGAAGTGCAAGATCATGCACATAGGGGAGAGAAATCCTGAAGCCACCTATAGGTTGGGAGGGGAGTTGCTGGCAATCACAGGGAAAGAAAGAGACTTGGGCATCATCATCACAGATGACCTGAAATCATCCAAGCAGACCCCTAAAGCAGTAGATAAGGCTAGAAGGATGTTTGGGTGTATTAGTAGGGGTATCACAAGTCATAAGAGGGAGGTAATAATCCCTCTTTACAAGACACTGGTTAGGCCCCGAAGTACTGCGTGCAGTACTGGAGGCTGCACCTGCATAAGGACATTAACAAAATGAAGGCAGTCCAGAGAAGGGCAACCAAAATGGTGCAGGTACTTCATCAGAAAACATATGAGGACAGATTAACGGAACTCAATATGTATACCCTAGAGCAAAGGAGGGAGAGAGGTGATAAGATCGAAACATTCAAACATCTTAAGGGCATTAACAGGGTGAAAGAGTCTTAACATGTTTCAATATAAGAAAAATAGCAACATGAGGGCACAGCATGAGATTAGAGGGAAGCTGATTAAGGGGTAATGTGAGGAAGTTCTTTTTCACAGAAAGGGTGGTGGATGCATGGAAAGGCCTACCTCAGGAAATGGGGGCTATGAATACAGTGCAGGGCTTCAGACAGGCATAAGGGAGCAATAAAGAGGAATATGAATAGATAGGCCATTGACAGAATGTACAGGCCTATGGTACATTCATAAGGCAGAAAAAAATGGGTGGACCTTGTGGTCCTTATCTGCTGTCAACTTCTGTATTTCTGTGCCATAAAAGGGAGCGGTCCCTAGCTCCACCTCAGTTCTTTTTCTGCTGTAGACCCACTCTCATTCGGAAAAGTCTTAGCGTGTTCTTCAGCAGTTCCAGTGAAATTTATCGTCTTTTTCTCCATAGAACCTTACTCTTTTTGTCGGATTCTGCCCTTTTCATGGATTTCTCCATCGCATGTTGTCTCCATCACCGGTCTCGTCCTCCAGCCACAAGAAGACCCAAGTGTGCCTGTGGCTGCCAGATCCCATCGAAGGATGGCCATGAGGCCTGCGTCTTCAGTCTGGGCCCAGACCATGACCTACAAGTCTGCTAGGGCTTCACCAGCAGAACTCACAGCAGGCGCCTGAAGGTCTTAAAAGACCACCTTTTAGAGAAAAAGATGGACGTCATGAAAAGCTCTCCGAGGGTAAAGGCCAAGCACTGGGACAAATCCCACAAGTCCTGTGAGGACTGTAGCTGGTCCCACCAGCGGTCCAGATCACATTCTCCCCCACAAAAAGGCTTCAGGCTCGGGCGGTTCCAACCATTTGAGGCACTCGAAACATGAAGAAAAGGTGAGGTCCGAGGCCCACGCCAAGACACTGATGCCAGCCCCGGTGGGGTCTACTTCTGACAAACTGGCCAGGGTGAAGGCTATGCTGCTGCGTATCTCTGTCACTTCGGCCTCCACTTCAGCACATGCTTAGGCCCTGCCAAAAAAGGCCTCAGTCACAGCTTTACGCGGGTCGGGTAAGTCGTTGAGCAAGGATCGGGATCCTCCAGCTAAGACCCCTTCTGGGTCCTGCCCTTCCAAGTAAGCAAAGTCAGAGCCAACCTTGGCCAAGACACCAGCCATGGTGCCGTCCACGGTGTCTATGGTCAACTTGCCTTAGGGTGAGCCCGCAAAGGTCACAGTACTGTCACCGGCCCCGAGGTCCTCTACTCCGGGAGGCTCTTCCACGTAATCTTCCCCCAAGGCCCTGACGGACCTTCTGGCTTCACTGATTCCCCTGAAGGGGACAGTGGCTTCGGTTTTTAATAAGGAGGAGCTGCAGGAGCTCTTTTCCTTCTGGTGGAGCCAGGTCAAAAAGGACAAGGCTACCCCGAGGCCAGATCCGACACCGGTACCCGACCGGCCAGATATCCAGGACACCGGGGATCTTCCCGTGAAGTCGCCTTCCAAAACCCCCGATGAGTGGCGTAAACCTTCCAAATCCTGCTCGCCCTCAGTGGTTCAATCTCAGTCTAGAGGCTGCGCCACTCAAGGTCCTATATCCAACATCGGTCTCAGCCCATGAGCAAGTCCTGCAGCCGTCAAAGATCTGTCACTAGGTGAGGATGCTCTTCTAACCAACACCAGTGCCCTGACAGTCACTGATCTCCATTCCATTGTTGGTCCCCGAGCTGGCGTCGGTCAGAAAGTGCCCAGTGTTCTAGGGAGGGTAGCCCCTTCAGGCATGGTTTGGGCTCCCCTCATCCCAGTAGGAGCCGGTCTGCTTCATCTTCA
Organism: Neoceratodus forsteri; assembly: GCA_016271365.2. Classification (NCBI taxonomy): domain Eukaryota; kingdom Metazoa; phylum Chordata; order Ceratodontiformes; family Ceratodontidae; genus Neoceratodus; species Neoceratodus forsteri. The sequence goes on along the minus strand of CM057453.1, from coordinate 149,109,392 downwards.
TCCTCTTCGGACCAGTCCCTCTCAGGAGTTGGGGGTTCTCCTGATGACAGAGACACCCCATTCGCCCCCTGACAATCCAACCTTTATGGACGTCATGAGGCACATCCAGGCCTCCAAACGAATGGATCTAGATCGCTGGAGACTGGCCAGATACCTGAGGCAGAAGGAGCCTAAACCATGGGTAGTGCCTCCTTTAGTGGATACATTCCAAGACCTGACAAGGATCACTTGGAAACACCCAGCCACAGTCCCAGCAGTTCCCAGAAAATCGGATAGGCTGTATTGAGCACCGAGGGAAGAGCCCTGTTTGGCAGAACACCCTCAGGCTTACTTGATGGTCATAGCAGCTGCTAATGATAAGTCTTGACAGCCCAAGCACCTTAGTTCCCAGCCTCCCGATCAGAAGTCCCGTTATTTGGACCAGGTGGGCAAGAAGGTATACTGTACATCCACCTGCTCCATATGTTCCCTGAACTTCCTAACGCATATGGTCCAGTACCAGAATGCCTTATGGGAGAAGGGACAAAAGGTAGCCAATGCCTTGCCAGACTCCACGCAAAAAACGGAGCTCCTGGACATTCTGAAATGGGGCTTGGACGTTGGCACCCATGATCTTATCTGTGTCGATCTTCACCATTCATCACTGTTGGGTATTCAGCCGGAGGTCAGAACCCTGCAGGAGCTTTTTTTTCCCCCTCGGTAGACGGAGCCAACGCACCATCGGCACCGCCCTTGAGGCCGATGCACTGCGTGGCGCTGGTGGGTCGGCAGTTAGGCTGTGTTGACTCTGCCTGCCTGCCAGTTCTTTGTCTTCCACCGTAGAGGTCACTTCGTGGGACGCTGAGAGAAAAACTTGAGGCCTGCTTCACAGTTTCTCAATTCCATGTTTGCAATTCCTTCCGTGCCGAGGTCCATCGGTTCCTCCTGCCAGTTCTGTTTTACCATACTCTACATCGCCCGGTAAGATCTTTCCATTTTGCTGTGACATCGAGTCTGTTTTTGGTGTTTTTTTTTCCTCATAGGTCATGTCTCGGTCAGAGGGCAAGAAAACTTCCAGGACGGGTCGGCCCCCCATGCGACGATGCCCATGCGGCCGAAAATATTCTATCACCGACCAACACGACTTTTGTCTTTTCGTGCTCTTGGCCGCTTCACGACATGTGATTATTCGACGCCTGTTTTCTCCATGGGCCAGCGGTCATCCAAACAGCAACATCTGCGTAGAAAGTGGGCGAGCTCTGCCAACTTGGGACTTAGGTGCGATCATCGGGCCAAGCCACGCCTTCGGCCTTTCCTCCAGGTCCCTCCCGGTTCTATACGGACCGAGGAGGAGGAAGCCTCGGCTACTAGTAGCCTAGCCATTGCCGAGGCTCCTTCCACGGCGCAGGAGGCCCGTCCCTTTCCTTTTGGGGGGTGGGAGGCGACTCCATGGCAATCACCCCTTCGGGGGTGAAGGCTCCTCCAGTGTTGCAATCACGGTTCGCAAGGCTTGGGTCAACACGGTCCTCTACACCGTCGGTCGGCGCCATTGCGGGCCTCGGTGCTGTTCGTGGCAGCATGGGCCCTGACGGAGCCGTCATCAGTGTCATCTTATCGCATGGTGCCGTGGCTTCTGTCAGAGCCGTTCACGGCACCAATACTGTTAGCGGCGCCATGGGAGCTTTTACGGTGCCGTCTTTGTCTGTTTCTCGCCTTGGTGCCGTCCGCGGTGCCAAGGTTAAGCACGGCGCCGTGTCCTCAGGACTCAGTGCCGTGGGGCCGTTGGATTCCATTGTTGGCACCGCCTCTGCCCTCAGTGCCATTCATGGCACCGTGCAGCAAGGCAGCGCTGTCCTCGGCGCTGCCTGAGCCCTCGGAGACGTTCGTGGAGCCTAGTGGCACCGATGGTGCCGTCGTCGGTACTGTCTTTGTCCTCGGCACCATGGGGCTGGATGGCGCCGTGGCTGGTCCCGACTGTGGAGCTCCTGTTCGGGCTGGAGCCGTACACCCCTCTGGATTCCGCTTGCGGTGTTGTAGGAGGCACTGGCACCGGCTCGGGCATGGCTTTGGTCTCTGGCACCCCCTTTGGCAAAGATGACAGTGGGCACCCTCGGCCTCTACCTCCTTGGAGGCGGAGTCGGGCTCTGAGTCAGATGGACAGTCTGACTCTTTGGGGTTGACTGTTGGACAGTAGTTTCCTCGACAAGCCAGAGACAGCCCCCTTCTGAGGTGGGGTCGGTGGCTACCGAGACTGGGGTCGGAGATGCTGACCAGCGGGCAGTGGTGCAGGCCAAAATTGCTCTGCAGCCTGGTCTTGGTGGGTTCACTGACCCCTCGGCAGTGGTACTCCCACCTGTGGTGTGCCTGGATCGCCCAACTTTGGGGCCGATCAGAGCACCTACGGGAGGGGAGGGTGCTGTGCCCTGGATAGCTCCTTTGGATGCTACCCAGAGCTGTCAGCTACCTAGGCTGGCCCTCTCGAGGAGAAGGGCTCTTTCGGACTCTGAGGGGTCGAAGGGCATGGAGTCTACACGGCAGCCTTTTTCGGTGGTCCACCCGGGCTCTGGGAGAAGCCATATTGCGTATCTCTGCTATTCCTCCTCGGTCTCTTTGAGAGAGCCCCATTCTTTTGAGGTAGGGGACCGTCCTTCTGGACCTATATGGTCCCTGTCACCTCATGGGGGGATTCTTCCGGACTCAGCCAAGGCAGTACCGAAATGGTTGTTCAGCTGTCGGCTGTGGGGTCTTATGGGGCACCTTCTTCCGCGGGTGCTCCTGGTCTGCTCCTTAGCCCAGGCGGAGTTCAGCTGATATCTCTTCTTGGCTCTGTCCCCATTCCTCTGCCACATTCTCCTACGCTCCCAGGCATCCTTGGTCCTAGCGGGCCTCTGTCCTGGGAACAGTTCAGAGCGGTGGTTGCTCGGTTCCCAGCTTACGTTAGGGCAATGGACAGTCAGGTTTTTCAACCACCCCCAGAGCAGCCGCCCTCTGAACAGCCGGTGCCCTCCAGCTCATCACCCTTTTCTGGTGGAGAGGAACCTTCTGTCCACATCTCTCCAGCTGCTGATCTCGCTGAGTATCAGCGCTTCCTCATGAGGATTTTGGAGGACTTGCACCTCACCCCTGCCACTGTTAGCAGTCCCGAGCACTCAGCGCATGCCTTTCTAGGTGATTTTTGGCGAGGCCACCCTTGTGGTGCTGCCCTGGCCTGCTCCCTTTCAGGAGGCATCGATGCGTTCCTGGCAGAGGCCCTTCTCTGGAGTTCCTGCCCCTAGGGATCTCAGCCAGAGGTATTGCGCCCCCCAGGAGTTTCCAGGTTCCATGCCTCATCCGCAGTCCGGATTGATGCAGTTGGATACTCCTGATGGGCTTTGCGCCCTTCACTGTGACCGGCCCCCAGATCAAGACTCCTCGGATTTTGACTTCTGGGGTAGGAGGACTTTCTACTCGGCACGGTTATTGCTTTTCATTTCTGCACATCAGGCCCACTATGCAGCCTATGACAGGTTCTTGTGGTCCAGGCTAGGTCAACTCCTAGCCTCATTGCCTGATACGGCGCAAACCAGACAAGCCATTGCACTCCCTGTGCGTGGCCTGGAGCTACCAAGGCACCAAGTGAGGGCATTCTATGATGCCAGCAAGGTAGCTACCTGGGTCATAGGGACAGCGATCTGCACTAGGCGGACGGCATGGCTGCGTCTTTCCCGGTTGTAACCCTTGGCCTGGCATAGGATGATTAACTCCACTCACCAGAGAACCTGTCTCTTCTCCCGTAGAGTGAGATGGCGCTTGTCGGGGCAACTTCCTTCCCCCTCCGGGGGGACACCATCTCACTCTCCCCACTTTTGGGCCTCTCTAGGCCCTGAAGGCTCTCCCTCATAGTGTATCACCCACTGAGAGCTAAGGGACTTTGTCCCTTAGGGTGTAAAAGAAAACACCCTTCAGGGGGCTCGGCACTCACCCAACAGTGATGAATGGTGAAGATTGACACAGATAAGATATGAAAATTACGTACCTACTGTAATTATGATCTTTCTGTTTATCTTCACCATTCATCACAGTCCCACCCTCCATCCCCCTGGGGCTTCAGTCTCTGGGTCCCCCTTCCTCTCTGTGCCCATCCCTCCCCCTCTCCTTTCTTTTCAGGAGTGGGGTAAAACAGGGGCACACAGGGGGATAATGTTCTGGAGAGAGTGGACAGCATGGGGGGCACTCCTTCTCCAGTGCTTTGGCTCCACCCCTGTGGGGTGGGAATTGGCAGCTGCCCTCCATTCTCTCCTCCCCCTTGTTTTCCATCCAACTTATTTCTCGTTTATTACAAAAAAAAAACGTTTTTTCCTTTTTTTCACCAATAATCTTTCCTTGAGAGGGTGTTAATTCTCTGTACCTGTCCTTCTTCCAGAATAGCCAGCTCTGCTTATCTGGAGTTTTTGCCAGCCATTCTGTGCCTTGAATTCTGGCAGAAAGCCTTTGGCTACTCCTTGCAGTTCCTATGTAATCTTGAGACAGACCAGAGTCAGGGATGTTTAACTCCCCCCTCTCCTCCTAAATTCTTTACCCACCCTACCTCCCTCTTCTATCTCCAGAGATTGGGGACCCTCCCAATCCCTTTAGTTTCCGACTACTTCTCCTCTTCTGTCCTCTCAGTCGTTATTTCTCCTTTTAGTTTATATATCTTTTACTTTTTCTGTCCCTTGGACTTCCTTGTCCCACCGTCCACTCCCTTCCTCTTAGCTCTCCAGTGACTCAGAACTGGCAGGCAGGCGGAGTCGACACAGCCTAACGGCCAACCTGAGAGCACCACGCAGGGTGTCGGCCTCAAGGGTGGCACCAATGGTGCATTGGCTCCGCCTACTATAAAAAAAAAAAAAGTTCTGCTGGGTCCTGACCTCCAGCCAAGCACCAACAGTGATAGAAAGATCATAATTATGGTAGGCATGCATTTTCATTTTTACGTGCCTCGTGCATGATACTGCAGACACGGCATCAAGGGCATCAGCGTCGGGTGTCTGCCTAAGGTGTCATGCCTGGCTGCGAGTTGTTGGGCTCTCCCAGAATCTCCAGACCAGAATTAGGGACCTTTACTTCCATGGTTCCATACTGTTTGGGTCGGAGACTGAGAGACTTATCTCTCATCTCCAAGAGTCAGGCAAATCAATCTGGTCTGTCCGACAGATATACAAGGGGGACCAGAATCGATTCCGTAAATGGCTATTTTGGAAGACCTCAGGCCAGCATGTCCATGGCAACCAGAGTGCCCAGAGAGGCGACTTCAAGAGGAAGGCCAGAACCCAGCAACCTGGAGGTGCTCCTTTTCGAGGCCCAAAGTCATACCAAGCCTCTCTGCCAACTCCCGGCTCTGCCCAATGACTCCCTGTTGACCCCCCCATCCTCTGGAGGAGGTACAAGTGAAGGCAGTAAGGTTCACTTCTCCCTCCAGCTGGAGGGATGGAGCAAAATCAACATCAGACCTTTGGGTCCTAGATATGAGGAGGGAACATACACTGGAGTTCACTCTGATTCCCCCAGTGACACCACCAAGGTCCTCAAGGTATCCTCCTTCTCACGTACCTCTCATAGAAGGGAGAGATTCAGACCCTCCTGCGAAAAAGGGCGATGGAACCAGCCCCTCCACATTAGCGGGGGAAAGGGCTTTACTCCCACTTCTTCCTGGTTCCAAAGAAAACTCAGGATCTTCATCCCATCTTGGACCTCAGCTCCTTAAACAACTATATAGAATACCGAAGGTTCAGGATGGTGACCCTTCCAGGTCTAATTCCTCTGCTGCACCAGGGAGACTGGCTCTGTTCCCTGGACATGCAAGATGCATACATGCATATCGGGATCTTTCCCCCTCACAGGAAGTGCTTGAAGTTCCCCTTCCAAGGGGAACACTACCAGTTCCGGGTTCTGTCGTTTGACCTCTCCTCTGCTCCTTGAGTCTTTACCAAGTGCCTAGCAGTGGTAGCTGCGGCTCTAAGGTGCAAGGAGCATTATGCTTCCCTTACCTGGATGATTGGCTCTTGGCAGCCTCGTCAAGAATGCATCTCATTCCAACTCTTGAGGACACCTATACACTATTCCAAGAGTTGAGGATCACTCTGAATCTTCCAAAGTGATCCCCAGAGCCCAGCCAAAAACTCGTCTTTATAGGTGCAGTCCTGGACATGGTCTTCCTCCCACAGGAAAGGGGAGATCACCTACGAGAAGTGGCCCAAACGGTCCTCATAACCCCACAGGTCCAGGCCAGGACCTTCCTCAGTCTACTGGGGCACATGGCGGTGGCCATCCCTGTAACTCCCTTGACTCGCCTCCACGAGGGTCCCACGATGGATGCTCAGGGTTCAGTAGGACCAAAGCTCCGACAGTCTTGACCATTTGCTCAGGATCTCTGGGCCAGCCAGAAGGACCCTTCTTTGGTGGTTGGTTCCCCTCAATTTGGAGACAGGGGTCTTGTTTTGACAGGAGCTGCCGAGTCAGACATTGGACGACAGATGCCTCCAACCGGCTGGGGGCTCACCTAGGGGACAGCCAGACTTGGGCGTTTAGTTCCCGGAGGCGCGACTTCCACATCAATGTTGGAATGTGAGCAGTCCTTAGCCGCTGGGCTTTCAAGAGACCTAGAGCCAGGCTCTGTCTTTCAGTTCGACTAAACACGGCCGCTGTCTTCTACATCAATAAGCAAGGGGAAACACACTCCTACCCCCTGTACAGGGCGGCGATGAGAGTCTGGTACTGGATGCTGGAACATTGAATCTCTGTGACCGCAGTGCATGTTCCAGGCATCCAAAATGCCTTGGCAGACAGCCTAAGCCAGTCTCGCACCAAGGCACACGAGTGGGAGCTACTCTAATCAGTAGCAGACCAGCTCCTTGACATTTGGGGTCTTCCAGAGCTGGACCTCTTTGCATCTCCACACAATGCCAAACTGCCAAGTTTCTGCTCGTGAGAGCAGCGCCTGGTGCTTTTTGGCCAGACGTGTTGTCCCATTCTTGGACAGGGAGGTTCCTTTATGCCTTCCCCCTAATTCAGAGGATTCTGTTGAAGGTACAGGCCAAGGGGACTTGAATGATCCTAATCGCCCCACTGTGGCCACGGCAGATTTGGTTCCCACTACTTCAGCGGTTGTCGTCAGAAACTCCGATCCTGCTGTCAATGTGCTCGCAGTTGCTGTCCCAGGATCAGGGCAAGCTGGTGCATCCAGGTCTCATGTCCCTGCACCTTTATGCATGGTTTCTGCAGACATAGTTAAAACAAGGTATGGGGTCTCCCAAGAGGTGGCAGACGTCCTTGTTTCGGCGAGGAAGCTCTACTCATTCCACTTACGCTATGAAGTGGAAGCGTTTTTGCCTCTGGGCTTCATCGCATCTGAAATATAGAAACATAGATTTTGACGGCAGATAAGGACTGCTTGGCCCACCCAGTCTGCCCATTTCCCTACCTAATGGATAAGCTGCAGATTCTAGTTAACCAGCAGCCTACTTCTTCCTACCCCCACCCTCTAGAATTGCCTTATGACTGTCCCATGCATGCTTGAATTCCACCACTGTTTTTGACTCCACAACCTCCTCCAGAAGGCCATTCCATGCATCCACAACCCTCTCTGTTAAAAAATACTTCCTTAAATTACCTCTGAGCTGCCCCCCTTCTATCTTCAAATTGTGCCCCCTTGTTCTTGCACACCTCTTTTTTTGAAAGATGCTACCCTCTTGGACTTTGTTGATTCCCTTGAGATACTTGAAAGTTTCTATCATGTCCCCCCTCTCTTCGAGGTTATACATATTCAGCTCCTTAAGTCTCTCTTCATATGTCTTCCGGTGCAGACCCTGCACCATTTTAGTTGCCCTCCTCTGGACAGCCTCCATCCTGTCTATGTCTTTGGGGAGATTGGGTCTCCAGAACTGCACGCAGTACTCAGATGGGGTCTCACCAACTGTCTGTACAGAGGGATAATAACTTCCTGTTTTCTACTGGTGATGCCTCTCCCTATGCATCCAGTATCCCCCAGCCCTCCTTGCTGCCCTCTCACATTGCTTGCCCACCTTAGGTCATCTGATATGACTACCCCCAGGTCCCTTCCATTTTTGTTGTTGTTAGTATCTCACCCCCATTGTGTACTCTTCCCTGGGTTTTGTTTCCCAGGTGCATTACCTTGCACTTCTTAGCATTGAATCTAAGCTGCCATACATTTGACCATTCCTCTAACCTTGCCAAGTCCCTTCTCATCCTTTCCACCCACCTTGTGCATCAACTCTGTTGCAGATCTTTGTGTCATCTGCAGAGAGACATACTTTTCCTTCCAGTCCCTCTGCAATGTTGCTTATAAAGACATTGAAGAGGACCGGTCCTAATACTGAACCCTGCGGTACCCCACTAGTAACCCCCCTTTCTTCAGAGTGGACTCCATTTACTATTACTCTCTGTGTCCTATTCTCCAGCCAATTCTTTACCCAGGCTGGCTAACTTGTATATTAATCTTTTGTGTGGGACTGTGTCAAATGCCTTGCTAAAGTCTAGGTAGGCCATGTCCACAGCCCCTCCCTGATCTACTACTTTGGTCACCCAGTCAAAGAAATCTATCAGATTTGTCTGGCATGACCTTCCCGCTGTGAATCCATGCTGCCTTGGGTCCTGAGTCCCTCTGGCCTCTAGATACTCAACAATTCTTTCCTTCAGAAGTGATTCCATCATTTTCCCTACCACTGAGGTTAAACTAACAGGTCTGTAGTTTTCTGCTTCTGCCTTGCTCCCACTTTTGTGAAGGGGAATCACATCTGCCCTTCTCCAGTCCTCGGGTTCCACCCCATCCTCCCATGATTTGTTAAAGAGGGTAGTCAGTGCTGTCACTAGTCCTACCCTTAGTTCTTTTAGAATTCTGGGATGAATCCCATCAGGCCCCATTGCTTTGTCCACCTTCAGTTTTAAGAGTTCTTTCAGAACCCTTTCTTCTGTAAATGGGCTGGTATCAACTTCTGTATCCAGAGTGTTTCTACTGTTGTGTTAGGTACCTCCCCCACTTCCTTTGTAAATACTGAGCAAAAATATCTGTTTAGTATCTCTGCCTTTTCACAGTCATCCTCTACCCACCCTTCCTCCTCTTTATTAAGCCTCACTAACCCTCCCTTGGTCTTCCTTCGCTCCCTGATGTACCTATAAAAGGTTTTATCCCCCTTCTTAACTGAGTTGGCTATCTTTTCCTCGGCTTGGGCCTTTGCTGTTCTGACTGCCTTCCCAGCTTCCTTTTGCTTTAACTGATACAGTTCTCTGTCCTGCTCCTTCTGTGATTCCTTGTACTTCCTGAATGCATTCTTTTTCTCTTGAACCTTCACTGCCACTTCCTTTGAGAACCATAGTGGTTTCTTACATCGTCTCGTTTTGTTTATTTGCTTCACACAAAGGCTTGTTACCTCTGTGATGGCAGTTTTTATTATTCCCCATTGTTCTTCCACCCCTCCTTCCTGCCCATTTGCTAGTGCATTCCTTAGGCACTCACCCATTTTGACAAAGTCAGCCCTCCTAAAGTCCAGTACTTTTGCCTTTGTATGGCTTGACTCTATTGCTGTGTTTATTGTGAACCATACTGTTCGATGGTCGCTAGTTCCCAGATGGCTACCCACTTCTACATCTATGATCCTCTCTTCATCTCCATTTGAGAGAACCAGGTCTAAGATTGCTCCCTCTCGAGTGGGCTCCAATACTAGTTGTCTAAGGCATGCCCCTTGTAGGCATCTAGAATAACCCACTCTTGAAGTGGCTGTGACTGCACTCCAGTTGACATCTGGCATATTCAGATCACCCATCAGCAATATCTCCCTTTTTCTGCCATTCTAAGTATTCTTTCTATAATTTCTTGTCCATTTCCTCCCCCTGAGAAGGGGGTCTGTATACAACCCCTGTGTGGATTGTGGTGCCATTGCCGGTCTCCAAATTTACCCACAGTGCTTCTTCTCCTCCCTGTTTTCCCTTTTGTTCTGTTGCTTTGATTCCTTCCCTTATGTAAAGAGCTACTCCTCCTCCTCTTTTACCCTCCCTGTCCCTCCTGTAAATGCTGTATCCTGGTATGTTTATGTCCCAGTCATGGTTTTGTGTGTACCATGTTTCTGTGACTGCCACGATATCCAGATGTTCCTCCTCCATCAAGACCACTAATTCAGGAAGCTTGTTACTCAGACTACGGGCATTGGTACTCATTGCTCTCCATTTTTTGATGGCTTTGCCTTCTTTTGCAGCATCCCCCACTGACCTTTCTAGCTCAGTCTTTTTCTCATTTAGTACCCTGTTTTGTAGGGAGAGGCTGAGATTTTCCTGCTGCTTATCAGTGCCTCCCCCCTTGACTAGTTTAAAAGCTTGCCAATGAAGCATTTAAACCGATTGCTCAAAAGACTTGTTCCCTTCCTGGACAGATGCAGACCATCCTGCCAGTATAGGCTGGTGTCGCTCCAGGTGGAACCCCAGTCCCCAATGAAGCCAAACCACTGTGCGCCACACCATTTTTTCAACCATTCATTAAACTGCATGGTGCAAAGTACCCTCGCCTCACTCATGCCATTGACAGGCAGCACCTCAGAGAAGGATATTGTGTGTGCTACTTGTCTTAGGCCCCTTCCCAATTCTACAAAGTCCTTCTGCACTGCTCTAATCTCATGATTAGCCAAGTCATTTGTCCCTAGGTGGACAATGACGTCCAGCTCAGACTCCCGTGCAGCTCCCCTTACCTGTCCAGTGAACTCAGCATTGGAGTACCTCCTCTCCTTATTAGAACAAGGCTTAAGCGACTCCTCCATTAAGGTGCATATGTAGGCCATTTCTGCTTATCACGTCCTGGTTGAGGGCAGAACCCTAGCCCAGCTGGTCGTGGCCCACACTTTTTTACAGGGCATACTTCATGCAAAGCCTCCCATTAGGGATCTAATTCCCTCCAGGGATCTCCTTTTTGTGTTAGAGAAGCTTACTCTCCCCCCCTTCGAACCCACAGCAGAGTGCAAGCTGCGTTATCTATCCTGGAAGGTGTCCTTTTTAGTTGCTGTTACTTCAGCACAAAGGGTTTCTGAGCTTCAGGCCCTGATGTGCAAGGAGCCTTATTTGAACTTTCATAGGAAAAAGGTTTCCCTCAGGACAAATCCTAAGTTTCTACCCAAAGTGGTTTCTGAATTAACCCTTAACCAGTCTGTTGACTTTCCAATCTATTATTCAACCCCTTCCAACAGGGGAGAAGCTCTCTTACACACCTGGGATGTCCACAGGGCACTGAGGTACTACCTCAAGTGTACAGCGGCACACCACAAATCGGAGCAACTGTTTGTGGCCTTTGCGCCTCAACACCTGGGCAAACCGGTGTCTAAACAGACTATATCTCTGTGGCTAGTCCACTGTATAGTCTTCCGTTATAACAAGCACAACAAACCTCTACCGGGAGTAGTTGGAGGTCATTCTACCAGAGGAGTTTCTACCTCCTTCACTTCTTTGAAAAATTTTTCTATCTAAGACATTTGTGCAGCAGCTACTTGGAATTCAGTACATACATTTGTCAGGCATTACAGCCTGGACATTGCTTCCAGGTGCTGAGCCGGTTTCGGCCTGGCGGTCCTTCAAGGAATGTCGTCCTGATGTGCTATCTCCCTGACTGCTTAAGCAATGCCGTCGTACCAGTTCCTGTCATCCCCTTCAAGGGGCTTGTGGCCTCCTTAGCGTGGGACTGCTTGGGATTCAGTCCTAATGGTAATAGCCTGCTGCAAAAGCTCCTCCTCGAAGTAAGATAGTACAGTTACTTAAGAACTTACTGTAACAGTTGATCTTTAAGAGGAGTTCTTGTAGCTGGCACTGTATTCCTGCCCTCCTTCCCCCTGGAGAGTTTCAGCATGACTGGGGCACACTTCTCCTGGCTCACTTGCTGGGATCTTTTCAGGGTGCTCAGTGGTGAACTGAGGTGGAGTTTAGACCGCCCCTTATGGCATGACCGCTGGGGCACATGGCAGACCCTGCTGGGTATTGCTAGCTAAGTTTTTTCCGGTGGGTCCTAAGGTCTGAGTCATTAGTCCTAATGGTGATAGCCTGCTGCAAGAGCTCCTCTCAAAGATCTACTGTTATGGTGAGTTCTTACGTAACTGTACTTTCTAGGAGTGGTATATGATGTTCATCCACACTGACCCACCTGACCTCCCCAGCTTCCGTGCACAAACTCTGCTACCAGCGGGCAAGATCTGGTGTCATGGGACAGAGCCATGGGAGTTACCACCTGGGTGGGTGGGTGGAGCCAGCTAGAAGACGTTTCTGGCGATCCTTAAAGGGAAAGGCAACTGCCAGACAGTGTGGATGAACATCATACACCACTCCTAGAACTACTGTTACAGGTGAGTAACCTGTTTTTTTGGGACCAGTATGCCCGCAGTTAGTACTGTATGTCCCTCATTTGGAATCTTGACACCTGGGACAAGGGCTGTCATGGAGGCCATATGTCCCAAGAGCTTTAGAAAATGTCTGGCTGGCCTAGTCCAGGACAAAGGAGTTTACCACTGACAGGAAAATTTTAGATCCTGTCTGCTGGAAGAAAGGATCAATGTCAAAACCACACTGCAATAACAGCGTGGTCAATCATAGTGTCTAAATAAGAGCGCCTTGTCAAGTTAGCGCTGGTAAAAATATCGCACATCGTAAAGGGTGTTCTTTCATTTATACCATCACTGACTTGACTTTGATTTGCTGCAAAATGTTTTAAATTAATACTTGCATGCCAAGGAAGCCATATACACATTCTGCTCACTCTGCTGACATTGTAAAGCGGACCTCGATTACGCATTCATTGCGTCATGATACTGCACCCTTCCCTGAGTTCTACCCTATATGTTCAAACAGTGCTGAATTCAGGTCAGTACTCTCTGAGGACAAGTAATACTAGTATAGCAGAGACTTTGAGGGAGAATAATAAAGCACATTCATCCAGTACTGCATCACCCTTGAAAACATGAAGTGTGGGGCACTTGAAACTATTCAGAGTGGACATTAGAAAGCAATGCACTATGCGGGTTGTAGGTTCCTTGAAATGAGCCGTTTCTGAATACAGTGTGAGATACTCAGAACTAACAAAATGAACTAGTAAAGGAACGTCGACGTATGTGTGTTGCTGCTCCGAGCGAGAAACATCAAAATGCGCTATTATCGGAACGTCACTGTTTTCTACATGTAGCGGTTATTGACTACGCTATTATGTATGCACTGTTTTAGTTGTGCTGTATTAACTGGATACCTGGAAGAAAGGTCTTGCTCTGCTGTGTATCCAGTTCTGCTCCTATAAAGGTGAGGAGCTGAGTGGGATCCAAGTGAGATTTCTTTTCATTGATGAGAAAGCCTAGAGACTGCAGTTTCTTTGTATAACTGAGAGCCCCTCTCTGACTTGATGAGGGGTCTTGCCCACTAGGAGTCGATCATCCAAATATGGGTTGACTTCAAAACCCGATTTCCTGAGATAAGCAGCAAAAACAGTTAGGCATTTGGTGAATACTCTTGGGGTGATGTTAGGCCAAAAGACATAGCTGCAAACTGGCAATACCCTGATGGTAGCCTGAACCTTAGAAACTTTCTGTGGGACTGCCTTATTGGAATGCAGAAATAGGCATCCTTTAAGTTCAGGGAGGCTAGCCAGTCTTCCTGCTGCAGGGAATGAATCACCATTGTGAGAATGACCATTTTGAATTTTATTTATTTGCTTTTGGTAACTGGGTAAGTGCACTAGGCATAGTAATACCTATTTTCAGGCACCATCTGGGAGGGTACAAATAAACAGTTTGAAGTAGTACAATTGGTAATACAAAAGGTACAGGTACAAATACAATTACCAGTGAGATAGAAATATAGTTGGGACAAAAGTGAGAGAGATGCAAGTGCATTCAGAATACAAAATACGAGAGATATTATTAAAATTTTACAAAATACAGTAGCAGAGCATTTAAACATTGCCTTAAATAGGAACACAATAGAGTCAAATTGTGAGCAGCCACAGGACTAAAGGTCCTAAGAAGTAGAAGAGTGCTAGTTTAGAGAAAAGATCCATGATCGAGACCAGGGTATATGTGCTATACTGTCAACCAGAAAGTCATGGATATAGAGGAGGGAGTAGGAAATTAAGAGGAAAGTGGGAGAGGGTGTCAGCCTAGGAAAAGGCAATGGTAAAACTAGAAATAAGGCAGGAGGCCAGGTTCAGAGGAGAGAAGGGCAGCAGTAGGTAGAGACATGGCGGCCAGGAGTTAGTGGCTAGAGGGTCTAAGGTGGGCGAAAGCATGTGCGGAGGGTTCAGACAAGTAGATGACTGTGGTGTACCCCTTAAAACGGGCATGGGTTGGAGCAAAACGAATGTCTTGGGGAAGGGAGTTCCAATATTTACGTGCCGCACATGAGAAAGCCCGTGCACCCATGGCAGTTTTACATCTTGGAATGTGGAGGGAAGCTAGGTCAGTGGATCCAAGCCCACAGGAGATGGTTCTGAGTGCCCAGCAGGCAGGCAAGGGATTGAGGGAGACCTGATCTGGCAATACCATCGACGAGAGATCCAAGGGACTTGAGCCGATAGGCAGTAGGGGAGAGCCATTTCAGATCAGCATAAAGTTGGCAGTGGTGCTTGTAATAAAGGGATGTGGAGGCACAGTGGCAGATATCATTATAGGTGGTATCCCACATGTGAAGAGTAGTTTTTGATGCTCCTAGGTAGGTGACTGTGCCATAGGCTAGTGCTGGGAGCAGAATGCCTTGAGCAATAACAAGTCTAGCTGATGGAGTGACAGCATAACTGGTGCAGTATGCGCTTCCAAACTTGGTATTTACGGACTTACAGGTAGCAGTAACATGTTGATCAAAGTCCAGAGATTTATCAAGCAAAATGCTGAGGTACTTGAGAGTCAGTGTTTGCCAATGGTGAGCCATCAGCGCATAAGATAGTGAGAGGGTTCCAGTTTGATTTAAGTCTGGCATAGGAGCCAAAAATCATGGAGTATGTTTTGCCCGCATTAAGAATGAGGTTGTTTTCAGTCCGCCAGGACAGAATATGGAGGAAGTCTGAGGAGAGAGAGTGATTTATGTCCGAGATGTTCCTAGCACTTGAATAAAGAACTAGGTCATCTGCATACAGCAGTGATGAACAGTCTGGAGAGAGCACAGGGAGATCCTTAACGAAGATGGAAAAAAGTAGGGGGCCAAGGATGGATCCTTGTAGAACATCAGTGTGTATGGTGGAGGGATCAGACAGAACAGAATTGTAATATACAGCCTGCTTCCTGTTTGACAAGTAGCTATTAAACCAGGCTACAGCATCTGTAGAGAAGCCAAGAGAATGGAGTTTGGTGAGGAGAAGGGAGTGGTTAACAAGGTCAAATGCCTTGGTTAGGTCGAGGAAGACTGCACCAGTCAGGAGACCTTTATCTATTGTAGAATAGATATAATTTGTGAATTTCAGGAGGGCCGTAGTAGTGTTGTGGCCTTTGTGTAAGCCATGCTGGGAGACAGAGAGGAGGTTGTGGTCCTGCACAAGAGATGGTTTGCTTGGCAACTAGTTTTTCAAGTATTTTGATAAGAACGGAGAGAATGGCTGTAGGCCGGTAGTTGGCAATTTACTTGGGGTCCCCTGTTATAAATATTGGAGTGACTCTTGCTATCTTCCAGATACTAGGGACAGAGCTGTGGCATAGTGACAAGTTAAAGAATTGAGCTAAAGGTGAGGCGATAACGGGCAGCGAGTTTCAGAAGCCTGGGTTCAACACCATTAGAGCCAGTACCACTGCTATCAGGGATGGCTTGTAGCATCTTTTGGACTTCCAGTCTGGTAATGGTTCGAAATCTAAAAAGTGGGTGGTTGTGCAGTGGCTCATTGTCCATGCGGGGGAGGGGGGCTGCACTGAGGGGAATGAGACAAGTATCTGGATAAATCCGAGAAGTGGAGATTAAAGGAGTTTCTAGGGACATGGATATGTTGTTCATCCACACTTATTGGCAGGTTCCTCGCCGCTTTAAATCTTGCCGGAAGGTCTTCAAGCTGGCTCCTCCCACCCACTCGGGTGGTAAAACTCTCGGCTCCGCCCCATGACGCCAGATCTTCCTTACCACTTGGAAGCTCAGGTTCCCTCCTTAGCGCTATGCGTTTTCGACTGGTTCCTGAAATTTTCGGTCTTTCCGAATTTAATTGGAAGTTTTCTACGCTTCGATCTTCTTCTCTCGCTGCGGCGATGAATCAGTCGTTTTCCGGCTCCCAGGCCGGTTAATTCCTCCAGGAAAGTCCCGCACTCCACGTGCGTCTACTGCCTCGACTTGGATCATGATCTGCAACTTTGCGAATTTTGCTGTGCCCTTTCGACCAGCTCTCTGGAGGATCGTGCGGCCCATTCGGGGCTCGGCGACCTGAAACCTTTTCCACTCCAGAAAATTCCTTGGAGAATCATTGGGCAGTGTCCGCGTCGGCTGTCTCGGCTGAGCAGCTCTATCTTTTTTCCTCCAGGGAGGGGGCGGCTGCCCCCCCCCCCCCGGTCACGGCGCTTATCCCGCTCTCCTTGAGTTCTTCTCATTCAGCTTCTTTCAAGGAGCTTCGCCAGTCCCTTTCCTCGAAAGGAGAGGGACCTTCGGGACCTGCCTCTCGGCCCAAGTCTAAGGAGTCACAGGCTAAGTCCCATCGTCGGCGCTGGAGGGAGCGAGAGCTCCCCCTCTCCTGCCGGCCAACTTTCGACTTTGGTCGAGGGTGCGGCTCAGGCCTCTGGCCTCACGGTGTCCCCATCAGGTCAGCTGGCCAGGACTCCCGTCGACATTGTCGAGTCTCTCGACCCGTCATCTGGGCTGTCTTCTGCTGGAGCCGCCATCCCTTCGCCGGTCCCCCCGGCGGAGGCTGAGATTCTGCCAGTTCCTTCAGGTCGGCAGACCTCGGCCCTTTCTTCCGAGCCGAGGGAGGAGCGGGCACACCCCACTCCTTCCCAGGCCCGCCCTCGGTTCCCCCGAGGATTCGGGTCTCGGTCATCCTCTCGGTCAAGCCGCTCATGCCAACTTCGGCGTTCTCGGTCGGGGCACCGAGTTAAGTGGCGTTACCGTTCTTCCTCGTCTCCCTCATCGGATAAGGAGTGGCTTCGGTGCCAATGGCGTCGGCGCTACGAGGAGTTTATGTGGCAGCAGTTGTTGTTGTCCGGGAATCAATCGACTCCTATTCATTCCCCGTCCAGCAAGCAGCTGCCACCCGATCGGACGACTCAACCGGCTGCTGTAGTTGAGGTGCCCACTCGGGGCTGGTTGTTCGTCCGATCTGGCGTTCTAACGCCTCGGTGGAACCTCGGTCGGCGCCCACCTGTCCTGCAGGTTGTCTGTCCCCTCACTCCCGCCCCCTCAGCGGACAAAGAGTGACTCAGGCCTGAGGCAGCTTTTCTGGACCCTCGGAGTCCGGTCGACCTCTATGCTCCCCAGTCGAGGACTCAGTCCTCTCCGAACGTATCTGTGGGCAACAGCCCATCGTCCTTCATGAGTCTGCTTCAGCTCATCTCGGAATTCACCGGGATGCAGCTCGAGCCCTTGTCCAAACGGGCCCCTTATCCCCTTACGGAGATTCTAGACCAAAGGGTTCACCCTCAGAGGCCTTCCCGGTGGCCGAGGCCATCATGGGCCCGGCCTTGGAGCTCTGGCGGCGGCCTACTTCCTGCCCTGCGCCCTCGGCCAGGATGGCCAGGAAGTACTCTGTCCCTGTTGGTTCTTTGCCCGGTTTCTCGGAGCACCCCTCGGCTGAGGGTTTAGTTACCGACAATGTTTTCCAGTGTTCTGGGAGCGCTCGGGATGTGGATAGGCCCCGTGACAAGGAGTCCAAAAGGATGGACTACATCGCGTAGGTTTACGCTGCATCCTCCCTAGGCCTCCGACAGGCCAGCTCGGCTGCACTGATGGCACATTTCTCCCACGCCTTTGGGCTCCCTGGACAAGGTGCTCCCTCTTCTCCCGGTCGACCTGCGGACCACAGTCCGGCGGGTGCGAGACCAGGGTAGGGCGGTGGCGAAACAGCAGCTCCAGACTGCTCTGGACTTAGGTGATTCCTGTGCCAGGTCGGTGGCGGCCGCAGTGGCCATGCGCCACAGGGCGTGGCTGAGGTTATCTTCTTTCTCTCTGGAAACTCAGCACAAGTTGGCGGACATCCCCTTCTTGGGGGCTGACCTTTTCGGCCCTGGAGTGGAGGGACATCTCCAGGGGACCGAGAAGTCCGATGCCACTCCGGACTCTGTCACTTCCGCCCGGAGGGAAAAGGGCAGCCGGCAGCCTTTGTGTAAGCCCCTTTGCCCTCCGGCCCCTGCGGCTTGACCGGCCCAGCACAAGGGCCAGCAGGCTTGCGCTGGGCATCCTGACTCCAAACCAGTGTCTTCCTCTAAAAGGAAGCAGGGAGGCAAAGGCCTAGGAGCTCCCTCGGCCAATTCCTCCTCCAAGCCTGCCCAGTGACGGGCTAGGGGCGCTGTCCCCGGCCCCGTCGCTTCTACCCAGGTTCCCCCGTGGGGAGATGGCTCTGCCCCTCCTCCACCTGGTCCGCTTCCCAGTCCTTTGGGTGTCGGAGGTGCTAGGGGAAGGCCCTGCCTCGGGATTGCGAGCAGGCACCACCCTTTCAAGACGTTTCCCCACGGGGGTCTTGGGGTCCACAGCCTAGTTGTCGGCCCTCTGAGCCGACTTGCCTGACCCTCTGATTGAGGTGATCGGGAAGGTTGTGGACCCTCCTTCAGAACCTGGGTTCGTGTCCAGGTATTCCTGGTCCCAAACGGACGGGGGACTTACGCCCCATTTTTTTCCGCAGTCTGGATGGTCTCTGTGCCTCAGATATCCCATCCTCAGAACGAGGCTTCTTCCTGGACCTCCAGGCCGTTCATACCTTCATTCCATCCATTTTCTTGGGAGACTCCTCCCTTCCTTAAGCGGGGGATCTCTTTACTAGTTCCAGGCCAGGCCCTTCAGTCTCTGCCCAGCAGCTTCTGCGGCATCGAGGGGTCCGGGCATAACCCCACCCGGATGGCGGCCTGACTGCAACCCTTCCGGGCGGAAGGGGACGATCCAGAGTTTTGGCTGTCAGACTGGTCTCCTTTCATCGGAGCCACGTTGGAACTCGTATTTTAGCGAGTGATCCTTCTTCGGGACGAGGCTCGACTCTTGAGTCCGAGCTCGGCTCCTGGTGGACAGGGCTGAGGTTCTTCCTCCCTTACCTAGTCAGGTCTGACTGGGCAATTGCACCCTGCCAGCACCTCCTGGGCCTCACGGTGGCCTGCTCCAGCGCGGTCTGTTTGGACCCGCCGGTTCATGCGTCCCCCTAGTGGGGGCTGGTCAGCCAGCGGTCACAGTGCTGCGTTCCTTCGGACCAGCTCGTGACTACAGCCCAGGAGTTTGGGGAACGCTCTCCTTCGGACCGTTCCAGCTCCTGCAGGAGAACATCCTGTTTGTCCGCCCCAAGTCGACAGTCTTCTCCAACCGATACTTCTTGGATGAGTTGGGGTGCCCATCAAGGGTAATACAGAGTGCTCCGCCTCTGGTCCTCTCGGGAGTCCCAATGTCTTCCTACCCGCTGGAGCTTCTGGCAGTCCGCCTTGCTTGCACCGCGCCCTCCGTTTGTGCGGGGTCTAGTGGTTTAAGTCCAAGCGGACAACACCACGACCATGTGCTACCTTCCCCACCAGGTTCGGATGAGCCCCTTGCATCTTGTAAGGAGGCTCTCCGTATTGGGTCTTTCGCGCAGCTGGGAGGCGGTTTCCTAGCGTTTCGATGGCAGGAGCCTTCAGCACCCCGGCTGATGTCCTAAGCCGGACATAGGCTGCACCTCACGAGTGGTCTTCCCTGCCGGAGGTAGCACAGGATCTTCTCCCTCCTTCCCTCCAGGGAGAATATGAGGCCGAGACTGTCTCATGCCCGCCCCCTCAGCAAGGTTTGCTGTAGGGGATGCCGTCGAGGCCGCGGACCCCGGGCCTCTTCTTGCCTCTCCCCCATTTCTCTTGACCCACGGGCAAGGCGAGGAGGGACTAGGCGCAGGCAATGCTGGTAGCCCCAGACTGGCTGGCCAGCTCTGGTATCCAGCTCTCCTCAGTCTCAGCCCCAGGCTCCCGAGGCGGCTTTCAGCCCACCCGGTCCTGATCTCTGTTTTCAGGGGAAGGTTTTCCATCTGGACCTTCAATCCCTGCACCTAAAGGCCTGGTCCCTGTGCGGCTAGGGGCCAGGTCTGGGGTCTCTCGGCTAGGTCCTCGACGTTTCGAGGTGTCCTGCCGGGAGTCGGCCAAACATGCTCGTCTTCAATGGAAGACTTCTCCATTTGATGTTGGGACGGCCTGGGGCCCCTCTCCTGTCCCTCGGCTAGCATTCCGGACCATCTGCGGTCCATTCTTTTGAACCAGGGCTTCAGCTGACGACCCTCTGGGTGCTTCTGTTGGTCACCCCTGTCTTCCGGGCGCGGGCCGGCAGGCAGTCGGTGGTGCAGAAAAGGTGGTCTGGCACTTTTCTAGGCCTCGATCACACCTCCCCTTGGGGAGAGTATCCTCATTTCTGGGATCTTCGCTAGTATGGGCTTAGCTCACGGGCAAGCCGTTTGAACCTTTGCACAGGTGCGAGTTCCCCACCTGTTGTGGAAGAACACCTTATTGGAGCTGCTCTGCCATCCAGAAGGAGGGGAGAGTTCCAGGTGCTCCTTTGAATCTCCCTATCTGGTCTTCCACAGGGACAAGGTTGTCCTGCGCCCCACCCGAAGTTCCTTCCATAGGCGGGGGTTGAGTCTTCCCCTAACTGGGTATTGTCTCTGCCGGGGTTCATCCCCATTCACGCCTCGGAGGCTGTATATAGGATCCATGGGACCCTTTTTAACGCTCGCCTACCCAGGGAGCGTAGGGCTGAAGTTCGGGAGAGGTTCGCCAGCTGTTTGTCATCTACGCTGAAGCCGCACCTGGCAGACCTGCAGCCAAGTGGACGATGAGCAGGCGGGTCACCTCCTGCATAGGTCTCCGCTTTAGGTGGGCGGGCATGGAGCCTCCCAGAGGGATAAGTGCTCATTTTACCCGCTCTTCCGCTGCATCTGTGGCTGCTTCCGAGGATACTCCTGTCCAGGATATCCGCAGGGCTCCTGCCTGGAAGCAGACATATGCCGTTTTTCCCCTTCCACATCGACCTTGGGTCACGCCGGGATGTTGGTCGGGGCTTCGGTTCTCCAGTCTTCTTACCTAAGTAGGGGGTGTGCGCCTTGCCTCCCTCCTCCCAGAGAACTGCTAGGAGTCTGCCAATAAGTGTGGATGAACAACATATCCATGTCCCTTGAAATACAGGTTACTCACCTGTAACAGGAGTTCTAGGAATGGTATATGTTGTTCATCCTCTCCCTCCGACCTCCCGGCTTCGACGCACAACCTGGCTTCCAGCGGCTAGATCTGGCGCCAGCATGGAGCCGAGAGTTTTACCACCGGGTGGGTGGGAGGAGCCAGCTTGAAGACCTTCCGGCAAGATTTAAAGTGGCAAGGAACTGCCAATAAGTGTGGATGAACAACATATACCATTCCTAGAACTCCTGTTACAGGTGAGTAACCTGTATTTGCAGTGGTGGCTGGATTATTGCAGTGCACACCATTTAGGATCATGTCGTTTGTATTTCTGGTGTGTTTGGCTCCAAGGAGTGTTTTAATATGAGACCAGAACCTCCTGGAATCACTTGCAGCATTTATTAACATACCCCTGGAGAACGAGCTCTTAGCTAAATGAGTGTTCCTTTTGTAAGAGCTTTTCCATGTTCTGTAGTCACTGTAGTCAGACAGAAGACCGGAGACCTTGAAACGCCGGCAGCTTTTGTCCCTAGCCCGGATCTGAGCTAGTAGGTCTTTATTTAGCCATTTGGTTTGCGTTCCACTTACACGACATGTGATGCGGGGTGCATGGATATCCTGTCGAGATCCAAACAGGGTTAGGAAGTGGTCAAGGGCTGCCTGAGGCATCAGTGGCACAGCAGATGCAAGTCCAGTCAATCATGGAGAGATCATTCAGGAACTGGGCTTGGTCAAGGTTGGCTAGCTTATGGAAAATGATGAGTTTTGGGGGAGGGGAGGGAACTGAGCGCCAGATGCAATATATTAGAGAGTGGTCGCTAATTGCATCAGCGAGGTTACCTGAAGAGACTATACAATCAATGTGATTTGTCAGTGCCCAGTCAGTTAAGGTACTGGACCTGGGGGGAGGCATGACCCTGGTAGGGTTGGCAATCAGCTGGTGGAGGTTGTGGCCTTGTACCATGGTGTGGAGTGATTTTTTTGCCTTGCCAATCCAATTTCGGTTTAGATACCCTAAAATTAGGACTTCATTTCTTCCAACAGCTAAGTCCACATGTGAGAGGAGCTCCTCAAGGCCAGCGGTGCTACCTAGGGGGGATTATAAGCACACACTGTATGTCATTTCTTGGAGCCAAGTTGAAAGGTAGCATGAATAGATTCACAGTTGGAGAGGACAGGCGTGGTAGGCTTCGAGAGGTTTAGGTGTGATTTATAAAAAACGGCTACACCACCACCACGTTTGGAGGTGGGCCTGTCACGTCTGATAAGGTTGTAGTTGGGTAACAAGTAGGCAGAGTCAAGGGTAGAGGGTTTAAGCCCAGTTTCGGACAGGCAAATTATATACGGGTGATATAATATGACCCATGTCTCAAGTTCAGCTATGTTATGGAGGAGGCTCCTAATGTTCAGGTGAACAATGCGAAGTCCCTTTGTGTCCTTCCACACTGCATTCAAGCAGGAGCAGTGAGCAGATGGACCAGGGTCGAGTTCAATATCCCTGCAAGTATTAGAGCAAGGAGGAGGAGATACTATAGTTTGCGAGGGATGATTGGGAGGGCAGGATAGAGTAGCAGAGAATGCACTTCTTAAAAGTGTAAGCTACATGGTAGAGATAACTATGAGGGATAAGTAAAGGTGTGATATCATGGAGTTTATTGGGGAGTATAAGCATATTTAAGAGTGTAAAGTCATTTGGATCAGTGGTGAAGACCTTAGTGGAGGGGGAGCAACCTGCCAGTGAGAGCCACAGGATAAATCCTAGCGTAATGCCTGTCAGCAAAAATGTGTGTGATCAGGGAGCCATTTGGTAGGAGGTGAGCTAGTGAGGGTGTGTCACAAAGTAAGCCCTGTTACAGAGTAGAAAACATACTCCGGGAGGTAACTTGCTATTAGGCTTGAAAGAAATGGGTGCAGAAAATATGTAATGGGAGCTTGAATTGCCGTTTGATTTGATTTCCAAAACCAGCAATTTAAAAATGAAAAGTGTTTGAAAGAAGAAAAATCTGGCACCCTCTATGGACATTTTCTTATAGGCTGCTAATGGGTAAGTGTAAGAATTAAAAAGGGATAAGTAGAATTAGGGTGAGGTCCCTTACAATAGGGCAGGTTACTGCAGTAATTAAGAAGAGTTAACTGGAGTGGGCGATTTAGGTTGATCCCTTTAGGAAGGGAGGGTGTGGTTTCAAGGGATAGAAAACCAGCTGATTGTGGGATTCCAGTGTAGGAGTTCCTGGAAGGAGTCTATATAATAAACTGTCTGGGGCGGGGGCGAAAAATCAAGTGAGAGCAGGCTCTGACATAAAGGTCCCTCAGTGAGCAAATAGCTTGATTTAGAAAGCTGCTTAAGGAGGGGGAATCAAAACTAATTCTTAAATATTTGTTGCTAAGCTAGAGATTGCAGGTGACCCCACAACTCCTAGGTTTATGGATGGAGTCAATGGCCAGGCTTACACAAAGATCCGAGAAATGGTGACAAATTTAAAATTTACAGCTGGGAGGGGCACTCTGTCAATTGAGCAGGTGTACCTGTTTTCGACCCTGAGAGGGCAGGGAGCAGCTCCTGTGGCTACAGCTCGGGTGGAGGAATGCCCAGGGGGCTTTGGCACCGTCTGTAAATAAAGGGAGAAGAGATTAGCAGGAGTAAGGGGAAGGACTATCTGAATAGGCAGGGCAGAGGGGGAGAGGAAAGGAGGGCTAAGGTAGGGTTTGCTGAGGGAAAAAAGGGATGGGGTCAAGAGAAGAGGAGAAGGTTAGTTAGCAATACAGAAAAGAAAAAAAGCTGAAGTTCAAGGCAAGGTAGATGCAGATTTTAGAGTTAACAGGTGAAAAAGGTGAAATCGGCCTAAAGCGGAAGATTTTAAGCATTAACGTTCCATTTCAATATATAAGGAAATATAAGGGAACGTAGTGGGACTAGGATAGGGAGGCATACCAAACTTCCCTAAAGGAAGCCGGGAAGGCAGTAAGGCTGGCAAAGGCCCAAACCGAGGAAACACTAGCATGAACAGTAAAAGAAGGGGACAAGACTTTCTGTAGATACATTAGTGAAAGGAGAAAGTCCAGAGGGGGTATTGCTAAGATCAAAGGGGATAAGAGGGACTGTGTGGAGGAGGACCAAGGAAAAGCATATATCCTAAATAGATACTTCTGCTCAGTATTTACTAAGAAGAAGGTAGGGCAGGGCCCACAGCTCAGCACCGTGGACACAGTGGGGAAGGAGGTGTGCACTAGTCCCTTCACAAAAGAAAGGATCCTACAAGAGCTCACTAAGCTCAGGGTGGACAAGGCAATGGGACCTGATGGCATACATCCCAGGGTACTAAAGATGGAACTATCAGGGCCATTATCAGAACCGTTTAGTGTCTCTCTGAGCGCCGAAGACTGGAGAAGGGCTCATGTGATCCTGCTTCACAAGAGTAGCAGGGAGGAGGCAGGGAACTACAGACCAGTCCATCTTACCTCAGTAGTGGGCAAGATTATGGAGGCACTCCTTAAGGAAAGGATAGTGCAACACTTGGAATCCATAGGAGCACAGGATCCAAGACAGCATGGGTTTACAACAGGAAGGTCCTGTCAAACTAATCTCATAGATTTCTTTGACTGGGTAACCAGAGTGGTGGACCAAGGGGGTGCAGTTGATGTCGCCTACTGTGACTTCAGCAAAGCTTTCAGTACTGTTCCACATAGATTGATTAACAGGCTGGGTAGGCTCAGGATGGGTCAGAAGTTGGTCAACTGGGTGGCAAACTGGTTGGCGGGCAGAAAACAGAGAGTGGTGATAAATAAACGGTATACAGTCAGAAGAGATGCAAGTCACAAGTGGGGTACCTCAGGGATCAGTTCTGGGGCCAGTCCTCTTCAATGTCTTCATCAGTGACACTGCAGATGGGCTGGAGGGTAAGGTTTGTCTGTTTGCAAATGACGCCAAGATCTGCAACAGTGTAGATAATCCCAGTGGGGTGGGCAGAATGAGAAGAGATCTGGATAAACTGGCAAAATGGTCAGAAGAGTGGCAACTGGAGTTTAATACAAAGAAGTGCAAGATCATGCACATAGGGAAGAGAAACTCTGAAGCCACCTATAGGTTGGGAGGGGAGTTGCTGGCAATCACAAGGGAAGAAAGAGACTTGGGCATCATCATCACAGATGACCTGAAATCATCTAAGCAGACATCTAAAGCAGTAGGTAAGGCTAGCGGGATGTTGGGGTGTATTAGGGCTATAGCAAGTCATAAGAGGGAGGTAATAATCTCTCTTTACAAGACACTGGTTAGGCCCCATCTGGAGTACTGCATGCAGTACTGGAGGCCGCACCTGCACAAGGACATTAACAAAATGGAAGCAGTCCAGAGAAGGGCAACCAAAATGGTGCAGGGACTGCATCAGAAAACATATGAGGACAGATTAACGGAGCTCAATATGTACACCCTAGAGCAAAGGAAGGAGGGAGGTGATAGGATGGAAACATTAAAACATCTTAAGGGCATTAATGAGATGAAAGAATCTAACATTTCAGTGTAAGAAAAATAGCAGGACAAGAGGACACAGCATGAGATTAGAGGGAGGCTGATTAAGGGGTAATGTGAGGAAGTTATTTTTACAGCAAGGGTGGTGGATGCATGGAACGGCCTACCTCAGGAAGTGGTGGATTTGGATAGGAATACAGTGCAGGGCTTCAAACAGGCATGGGATTGGCATAAGGGAGCAATACAGATGAGTACGTATAGATAGGCCATTGACAGAGTACAGGCCTATGGCACATTCATAAGGTAGAAAAAAATGGGCAGACTCGATGGGCCTTGCAGTCCTTATCTGCCGTCAACTTCTATGTTTCTATATGCAGACTTTGGTTAACTCACTAGTAGAGGAAATTCTGTTCAGCAAGATTTTGGTTTCAGTAAGTGCCTGTTTAAGTACCTGAAGTCGAGACTAGGTCGCCACTCCCAATTTTTCTTTTCTGTGAGGAAGTATCTGGAGTACAGGCCTTTTCCTATCTGGGAAGAGGGTACCCTCTCCACTGCTTTTGCTGATAGAAAATTCTTTACCTCCAGCTCCAGTAAGAGGTTTTTTTTTTTTGTCGTGTGTGTGTGTGTGTGTGTGTGTGTGTGTGTGTATATATATTCAGTTTTAATTTATATAACATACAAGCATTTAAAAAAGAACATATTCTGTCATCAATTTAAAACACAGAATAAGATCATACGAACATACGAAGAAGCCAGCAGAAGAAGGCCATTTGGTCTATCAAGTCTGCTCGTATTGCAGGGTCCACAGCTTGAGCTAATGTCCTTTCCCTCCCTCCCCACTCCTCCCATCCTCCCTACCCATGATTCTTACCTTCCTCCTTTGCCTATCCCAGCCTCTCTTAAAGCTGCCCACTGTATTCAACTAGATGACCTCTTCTGGCAGCGCATTCCAAGTGTCCACCACCCTCTCTGTGAAGAAGTGCTTCCTGACCTCCCTCCTAAACCTTCCACCCTCCAGCTTAAGACTGTGCCCCCTCGTGATATGGTTGCCACTCAGCTTAAAGAGACTCTCCTTATCAACTTTATTTATCCCTTTCAAGTACTTGAATGTCCCAATCATGTCCCCTCTCTCCTGTCTTCCAGGGAGTACATGTTCAGTGCCCTCAACCTCTCCTCGTATGCCTTGCCCTGCTGACCGGCTATCATCTTTGTAGCCCTCCTCTGTACCTTCTCCAGCAGGTTAATGTCCTTTTTGAGGTGTGGGCACCAGTACTGCACTCCATACTCTAGATGCGGCCTTACCAGTGACCTGTACAAGGGCAGTATAACCACCTCTCTCCTACTACTGATCCCCCTAGCTATGCATTCCAGCATCTTGTTTGCCTTTGCTGCTGCTTTCTTGCACTGCGTGGAGTGCTTCAGATCACTAGTGATCATCACTCCCAGGTCTTTCTCCTCCTCTGATGCAGATACTCGGACTCCACCCAGGTAATACTCTGTCCTGGGATTCTTGGCATAACTTTGCATTTCTTGGCACTGAAGCCAAGTTGCCAGATCCTGGACCACCTCCCCAGCTTTTCCAGATCTTCCTGTATGTCCCTTATCCCCTCAGCTGTGTCCACTCTCCCACAGAGCTTGGTGTCATCTGTGAATAGGCACATTTTGCCTTTAATGCAATCCCCAATGTCATTGATGAAGACATTGAACCACACCAGCCCCAGCACAGAGCCCTTTGGGACCCCACTGGTTACTTCTCTGGTGCCAGATAACTCCCCCCCCACCACCACCCTCTGGGTTCTGTCCCTCAGCCAGTTTTCCACCCATCTGACCATCTTTTCCCTAACTCCAAGATCCACCAACTTCCTGATCAACCTTTTGTGGGGCACAGAGTCAAAGGCCTTGCTGAAATCAAGACAGAGGATGTCTACCACTTGGCCCCTGTCTACTGTCTTAGTGACAGTCAAAGAAGTGAAATAGATTTGTTTGACATGATCTTCCCCCCATGAACCCATGCTGCCTCTCATCCTGGAGACCATATTCCTCTAGATATTCCACCAACCTTTCCTTTAGTGTTGTCTCCATCAGCTTGCCTACAATGGAGGTCAGACTGACTGGTCTGTAATTCCCTGGATCATCCTTGGGTCCACTTTTGTGAAGGGGCACTACATGTGCTGTTCTCCAGTCCTGTGGTACCATGCCTGATTCTAATGAACTATTAAATAGGTCTGCTAGCAGCCCTGCCAGCTCCTCAGCAAGTTCCTTTAGTACCCTTGGATGTACTCTGTCCGGGCCTGGTGATTTGTCCACTTTCAATGCCAGCAGACCCTCCCTCACTCTGTCCTCCTCTATCACTATGTCTGTGTTCCTCTTCCCCCCGCTCCTCTCTTCCCTTCTGAAGGTACTGGTCCGTCCTTCTCCCTGGTGAAGACAGAACAGAAGTATTCATTTAGTATCTCTGCTTTTCCTCCATTATCCTCCACCCACTCCACACCTTTCTTAAGGCTAACAATCCCTTCCTTCTTGTCCCTTTTCTCACTTATATAGTGAAAGAAAGCCTTCTCCCCCTTCTTAATTCCTTCAGCTATTTGAAGCTCCTTCTGTGCCTTTGCTCGCTGGACTTCCTTACTTGCCTCACTAGCCAACCCCAGGTAATTTTCCCTATCCACCTCTCTCTTGGTCTTCCTGAATTTTCTATAGGCCAACTTCTTTTCCCTTACTGCCTTGGCAACCCCAGAACTGAACCAGCTGGGTGCTTTGGCTTACAGTCCACACCTTTAGGGGATGCTATAAAATTCTGGTATTTTTAAAACAAAAGAAATATTGTCTGAGTAAGAGTTTTTCTGTTGAAGTTAGGGGTTTTGATAACAAGGGACTCCTGAGAGGGGGACATTTTTTTGAACTGGAGGGATAGGCCCTTTTCTATTACCTCCATGACCCACTTGTCTATGGGTATGTGGCATCAAAATTGGAGGTAGTGGGAGAGCTTGCCCCCTACTGGAGGAGGTGAGGTGAAGTCAGGGCTTGGACTTGGTAGAAGGTGCAGGAGTGGTGGCAGCTGTCCTCTGGTCCCTCTTGCCTCTTTCACTGTAGACGCTTCTCATTTGAGAGTAATTCATGGGCACTGGCATGGGAAAAACGCCCTAGGACAGAAGCCTCTGCCTCTGTTTCCTCTGTACTGGGACTTTAGAGAAGTAGAGGCTTTTTCTTTAGCAGCATTGCTCTCATAGGTGGTCTTTTACTCTTCCACCTTTTTCATATATGCTTCAGTCCTGTCCCCCAAAGAGGGATTATTTTTACAGGGGAAGTCCATAGCTTTGGACTAGGTATCCTGTGTTAAATGTGTGGTTCTTAACCAGGCCAAGCATCTTAGTGAAATGGTTTGAGCCATGACTCTGGTAGCTGCATCATTATTATTCACAGTCATGTGAAACTGGTACTTAGTGGCCTCTAGTCCAATTTTAGTTTCAGCAATGTCCTGTACAATCTTGTTTAATTTTTGGTTCAAGGTGGCCAGAACGGAATTCCACAGTGCCTTCTGATATTTGGCACAGTATGCCAAGTAAGTGGAAAGGCGCAAAAGTAAAGAAGCTGTGGTGTAAGATTTCCTAGCCATAGAGTCCAGTTTTCTGGACTGTTTCTCAGGAGGCTGAGAGGATAGTGGGACTTCAGCCTGGTCTCATGCCACAGCCTGCTCTACCCCCTCATAGTTTGGGTGAACATAAGAAATTCAGCATCCTGTCTAACAAGGTGATATTTTCCGTCAATTTTCTTATCTACTCTAGGAAGAGAAGTAGGGGTCCGGAGTAGCTTCCTGGTTGTTTTTCGGAGTGATTTGAAACTAGGCAGCACTATCTTTCGGAGTTGGAAGACCCATCGTCCCTCTGTAGTCTTCATGCTCACCCTAGGTGGTCTCATGTGTAGGAAGGTCCAGGGTATCCACCATGTGCTGTAGAAAAGTAACTAGGAGGAAAAATCCTCTTGGCCATTAGGAGGAATACCAAACTCCTGGTCCGGTGAAACATCAGGTTCCAGGGCTGGCCTTCTGACTCATCATCACCATCTCCTGCACCATAATACTATTCTGGAGCAAAAGCTGAGACAGCAGTACTAAGGTGCACAGGAATAGAGGGGGCAGAGAAACTATTGCCCATGCTCTGTATAATTCGGTAAAGGTGCCATGCCTTGGCCATTTCTTCAACGGGGGTAAATCTTTTTGTAAGTCAGAGACTTTTTCTTTCTCTTGAAGTGACTGACTTTATGTGCCACTGATGTCTCCCCTTGCCTTGATGAGGGAGGGGCAGTGGTATGTTTCTTTAAATTTCTTTTTAGCAGGCACTGAAGCAGTGACCTGCTCCCCTTGTCTCTTTTTAGGCTACTCACAATTATTACTGTGCTTATCTGACTTCTTTTCAGAGGAGTCCCTAGGGACTTTTGTCTTAACCTGGGAAGAGGACCCCCTCTTTGGTAGCTTTAGCAGTGGGGGAAGCAGACTGAGAGGCCATCATTTCCAATCTTTTGGCTTTCTTTCGTCTTTGAACAAAATTCAGAACAGAGTACAATAATGGTCTGGACCTAAGCACTGTAAACGCAAGTCATGGCTGTCTGCTTTTGCCACTATTTTGTGACACTTTAAGCAATTTTTAAAACCTATAGGTCCAGTCCTTTTCTTGGGTCTTTAATTTGTTGGAAACAAGAGAAAAATATGGTCCCAAAAGTGAAAAATGTAGGAATACGCAGTTCCCGGGAACCGCTGAAAAAACTAAGTAAAAACCGGTAAAATACTCATAAACTCAGCACTAAATACAGAAAAAAGTAAGAACTTTAAGCAAATTTTTCTCTTTGCCCAAAAGTGAGAGAGCACCCCAGAGGCAGTGTTAGTCAGGTAGAGAATAAATTCTGGTGCCCTCTGGGCAAGCTCCTCTCAGCACACCTTCGAACTTGATTGGCTAATTCATTAGCATAAACTCCACCTCCGAGGCAGCTCAACCTAGCATGCTTACTGCATACTGTTACAGGTGTTGGACCCCTTGGGTAATAATGATCACATGAAAATTCAATTTTCTATTCCTCTGGTCCATTCAAATTCTATTAATAATTGCATGATAAAACAATATGAGAAGGCAAATTTCTCAAAAATTAACAAACATCTTATAGCTATACCCTGGGATTTAGTACTCGCATCCCTTAATGTTAATGATGCATGGAGCACCTTTAAAAAAACTGTACATAGTCTAGAAAAAAAATATGTACCAGAAAGAAGGAAGTATAATAATAAAGGCAAGGTTCCTGCCTGGTACAATAACAATATTAGAAAACTTAGCTCTTACAAACAAAAATTATTTACATCGTTAAAAAAGTGCCAACCGGAAGAAAAGGAGGATAGATTTATTAAGTACAAGGAAGCACTAAAAATTTAAAACATCAATCATACTGGCTAAACGGAATTTAGAATTTAGAATTGCCCATACTAAAGACTCACATAAAAGTCTTTATTCGTACTAAACAGCAAAAGGGTAATATAAATAAAATAGGTCCATTAATTATCGATAATACAACCATCCTGTCTGATAAGGTTACTGCAACAGAATTTAACAAGTATTTTTGCTCTGTTTTTGAACAGGACAAGGAGCGACAGTGCTCGCTAACGCTATTATATCCCCTAGCTACCTCTATCACTATTTCCAATACTTTTAAACTTATGAAAACCTTGAAGCCAACTACTAGCTCGGCCCTGATGGTATTACATCTAAATTCTTTATGGGAACATACGACAGTATTGTCACCCACTTACCATTATTTTTAATAAATCACTTGCAGAGTCTAACGTGTCTTCGATTGGAGTGACAGCCATTGTAACACCGATCTTCAAAAAGGGGGTGCATTATAAGGCTGAAAGTTACATACCTATCAGCCTCACCTCCATCCCATGTAAACTATTAGAAAAACATATCAAACATATAATCGATGAGGAAAAGCTTGCATTAAAAATAAATGATACCACACAACATGGATTTAAACCTGGGCACTCGTGTACTACAAATTTGTTATCCTTTACAATTTAGTTAGCGGCTATTTAGACTTAAATATTCCAGTAGATGTGATTTTGTTAGACTATAGTAAAGCTTTTGATAAAGTTTCACATTCTATATTAATAAAAAAACTAGTAACATTAGGATTTTCTGAAAGTATTGTGTCTTGGGTTAATAGTTGGCTATACAAAAGAACCCAAACGGTTAGAATTAACGGGGAATTATCGGAGGAGGGGTTGGTGACAAGAGGGGTCCCTCTGGGATCCGTGTTGGGTCCCACTCTGTTTGGTATTTTTATCAGTGGCCTCACTATCTTATCACAGAATATGTTATCTAAATTTGTGGATGACACTAAATTGGGGGGACCTGTCGATAATGAAGTCAACAGGTGTATTCTAATAAATGACCTAAAAAAATATTGAATCTTGGGCAATAAATAATAATATGTTGTTTAATGTGTCTAAATGTTCTGTGTTGCATTTTGGCAAAAAAAAATCTTAAACAAATATACCGTCTTAATAACATCATACTTCAAGAATCCATTGTGGAAAAAGATTTAGGTATATTGGTTGATAATGGCTTGTCCTTTTCAAACCATTTTAACAAAATTACGAATAACGCTAATGCTCTTTTACGTAGGATAAATAATACCTTTATTCTTAAAACAGAAGAATGCATCTTGACTTTATATAAGACTCATGTTAGACCCCATTTGGATTATGGTTCACCTCTGTGGAGTCCATATTTAGTTAAGGATATCACAAAAATTGAGAGGGTTCAAAGAAGGGCCACTAAAATTATACCCCACCTTTCTCGCTTAGATTATGAAACCAGGCTCCACAAAACCAAGTTATATCCTTTGAAAACTAGAAGATTAAGGGGAGATCTTCTTCAATTATTTAAAATCATATTATCTCCTACACTAATGAGATCTTGTGGATTGTCCTTTGCATCCAGAAAAATTGTAGCCAGAATACATAATAAACAAATTGAAATCAAAAAAACAAGAACAAATAGAAGACAGCAATTTTTTAATATTAGAGCTCCAAGAGTTTGGAATTCCTTGCCACAGGAAATTATTGACTGTCAGAATATTGATACATTTAAGTTCAAATTAGATAAATGGCTTTTGGATGGAATATAACCTATTAATGATCCACATTGTATGGAGGACATTCTTGATGGGCCTTGGCCTTCTTATGTCCTAATTACCAAGTACCAAGTACTGATGCTAAAGGACCCCCTGGGGTGAGAAGGTGAATTTTCTCAACTCTTGATCTCTGAATATATTCCTTGGTACCACTGTCATCATTCGAACAAATGCTAGAACAAGAGGAAGCAAAGCCCGCTTCTGGCTCACACTGTGTCACTTGCTAGCAGAAGATGCTGTGGGTGGACCCACGTGTCATGCTTGTACTGCCTAGGGACAGCACACAAATTTGCAGGTTGTGGCTTTTGCCAGACGATGCTACCATCATCAAAGACCGTAAGGCTCATCTTCTCGTCGGCCAGCCAACCGAGGCCTAAAGTTACATAGAAACATAAAAGTTGTCAGCAGATGAGGACTACTTGGCCCACCTAGTCTGCCAAAATTCCCTACCTGTAGTTCCACCAGAGACCCTACTTGGGCTCTGGCTTACACCCCTCCTTGCTTCTAAAACTCCCGTGTTTATCCCATGCATTCCTGAATCCTGTGACTACTTTAGCCCCCAACACTTCCTCTGGAAGGTTGTTCCAAGCGTCCACCACCCTCTCCCTGAAGAAGTACTTCCTCACATTACCTCTGAGCCCCCCCAGCTTCATATTGTGTCCCCTTGTCTTCGAGCATCTTTTCCTTTGGAAAATGCTCCCTTCCTGTACCTTATTTATCCGTTAGGTACTTGAATGTCTCTGTCATATTCCCCGGTCCCTCGTCCTCTAGGGACTAAAGATATAAATCATTAAGTCTCTCTTCATAGGGCTTCTGATGTAGGCCCTGCACCATTTTGGTTGCCCTCCTTTGTACTGCTTCCACTCTATCCATGACCTAAGATGGGGTCTCCAGAACTGAACATAGTACTCTAGGTGGGGTCTCACCAGTGATCTATACAGGGACAATATTACATCCCTCCTACTGCTGGTGATGGCTCTCCTTATGCATCCGAGCATTCCACTAGCTTTTCCCAGTGCCTTGTCACACTAACTACCTTTAGGTCATTAGAAATTATCACCTGAGGTCCCTTTCCTGCTTTTTGTGACTGTTAGTACCTCACCTTCCATTTGGTATTTTGCCTCTGGGTTCCTGTGCCCCATATGTATGACTTTGCTGTGCTAAAAAAAACTTAAGGTAGGAGACCAATGTAGTAAGGCAGCAGGTAAAGCTAACAGAATGATGGCATGCATAGGATGGGGTATAACGAGTAGGAAGAGGGAGGTGTTGATGCCTTTATATAAGACCATGGTCATACCACACCTGGAGTATGGGGTACAGTTCTGGAGGCCTCATTTAAGAAACTATATAGATGGGTTGGAGAGAGTTCAGAGAAGGGCAACAAAGATGGTGCAAAGTATGCAAGAGAAGCCATACGAAACTAGATGGAGAGAATTAAATCTATACCCGCTGGAGGTTAGAAGAGATAGAGGTGACATGATAGAGGGTCTGCGCCAGAAATCATATAAAGAGAGACTAAAGGAACTTAATATGTATACCTTCAAGGAAAGGGGTTGGGGGGACATGATAGAAACTTTCAAGTACCTCAAGGGAATCAACAGAGTCCAAGAGGGCAGCATATTTCAGAAAAAGAGATGTGAAAGAACAAGGGGGCACAGTTTGAAGATAGAGGGGGGAGGATGGCTCAGCGGCAACATGAGGATGTATTTTTTCACGGAGAGAGTGGTGGACACATGGAACGGCCTTCCTGAGGAGGTTGTGGGGTCAAAAACTAGGGGAATTCAAGAATGCATAGGACAGACATAAGGTAATTATAGTGGGGTGTAGGAGAAAGTAGGCTGAGGGTTAACTAGGATCTGCAGCTTATCTATTAGGAAGGGAAATGGGCAGACTAGGTGAGCCAAGTGCTCCTTATCTGCCGTCAAAGTCAATGTTTCTATGTTTATAAGTATATGAAGGGAATAAAGTGAATGAAGGTAGATTATTCAAAAGGAAAGTAGGAGTTAAAACAAGGGGTCATAATTCAAAATTGGAAGGGGAAGATTTAAGAGCTATGTAAGGAGATGTTATTTCACTGAGAAGGTGGTAGAACCCTGGAACAGCTTACCTAATGAGGTGGTGTATGCAGAAACAGTGGAGGAATTCAAGAGTGCGTTGGAGAGACACAAGGGGTTAGCTGGTGGGCAGAGGAAAATATCCCTGGGAAGTGGAGACAAGTAGGGGCCGGTGGGAAATTGGCAGACTAGATGGACCAGGATGGTCCTTTTCTGCTGACACATTACTATGATAAAACCCAGAAGCCAAACCCGCAACCATTCTTCCATTTTAATCCTCCCTCATTCTCCCCCCCAATGTGTCCACTCTGTTGTAGAGCTTTGTGTCATCCACAAACAGGCACACCTTCCCTTCCAGTCCCTCTGCAATGTCACTTATAAAGACATTGAAGTGGACTGGGCCCAGCACCGACCCCTGCGGCATTTGGCACCCCACTAGTCACACTGCCTACTCCAGAGTGGGTGCCATATACAACCACCCTTTGACTCCTAGTGCTTAGCCAACAAGTTGTGGCCTAAGGTTGGCTGCAGGGCGACCTCTGCAGTGGCAGGGTCAGCAGCCCACCTTGTGGCTATGAAAGAGGTGGTGGCAAAGGCTGTGGGGGGGGGCACACCTCGTCTACCTCAGCACTGTTCCCGGCTGGATGTCGGCCCTCAAGACTTTCAAGAAGATCTCTGCTCAATATGGTAAGAGGCAAAAAAAAAAAAAACCATTGGTTGTGGGACCGGGAGAGATCACGCTTCTCCTGCTCCCTCGACTCCCCCAGCTGCTCAGAGACTCTCCAGCACTCAGCTTCGACTGAGCCAAATTTTGTTGAGGTGCGGGTCGTTAGCTCCACAGCACCCCCATCAGGCTTGATGACCTCGACCAGTTGTCAGAGGGGGTTTTTGACGAGTCTGTCTCAGAGACCCTGGTCTTCCTGGCCCTCACTCAGGAGGACGAGAAACAGTCAATATGCCTGGCCATTTCTACTCAGGAACAGCCTCCACCGGAAGTCAAACCTGGTGCCTGTCATGTATACAGCACCTCTGGCTGTGTCTCCTGGACATTAGTCTCCCAGTTGATGGTCAAGGCACAGGTCGAGGTTGAGGTGCTTCTCAAGTTCTCGATCCCACTTGTCCGGGAGGTACTGCTGCCAATGCTCTTGTCCTCCTCATCCTCAGATGATGAGAGGCTCTGCCAATGGATGCGGTGGTGCTATGAGGAGCTCCTCTAGCAGCTGTCGGCCTTGGTGGAGCAGGGTAGGGCTGTAGCCCCAGTCCCCTACGATCAAGTGGCCAGTGCCAGTGAAGCCCATGCTGGTGCTTCCGAGACAACTGTTGCTAACACATGTCTCTCCACCCTTGCAGATGGAACCACCTTCTCAGTAGCCTATGTGGGGAGCACCTACTAAGGACTCTGCTGTGGGCACTGGCTTGCCAGGCCAGTGATCACTGGAAATTACCCATTCGGATGACTCCAGAGTGGTTCACGGCGGAAAAAAGTCAAAGTGCTGTCTTAGAGTCCTCTGACTCTGGTGGGTCCTCTGTGCAGTCCTCAGACATTTGGGAATCAGTCAAGGAACTGGCCATCGACCATGGGTCGGTGTCTTCTGGGGCTCTTCTCCAGCTCATGTCGGAGTCCATTAATGTTCCTTTGGAACCAGTTCAAAAAAGGGCTAACCACCCTTTTACTGACATCCTGAATAAGGACAAATCCCCAGGGGTCACCTTTCCTGTAGCTGAGTCCATTATGGGACCAGCTCTGGAACTTTGGAAGCATCCTACCCAGCACCCTCTGCTCGTATGGTCTGCAAATATGCAGTCCTACCAACTCTCTGTCCAGATTCTCTTGCCACGGTTTCTGACTCAGTCTTCCAGAAATCAGGGAATACTGGGGATGTAGACAAGCCTGCCAGGCAAGGAGTCAGAAGCTTGACCATGTGACATAACAAGGTATATGCCGTGTCCTTTCTTGGTCTCTGTGAGGCAAGTTACACCCTGATGATGGCTCACTTCGGCCACTCCCTGTTGAGAGTGCTTGATAATGTCCTCCCTTACCTGCCTGCTGATCAGCAGCTTACCAGTAAGGGTTATCAGAAACCAAGGTCAAGCACTAGCTAAACACCAGCTTCAGACAGCCTTGAACATTGGCAGTTCCTGTGCCCGTGCCATGGCAGTGGCTGCTGCAGTGAATCGCAGGGCCTAGCTGAAGATCACCACCTTCACGCCCCAACCCAGCACTGTCACCCGACTGCCTGCCCCAGCAGCCTCTTCCCACGGAAGACCCCCCCCATGGCCCTGGCTTGCCCTGGCGTACCCCCCAGGTGGGGACATGGTGAGGGGCTCCCCCTTTAACCCCCTCCCCAGGGGAATAATGTCTTCATTGGGATCTGGGCGGTACCGCAGCTGCAGGCTGGTGAAGACCCACTACTGGGCCATTGCATCGTTGTCGCATCGGGAGAGGCATTTTTCTGTGTATGCCCTTCCAGAGTGCGATGTGCCACCATGCCACGGCTTACACCGGCGTCCATCATGTTCTCTCCACTGGTGCGGATATCGGAGCTGTGATATCAGGCCATCCCCAAGCCAGTGTGCCCCCCTCGCCCCAGAGGACTTTAGTGATCCATCGGATGCTCAGACATCCTCCCCCCCGGCCAGCCCTCTGACTTCCGGGTCCACTTCCAAACCCAGGTTGTCAGTGTTACAAGCGGAAATCTAACTGTTGTGCCAGTGGGCCAGCCTGATATCACATGTTGGCCAATGTCCCTTTCCTGGGTACTAATCTCTGGCTTAGGGGTGGATTGGCATCTCACTAGGATCGAGAAGTCTGGTACCACCCTGCATTCTGTGGCTTTGTCCCAGAAGGACCTGAAAGGTCAGAAGCAAAAGAAAAAGACCTTTCAGCCACAGCAATCTCGGCAACAACAACACAAACGGGCAGTTTCAAACCTTGTGTCCCAAGGCCAAGTTCTCTGACTAGGGGCCCAAAAAAGGTGGGGGTACAAGTGGTGCCCCCCTGGCCTCATCGTCTGGTGCCCCCTCCAAAGCTTCTCAGTGACAGGTCAGGGGGATTTTCGCTTCCCACCTTTGCAGTCCTTGACCCAGCTGTCTGTGTGGGGGGCAGCTTAGTCACTTCTGGCCTTATTGGTCCGACATTATTACAGACAAGTAGGTTCTCAAGGTAGTCAGCAGAGGGTTGCCTCTTGACTTGGTGGCTCTCCTGCTTTTCTGATCCCATGCTGCAAGGGAGTCCTTGGTGTTGTATGATGTGCTCTGCACCCTCAGGGAGGATGTTGTTCAGCTCCTTACAAAAGGAGCCTTAGCCTGTGTTCCAGACACCCTGGCAAGTCAGGGGTATGTGTCCAGGTACTTCCTGGTCCTGAACCAGATGGGGCTGGCACCCAGTACTGGATTTTTATGATCTGAATCAGTTTCTCAGGAAGCACAAGTTCAGGATGGTCATACTGAACCAGATCACACCATTTCTGAAGCAGGGCATATGATGATCTGCCCCCTTGACCTCCAGAACCCATTCTTCCACATCCCAGTCTGTTCAGCCCACTGATGATACCTCTGGTTCTGTGTAGAAGAGGTGCTCTTTCCATTCAGGTCATGCCATTTGGCCTCTCCTCTGTGCCCAGAGTCTTGACCAAGTGCGTGGCAGTGGTGGCAGCCTTCTGCGGTGCAAGGGTGTCAGAATTTATCTCTTCCTGAATGACTGGCTGATACCCAGGCCTTCCAGAGAGGCAATGGAGCAGTCCAGGGACCTGATCTCCAGACCTGCGAAGACTTGAGCCTCTTGGTTAACTCGGCCATGTCTAAACGGATCCCCTCCTAGGCAATTCATTTCACTGGGGCAGAGCTAGACTCCTTGCAGACTGGGCATTGAATCTTATTTCCTTTGCCCAATCATTTCAGGTTGAGCGCTTGTGCCCTGCTCCGAACTTCCTGAGGCTGCTGGGGTAGATGGCATCCTGCATCAGCATGGTCCGGTTGGCTCACTGACAGATGTGGCACCTGCAGGGGGAGTTGGGCTGTCAGTGGTCCCAGCACCGGGGTCATCTGGAAGCAGCTGGTCACAGAGACCCAGTCGATCTGGGATGCCATCCAGTGGTGGTTGATCCTAGAACATCTAATGGAGGGAGTCCTGTTTATTGCCCAGACCGGACTGTCAGTCTCACAGTGGATGCGTCACTGGTGGGATAGGAAGCACATTTGGGGGACCATAGGACCCACGGTTTGTGGTTACCCAGGGAGTCCCGACACCACATCAACCTGCAGGAACTCAGTGCAACACAGCTAGCTCTGACGGAATTTGCTTCTCTAATCAGAAGTCAGGACATGCAAGTCCAGATAGACAACACCACTACCATGTTATACATGAACAGGCAGGACAGCGCCCACTCCCCTCTGCCTCTGGACCCTCGTGTACAGCTTGGGTGCAGATCTGACAATCCATGTTGCAGGCATAGACAATCAACTGGCAGACACTCTCAACTGGGTGGGTGAGATGTCACAAGTGGTCCCTACATCAGGCAGTGGTGAGCCACCTATTCAGCCTGTGGGTCAATCCTCTGGTGGACCTGTTTGCCTCCTGGGAGAACACAAAACTAAAGCTATTCTGTGCCTGCTGCAGATTCTGGGACACAGGTGGGGGACACCTTCATGAAGCCCTGGACCTCAGGCCTCCTGTATGCCTTTCCTCCCTTTCCCAACTCCACTAGGTGGTGATCAAGGTACAGAAGGACATGGCGCAGATGATCGTGCTAGCTCCAGACTGGCCTAACCAGTTCTGGTACCCATATCTCCTCAGCCTCAGCAGCAGACCACAGTAGCTGTTGCCTCTTTGCTTGGATCTGCTGACCCAGCAACAGGGGAAGATCCTACACCTGGACCGTCAGTCCCTGCACATCATAGCCTGTTTCCCAGGGGTCAATCTTAACATTGTTTTACTAGCCCAAACACTAGTGCAAATTGACCAGGGCTAGTGCAGCTAACTCTCTACTTGCCTGGCTTGACTAGTGCAGATTTTCATGGCTGTTAATGAAGTTAAAAAAAGTCTCTACTTTAGCATTCTCTAGTTCTCATGCTAATCTCTCTGTGTTCCAGATGGCCAGGTGTGATTAACAGCTCATTAAGAGCTGCAATTATCTGGCAGTTCAAGAGAGGGATCCCACAAATGACTCAATGTGAGTCATTATCACCCCACTGTTAAGACGTTCAGCTAGTGTCCAGGGTGTGATCAAGGGTAGAGTGCTGTTAAGTCACTAGGTTCCAGTTTTCTGAATGTGTCTGTCTAACAGTTTGTCTAATGTTAAGACCAGTAGCCCTCATGTCTCTACATTTTGAGTGTTTGTATCCAACATTTCAGTGACAAAATGCAAAGAGGTGTACAGGATCGGCCCTGCAGGTGGTGGGTTTTATCCCAGCCTCACTATAACTTCCCTCTCCCAAATCTCTTAACTCTGTTCTTTCCCTGGACACCACTGTAGACCAGACTCTGAAGTGACCATCCATAGCTGCCATTACTGGCAAGTGTAGAGGGTCCTCAGCTCTTCTAAATGGACCATGCCAGCCATCACAATCCATACAGTTCCACCCATATCCCACTCAGTATGTCCTTTCAGCCTAAAAACAAAACTTTGGATCATATATGATACAAAATAAACCTTGATAAAATACATAATTTGAAACCTTGAAATAGGTGTTCCTGAGGTGCATAGATCATCCTATACAGAAATAGAAATAGTATAGTGTTTTGCCTGTGTACCGTTTCCCCTGGGCTGATGAAAGGACAATGTTAAAGAAAAATCTGTTATTGTTGGGGCACAGCGTACTAAAATCAATGTTTTTACAAATAAAAATATAGTTTTCTATTTTCCAAGCTCCTTAGGTTTGTCTAGCCCCCACTCCAAAAAAATCTTAGATGTGCTCCCGGCTCACTTGAGACTGTACAAAAACTTTCAAAAGTGCAGGTCTCTAGTTGACTGTAGGGTGGGGACCGCGAGTGTCTTTCTCTGCCTGACTCTGTTCATTGCCCTGTGGGTGGTGGTGACAGTGTGGTGAGGTGCATGATGATGCCAGCTATTGTGGGCGCAGAGCTAGGACTACTTGACTGAAAATTTGCTGTTGTGATATCCTCTCTCTGTTGTGTGTGTTGGGGGGGGCAGAAAGAGGAAGAGAGGAGGCCATGGTACAAAACAATGGGGGGGGGGTGCTCACTGTCTGTGATGGATGGCATTGCAGTCTTTTTTTTTTCTGCTGGGGAGCTGGAAGCAATGTGGGAGCAGGATAAATGTACAATAATCAGAGTATTTCTTGGCTTTGCTTACATTGTTTCCTGTATAAGTGAGCAAAATTTACCATTATAATTAAGGGCTAGTGCAACCATCTGCGGGCTTGTGCAATTTTGAATCAACTTGCCCTGCTGGCTAGTGCAAAAAAAGGTTAAGGCTGACCCTTGCTGCTTCCCAAGCAATTAAGATTTTCAGGCTTTGGGTCTTTGGACAATGTGCTCTACGTTGTGGAAGTCTCTCAGAAAGAGTCAATGAGCCAGTGGTATTTCTTTAAATGGAAACAGTTTTCCATTTGGTGTCAGGGTCAGGAGCTTAATCACCTTGCCTGCCCTGTGGCTAGTATTTCAGAGTGCCTCTGGTCCTATCCCAGCTGAGTCTGTGATTGATGACCCTTAAGCTGCACCTGGCAGCCATCTCTGCATATCGGATGTGGGCTGATATGCTGACAGTGATGCAGGAGGTGGTGATCAGGTGCCTTTGTAACTAACTTTTTGACTACTTGGCCCTGCTAGTGCATGAACTTCTACACTGTGGAACTTGTTGCTAGTTCTGACTGATCTTACCCCAAGGGTATCTCTTGCAGCAGGCCATCACCAGTCAGACTAAGCTGTCAGGCGCTAGGACCACATGGAAACCTTCTAGCTAGCAGTCTACTAGAGGGGGCCACCCACCTCCGACATCCGCTCCTGACGTCAGTCAATCCTATAAAGGCGGGAGGCTCCCACATCCTTCTCAATTCTTTCCTGCCATCAACCAACACACGTTGGATCACTGATACTGCTGCAGCTACAGTTGACCATCATTTTCATGTGCTTCATTATTTTTTGATTTTTAGTTAAACATAGAAATTTCAGTGTTCTCACCTGACGCTTGTTTTCAAAACCATCTTCATCTTCCGACCGCTTCACGAAGCGTGCCTGCGACAGACAGATCCCAAATAATGATGGCCATTCTGCCTGTGTCTTGTGCCTAGGCCCAGACCATGATGTCCAAACCTGCGAAGCCTGCCCAAAGTTTAACCCGGCCACCAGGAGATGTCACCAGAAGATCCTGGAGAACCCTCTCCTTAAGTAGAAAGTCATCTCGATGGAACGGGAGCTGCAGGCCAGGAGCTACTTAGTTTTTCTTGCCCAATCCTCAGAGTCTTAATCTTGCAAGTCCAGAGGACAAAACTACCGAGAAACATAAGCATAGACACAAGGATTGGGACCGACCCTGATCTGCCTCCCGCTCGTGGTCCCAGCATAAGTAGTCTTCGACCACAAAACAGTCTTCCTCCCTCGGGGGGCCAACCTCCTGGGCCCCACACACCCTACCTTCTACAGGGCTACCGGTGGCCCCACTGCTACCCGGTCTCCCTCATGGTCAGCCCCTACTCTTCCATCCCTCATTCTCTGTGGGTGCACAGACAGGCAGCTCAGCCGGAGTCTCTCTATCTGGTGTGGGTGCAGGGAAGGTCATTCTCCAAGGTGCTGCCCCCCCCACACTACAGATGCTGGTTTCAGCCTCTGAGACCACCGCTATTTCTGCTCCCCCTCCTCAGGGCAGACATTGCAGGACACCAGCACCTCACCGGGCCCAGTCTCTCCACAGCCTTCACACAAAGGGTTGCCCTCTCTTCCATGCCTGTCTCCACAACCAACACCCGTGGATCCCTCTCTGGTTTTACCTCAGCCAACTCCTGCTGGGCCTACACCTGTTCCCCCTTTGCCACAGCCTGCAGGACCCAACTGTGGGTCTGTCACCTGGCCTTCCACTGCCCACTCCAGTGAGACCAATGCCTTTCCTACCACACCCTGTGCCCGTAGAACCGCAGTCTGGGTACCCTATGCTGGCTGCTGCTGGTCCGGCATCTGTATACCCCACCTGGCACCGGCCGGGCTATCCATACCCAACACCACTCCCCAGTCACCTAACGCAGGGGGACTGACACCGGCCTCCTTTGATTACCATGGTCTGATTGTGGCCCTGTAGTCCTTCATGCAGGCATAGGTCCCAGCTCAGAGAGGACCTGCTCAG
Source organism: Neoceratodus forsteri (assembly GCA_016271365.2). Classification (NCBI taxonomy): domain Eukaryota; kingdom Metazoa; phylum Chordata; order Ceratodontiformes; family Ceratodontidae; genus Neoceratodus; species Neoceratodus forsteri. The sequence continues at coordinate 149,066,146 of CM057453.1, read as the reverse complement.
GCCACCCCTCAAGAGCCTCCCATTTCCCCAGCACCTATTCGGCCAGGCCCTAATGCTTCTCGCACTCCCCGGGGTAGATCTGACGCTGGGTCAGCTGGCTCTTTGGACGATTGTCTGCTTGACAGTAGCAGGGATGATGACACAGATGACACTGACAAGAGTGTCAGCAGTGAGTCTTCCTCCTTGGGCCCCGGAGTCCTTAGATGGGGAAGAGGCACTGAACAATGTCCCCAAATCTCCCCCGGATTATCCCACTTTAATGGGCATCATAAGGCACATTCAGGCCACTATGGGATGGGAGACAGAGGAGCAGGCTCCTGTGAGGCGTTGGCTGGCAATCTACCTGTGTCAGCCCGGTGTCCCTTCTTTGGTGGTCCCAATAACTGATTCCTATGAGGATGTTACCCAGGCTGCTTGGAACTACCCCAACACTGTCCTGGCGAGGTCCAAAAAGGCTGACAGACTTTACCACGCTCTGGCTGGCAAATGGTATTTTGGTGAACAGCCCAAAGGCTGACTCTGTCATCATCAGTGCAGTGCACGAACAAACCAAGAGGCCAAAACACCTAAGTTCCACCGGCCCGGTGGTGCTGAGGGTTGAGGCGCTGGATGCCACACCTCGTGCCATGCCGGCAACCCGGGTTCGGGAATGAGCCTGGGATGTCGGGTTTCAGCAGGGGGGAGAGAGAGGATTGAGCATCCGAGGACAGCTTTCCTCTCCTGGGAGGGAGGGGGGATGCATGCTCAGTGCCTGACTGGCCTCTGGCAGAATCCTGAGGCACAGCAGACACATAAGCGCACAAGGGGTTGGGAAGTGGCGGATGTCGGCGGAGACACCTTGACGTCGGGACGTAGGCCACTCCCTCAAAAACATCAGAAAAAACACCCGCAGCATTCCCAGGTAGACAGAGCGCCAATCCCCAATACCCCTACCTGCCCCAGTGACCGGTGTCCTAACGAGACAAGGAAATCGGGGTGCTTGCCCCCCCGCCTCATCCCCGCCTGGGGGGTTAGCCAAGGCTACATGGAGGACGGACTGCCACGGGATACAGGTAGGAGGTGGGGAATAGAACGGCCATAGGCGTCTCCCGAAGGGAGTGGGGTGCCACAGGAGGGGAGGAGGAGAATAAATAGAAAGTAAAAAAAAACAAAACACCTAAGTTCCCTCCATGACAGGGAGTCTCGACAGCTGGACCAGATGGGCACGCATGCCTTCGCCTCTGCCACTCTAGCCATCAGTTATTTGACCCATGTGGTACAGTATCAGAACCTTCTATGGGACCAGGCTAGGGCGGTAGTCCTTGCCATGACAGATAACCCTTCTAAGCAACGGGCTTGGACATTGGTACCCACATCTTCAGGGCTGCCTATAATGCGATAGATGCCTAGGGCCAGGCAGCATCTGTAGGCATCTATATGAGGCACCACTCCTGGCTACAGGTCTCTGGCTTCACACAGGATGTCCAATCTAACATAATGGACACCCTTTTCAGAGGTTTCAAACTTTTTGGGGGAGATGTCATCTCTGAACTCCAGACCTCGGGATCGGCTCTCAAATCTGTCCACACTATGTACCATATGTGGTGATTTGGCCACTTCAGTCATAATTTTGTCATATTTTTCTGTGATTTTGTTTGTTTAAATTCTCCAAAGAGGCCTGGAGGTAGGGTGACAGAAGGATGCCAATGTTTTTTTAAAAGGGTTACATAGGGAGGATGTATATTCCAGATGTCTGGGAAAGGCTTGCTTAACAGGAAACTGAAATTACTTTCAAAGAGGATTTCCTGGTAAGCTGATCAAAGGAAAAAAGGTGTCATAACCAGGGCAGGAAATGGGAGAAACTATCGCCTGTCATAAACTTTCCACGTCAAAGCAAAATACATTGAGAACAGGATCTGGGAAACATCTATTCTGGAAGTCTATTGTGAATTCTCTTCAACTGTCATAATTCATCTCCATTTAAAAGTGGCAGGAAGGATACTGTTTTTTTTTTTTTTTTGGTTCACTTAAAAATTGGGAAAGAGCAATAGAGACCCTGCTGGTGTAAAAGATAAGGCCACCAGCTGACCAAGGACCAAGGTTATATAAGGCCCCTCAAAACAGTAATGCAGTGCATTTGGCAGAAGACACTTTTCCTGACACACACAGCCAGACTGCCAAGCATACATTGAGGACCAGTGGCTGCAAGAGGAACTGGGATGTAGGAACTTTTGCAGAAACTCAGTTATTTTCTGGACTTTTGATTCTCCACAGACGAGGTAGAAATTAGACAGTTAAATTTTACAGTGCGTTTTGTATGTATATATGTCCAACTTATTTTTTTGTTCTATAACCAAATTTCTGAATCTTTTGTTTGTAAGTCTTGTGTGATAATTAAGTGATTAGTAAAAGCACTTACTTTTAAAGACTGCTTGGAGATAATTTTGTTGTGTATGTTAAGGTGGAAAGATTTATTCAGTCTGATACCAGCCTGTTTAATTGCTAAAGTGCCACCACAGCTACCAAAGACAAGGATCCTGGAAGGGAATCTGGGTGCCCAAGTAGAGGAAATACATAGGCCTCTGGAGGGGTCTGTGGAGTATGAACTAGGTTACTGCACCACCTGTGGAAGAAGACATAATCAGGGTTACGATGACAGCCCCAACGAGCTCATAACGCCTGGGTCCTCCCCCCAATGCAGCAACCAAGGAAGGTTCTTACCCGGCTACAGACTCGAGACTGTATTTTACCCTTACCCAGATTAGAGAGGAAGTCCCGGGCCCTCATGGTGACTGTTCAGTTGTTAACTCACCGAGCACTGTAGAAGGACATGGGGAGGATATTCCAGTTCCCCTCCCTGTCACAAATTGCACTTAGGGGTGGGCACTGTGAGCTCAGTGGACCCGGCCCCTAGAAGTGTGTTTGTGACACCATACCCAACTGAAGTTGAGGCAGCAGGCTCCCTTTCATCACTCCTCCAGTAGACAGGCCTGACCCCTGCCAAAACCCCTGCAGGGCAAGTTCAAAGCAGGGGCAGCTGTCCCCACTCCTGTCTCCACCCATAGTGCCAGAGGTGCAGCAGCTGCTCCCACCTCCTGACTCCTTGTAAGACCCACCCAATTGTTCAACAGGAGGGAGTCATGGGGGGGGGGGTCGCTTCTCCCTGCACCTGGACAGGTGGAGGAAGATGACCACAGACAACTGAGCGCTGCAGCTCATCAAGCACGGCCATATTCTCCAATTCTTAGAGTGGTTCCCAGACAACCCACTGGGCACTCTTCATACTCTCCCAACCACACCCCTCTCATCCAGGAGGAAATTCAGGCCTTGCTTTGAAAAAGGGCCATAGAGCCAGTGCAACTGCTTTAGCAGGGAAGGGGTTTCTACTCCTTCTTCCTGATCCCCAAGTGGACAGGAGACCTTTGGCCCATCCTGGACTTAAGCCAGCGGAACCCATTTATAGAGTACAAGCAGTTCAGGATGGTCACCCTTCAGGGTTTACTGCCCCTGCTGTATCAGGGGGACTGGCTTTGCTGTCTGGATACGCAGAATGTATACCTGCATATCAAGGTCTTCGCCTCCCACCAGCGCTCCCTCACCACTTCCAGGAAGTGCACTACCAGTTAAGAGATCTGCCTTTTGGTTTGTCCTCAGCCCCCAGGGTCTTCACTAAATGCTTGCTGGTGGTGGCAGCTGCCTTGAGACAGCAGGGCTTTTATGTTTTTCCCTACCTGGACGATTATCTGCTAGTAGCCTCGTCCAGGAACCGTCTCCTTCAAACTCTCACACCTGCAGCCTATTCCAAGCTTTGGACAACCTGCCAAAGTCTTTTCTGAGCCCTTGTCAGTGCCTCCTGTACATAGGGGCAGTCCTGGACATGACCCAGGGGAAGGTCTTCTTACCCCCAGTAAGAGTAGAGCATCTGATGGCCCAGGCCTGTCTTCTTCACTCTAGCCATCCTGTTCCAGTGAGGGTTTTTCTGAGGCTTCATGAGGCCCATGGCAGCAGCCATTACCACTGTTCATTTGGCCAGGCTGTATATGAGAATCCCTCAATGGACCCTGCAGGTCTAGTGGGACCAATGCATAGATGCCCTGGATCAACCAGTGTTGGTATCGGATACAGTGAAGAAACTACCGTTGTGGCTGAAGCTAAGCAACCTGCTTCGGGGGGGGATTTTTTTATACCTCCCCCTCAGCAAGTTCTTACGACAGACCCCTTGGGCCTTGGTTGGGGTGCTTACCTGAAGGCCCACCAGACTCATGGGACATGGTTCCCAAGTGGAAGGACCTCCACATCAATGTCCTGGAGATGCTATCAGTCTTGTACGCCCTGCAGGCCTTCCAGACTCTGCTCTCCCTGGGCCCGCTCTTGATTCAGATGGACACGTGCATAGTTTATTACATAAACAACTGGGGGGGAGACTCATTCCTATCCCCTGTGCAGGGAAGCGATGACAGTCTGGTATTGGGTCATTGACCATGACCTGGAACTCTCGGCTGTTTATGTTCCAGGCATCCAAAACATCCTGGCAGATAGCCTAAGCTGCTTGTGGTCCAGAGCCCACAAGTGGGAACTTCTGACCTTAGTGGCAGAAGACCTCTTTGACAGATGGGGTTGGCGTGAGTTGGAATTTTTTGCGTCCCCACACAACGCAAAACTGCCGCTTTTCTGCTTGCTAGATCTAGGGCCTGGAGTTTTCTGGCAAGACACATTGTCCCTCTCCTGGAGAAGAAGGTTTCTGTATGCCTTCCCTCCCTTCCCGCTCCTTCAAGTCCTGATAAAACTCCACATGGAGGAGGCTACAGTGATTCTCATAGCCCCCTTTTTGCCTCAGCAAATCTGGTTCCCCTTGCTGCAGCAGCTGGCTGTGGAACCTCCATTGTCCCTGCCCCTGTGCACAGGCTTCCTCTCCCAGAAACAGGGCACCCTGATCCATCTGGACCTTAAGCCCCTCCATCTGCATGCATGGCTCCTGAGGATATAGCCAATGCCAGATTTGGGGTCTCCACACAGAGTAACAGATGTTCTAGTGGTAGCCAGAAAGCCCTCCACCGGAGCCACCTACTCTATGAAATGGAAGCGCTTCACTCTTTGAGCTGCATCGCACCATTTATATCCCTTCACCTGTTCAGTGGATCAGGTCCTGGAGAACCTTATGTCCCCTCTCTGACTCGGGTTTGTGGTACTCTATCAAGGTACATCTCTGCGTATCATGTACCTGTGGATGGGCATTCTGCGGCTTAACTTCATGTGTCTCGCACATTCTTGAGGCGCATTCAGTATTTGAAGCCCCCAACTCATGACCCTGTCCCACCCTGGGACCTTAATTTTGTGCTGGAAAAGCTTATGCTGCCTCCCTTTGAACCAGCTGCATCTTGCGAGCTATGCTTTCTGTCGTGGAAAGTGTTATTTTTAGTTGCAATTACTTCTGCTCCAAGCCCTCATGTGTAAGGAACCTTATTTGATTTTCAACAAAGACAGGGTGTCTTTGTGTACCAATCCCAAGTTTCTCCCTAAAGTGGTGTAGGAGTTTACTTTGAGCCAAGTCCATCCACCTATTATCCACAACATTCCAGTCAAGGGGAGGCACTGCTCCATATCTTGGATGTGCACAGAATCTTGAGGTACTATACACACCAGAATAAAGACTCCAGGAAGTCTAATCAGTTGTTTGTTTTATTCACCCCTGGGAAAGCAGGTGCCCTGGTGTCCAGTGTTTGTTGAAATGGTTAGCTAATTGCATTGTTTATTGCTACCAGAAGTATGTCAAGGAATTCCTGGAGGGGTTAAAGGCCATTTCACTAGGATATGGCCACCTCGGTTGCTTGTTTCAGAAATGTGTCAGTTGCCACCTGGAGCACTGTCCACACTTTCACGAAGCATTACTGTCTGGACATCGCCTCTAGGTGTAGGGCCAACTTCGGCCTAGCTGTTCTTCAAGGCCTCCTTTCATAGGCTATTTTTTCCTTTTGACTACCTGCCAGACTGTCTGTAGTGCCAGAACTGCTTGACACTCAGTCCTACTGGTGATGGCCTGCTGCAAGAGATACCCTCGAAGTAAGATAATACAGTTACGTAAGAACTTACTGTAACAGTAGCTCTTTGAGAGGATCTCTAGCATCAGGCCCTGCTTTCCTTCCCTCCTTTCCCTTCACCTATGTCTCTCTCTCTCTCCTCTTCCATGGGGCAAGCCTTCTGCTTTTATTTTTTCTTTGCTATTGGGATACCTCAGAGTCTTCCTCAGATCCCCCTTACAGCATCCTGCTTTTGGTCTCCGGTGGGAGAACTGAGAAGGGTGTGGAGGCCGCCTGCCTTTATAGGATTGGCTGACGTCAGAGGTGGGCGGCCCCCTCTGGTAGACAGCTAGCTGGAAGGTTTCCTTGTGGTCCTAGCACCTGGTGGCTTAGGCCTGCTGCAAGAGACCCTCTTGAAGATCTGTTACAGCAAGTTCTTACGTAACTGTACTTTCTCATTGGTAAACCTTTTGTGCCTATGCACAGGTATGAAATGTCTCACGTGTTGTGGAAGATGGCCTTCCTGGTGATCATCACATCAGCCAGTAGGATCAGTGAACTCCAGGCACTCTTGATGTCCCTGGTCTTTCACGGGAACAAAGCTGTCCTTTGCCTACACCTGAAGAAGGTCATCTTGGAGTTCCACTTTAACCAGGTGATGAACCTCCCAGTTTTTTTCACGAATTCATCTTCAGAGGCCGACTGCAGGCTTCATACTTTGAACCTGTAGTGGGCAATCTCCTACTATGTAGAGTGCACGGCTGGAGTTGGGGGTGAGGCTCGCCAGCTGATTGACATATGCTGAATCCTCGCCTGGCAGACTGGCAGCTCAGAAGACTTGTTGGCAGGTGAATTATGTCCTGATTTAGACCTCTGTTAGAGTAGGGAGCCTCCTGTAGGTCTCGGAGCTCATTCCTCCAGACATACTGCTGCCGTGGTGGCTGTTTTCAGGGACATCACTGTCCAGGAGATGTGCAGGGCTGGCACCTGAAAGTCAGCACACTCCTTCATTATTGACCTTGAGTCTCATTGGGATGCTGCATTTGGGACCTTGATTCTCCAGTCTCTGTTTGCCAAACAGAGGTGTGTGCCTTGTCCGCTCATCCTGAACTGCTGGAAATCTGATGATATGTGGGTAAGTGAACCATATTCACACCCCTAGAAAAATACATGGTTCACATCCATACCATCCACCTGACCTCCCTTGACAAGTGGCAGACAGAGCCCTGCTTCCAGCGTACAAAGGTCTGATGGCATGGGGCGAAGCTGAGGGATATACCACCCAGGTGGTGGGAGAAGCTTTGCTTAAAGATGTTCTGGCAAATCAGCTCTTAAGGAAGAACTGCCGATGTGTGGATGTGAACCATATACCACTCCTTGAACTACAGTTACAGGTGAGTAACCTATTTTTCTAGAGGCATGGATGTGGTACACACTGGAAAGCGATGGTAGTCTGGATGTCTTTAAGCTAAACTCCTCCTCCCACTAGGGTGGATACATCCTCCGACTCCATCCCATGATGTCAGATCTATCTTTCCACTGGAAGAACAGGTCACCGCCTTTGTGCTCTGCTTAGGAATTTTCTCTGCAGTACAGGTGAACCATTATTCAAAGTTTTCAAAGCTAATTTGTGGGTTCCTCAACTCCATTCATGGCTACGATGGATCACAAGAGGCCTGGATTCAGGTTTTGTGTTCGGTGCTGCCAGAAAATGTCAGTGACCGATCTACATGACATGCATGTACTGCCTGGGTAAGCAACACAACATCTCGGGGTGTGACCTTTACCTCGCTACACTCCTGGAATCTCTTGAAAAGAAGAAGCTCTGACTCGCTAAGGGCTGTTCGACCAGGAGCTGGCTGATGAGTCTAACACCAAGGGCCGGTGTCATTCACTGGGCTTCTGACTCATTTCTGAATCCACGGGCATCCCCTTGGAGCCTGTCCGGAAGAGGGCAACTTACCCTCTCACAGACATTCTGGACCTGGACACATCTCTGGGGGTTGCCTTTGGGTGGCTGAGACCTACTTGGGACTGGCTCTGGAGCTCTGGCAGCATCCAGCATCCTGCCTGGCACCCTCAGCTCATATGGTCTGCAAGTATGCACCCCTCCACTGAGGGGCTGGTTTCAGACTCTGTGTTCCGCATGTCTGCACACTATGGGGACGTGGATAAGCCTCTGGGCATGCTGCTAAAAAGGCGTACGCAGTGACTACTTTGGGTTTCAGGCAGGCTAGTTATGCCGTTATTACGGATAACTCTGGCCATGCCCTGATGGGCATGTTAGATACCATCCTCCCCCACCTCCACCCAGAGCAGTGTGTGGTGGTGGAGATTATCGGAGACCATGGTCAAATGCTGGCTATACACCAGCTCCAGACAACCTTGGACATGGGCAACTCATGTGCTCATGCAGTGGCTGTCTCCATGTGTCGAAGGACCTGGCTACACTTGTCCACCTTCACAGTGGACACCAGAGGGCTGGTGATGTCACTTTCTTGGGCACTGACCCCTTTGGCCCTGGACTGGAAGGACACCTCACATGGATTGAAAAGTCCACTGCCACCCTGGACTTGGTGATGTCCCAGAAGGACCTGAAAAAGACCAAGAAACCGGCTTTCCAATACAGGTCCTTTTAGTTACCTGTTCAGTTTGTTCCACTGCCTGGACCATCATCACCCGCGCCATCGGGTGCTGCCTCGGCATCAACACCAGTTCAACCCGTCTGCTCTGCACCTCCTAGAGAGTCGTTAGTACTCTGACTGTCTGACCCTGCTGCAGAACAGGTTGATGTCAAAGAGGAATACCATCCTGACTGCATTCTCCCTCAGGATGAGGAGGAAGACACTGAAGTAGACTCTTCTGATAAGTCTGCTGTTTCTTCCACGAGCATGGACTCGGTCAAACATACCCCTAGGGCCTCCACCCCCCCGAGGACCCCTCTTTCTTCAACATCATGAAGCAGCTCTCTTCCACTATGAGGTTCCAGACTGAGGAAGAGGATATGACCTGGAGGAATCTGATCTATTTCTTAGAGATTTCAGAATCTCCACCCATGGCCATTCCTCCTCTGTTGCTAGCCCTGAATGAAGCTGTGACTGCTGCCTGGCACAGGCCCAATCTGGTACTAGCCATGCCTAGAAAGGCTGACAAGCTTTACCAGGCTCCTCGGGCTGCCCTTTTATGCAGCCTAGCCAGAAACTGACTCTGTGGTAATCGAGGTCACTCATGACAGGACTAAGGCACTCAAGCACCTTAGTTCCCTGCCGCCGATAGGGAATCCAGGAGGCGAGACCTCTGCAGCAAGAGGACCTTTGCCTCTGCCACTCTAGGCCGTAGGACTACCAGTTACTTGGCTCATTTGATCAAATACCAGAATACTCTCTGGAGGAAGGGCAAAGTTGCTGCTTAAGCCCTCCCTGAGAGTTCTCAAAAACAAGAGCTTCTCAAGGTTCTCCAGGCCTTGGAAAATGTTAGTAAGCATCTCCTCAAAGCCACCTGTGATTCTGCTGATACTACTGCCAGGGCGGCTGCCTCTGGCATTTGCCTTAGAAGGCACGTCTGGCTCCATGGCTTGGGCTTTGCAGCTGACATCCAGCAAAAGGTGTTGAATGCCCCATTTGTGGGTCACAAACTCTTTGACCCTGATGTGCAGAATATTATTAATGATCTGCAGGTCTAAAGTAGGGCTATTCGGTCTGTACACTCTCTTCATCATACTCAGCCCAGGAGAAGACTGAGGCCCTCCTTTCATAAGGCCTCTCACAAGGCTGGTTCTGGGCCCAAGCTCCAGGGTAAGCACAGGGCCAGCTCTGCCTTGCCCAACCCCTCCTCCACCTCTGACTCCTCTGCTAAGCTATCCAGAGGAGGAGGTGTGGCCTCGGCCATCAGCTCCTACCAGGAGACTGAAAAGATCTCAGTTATTTTTTAGTTTGGCAGATTAACCAAAAAGCATAGCCTGAGTTTTGCCAATGTTGACAACAAGCCTATTTCTGTTGATCCAGGACTGAATATTTAGGAAATCCACGGAAAGTTTATGGTTGAGAGTCAGAACATTATCTGAGCTGTATACAGAACAAGGTTGTTGGCATACAGCAACGACGAATAGGAGGAGGTGTTTTGCATTACGTTATTAATAAAGATCGAGAAGAGATCCAAGGAGATATCCCTGTGGTACACCAACATCAATGACTGTTTTGTCCAAGGTAGCCGAGTTGAATTTTACAATTTGAGTCCCATTGGATAGATAGCCATGAAACCAACTTACAGATTTTGCCAAGAATCCCAGGAATAGGGGGCTGGCTAACAGGAGAGGTTGATCAACAAGATAGATCAAAAGCCTTCGTCAGATCAATAAATACTGCACCAGTTAGAAGGCCCTGACCCATGGCATGAAGCGTGACATTGGCTAGCTGTAACAACGCAGTTTGGGTACTGTGGCCTTTTCTGAAGCCATGTGTTTTGTAGAGAGGAGATTATACTTGGAAAGGTGTTCTGTTACCTGTGCTGTGACGAGCTTCTCGAGGACTTTATTTAATACTGACAGTACTGCTATTGGCCTATAGATCGCTAAGTCCTTCTTGTCACCTTTTTTAAAAACCAGTGTAACTGGCTGGTTTCCATATATTAGGCACAATGCCTTCACCAAGAGACATACTGAATATTCTGGATAGTGGCCCCGCAATGAAGGGGACAGCCAGCTTTAAGAGTTTTGGTTCCAGGCATTTAGACCCAACAGCAGTACTATCTGCTATGGTATTGAGAAGTTTGAGGACATCCTTTTTAGAGATGGCTTTAAAGTAGAATAATGGCCCCACTGGTGTATCCTTCGGGGTAGGGGAATTAAGAATTTAAGTCCACAGGTGGGAAAGCAGTGGTATATATGGAGAGGTCTGAGAAGTGAGTGCTGAACGTATTGGCAATTATGCATGAGTCAGTACAGTGCACTCCTTTCAGTATCATGTCGCTGGCATAGTGTGTTTGCTTGGAGCAGAGGAAAGTTTTTATATGTGACCAAAATTTCCTAGGGTCACCAGCCGCATCTACCAATAGGCCCCTGCAGCACTGGCTTTTTGCATGCCTAGTTTGTTTTTTTGCACGCTGTTCCCTGTAGAAATGAAAGTCAGCTTGTAGCCCAGAGATTTCGTAATTTTTCCAGCATTTGTTACTATCCTTGAGACATGCGAGGAGGTCCTTATGTAACCATCTGGTTTGCTTACCTCATACATGCTGAGTGAGAAGAGGAGTATGCGTTTCTTGAAGTGACACAAATTCACACCTCACAGGCAGTACTTGTGGTTTCTGTTCCAGGGGGAGCATTACTAGTTCAGGGTACTGCCCTTTGGCTTATCCTTCACGCGCCGGGTATTTACCAAGTGCTTACCAGTTGTAGCAGCAGCCCTTTGACACGAAGGCCTCTATGTGTTCCCGTATCTGGACAACTGGTTACTGAAATCCCAGTCCAGGGAGCTCCTGTTGTTAACGCTAGGGCACACCTTGCAGTTGTTCCAGTCCTTCGGCATCACCGTCAATCAGCTGAAGTCTGTGTTGACCCCATCCCAGCAGTTGCATTACATAGGAGCAGTTCTGGATTCTACTCAGGGCAAGGCCTTCCTACCCCAAGACAGGGCAGACCACCTAATTACCCAAGCTCAGTAGGTGACTCAGAGCCGTTGTGTCCCACCCAGGACATTCCTGTGGCTTCTAAGCGTAATGGCCACGGCCACTGTTACAGTCCCTTTGGCCAGGCTGTACATGAGGATCCCGCAGTGGACCCTCAGGGTTCAGTGGGATCGGTGCTCAGATGACCTAGATCAACTGGTCCTTCTTTTTTTATTTAATGGGTAGTGTGACAAACTCAGGTACTGGAGGAGAGGGGGTTTCCCTGAGTAAGATAGTGTACAGCTGCAGCTGATTCGGCTGATTGGCTGCAGCTGCACAGACAGGAGAGCTTTAAAAACAGGAAGGAAAAGCCAGCAGGCAGTTGCTGCAGGGGTAGAGGGCTGACAAGCTGCTTGGATGTGTTCCAGAACAGGAGTCCCTTAAGCAACCCTCAGGAGATTGGTCTCCTGAATTAGGCCAAAAAGAAAAAAGTTATTTCCATTGTGAGTTTTCTGTTTTACTGTTTGTATTCTGTTTTTGTTTCATTTTTCCCTGGTGGGGCTTAAAAATGAAAAGGGCAGAAGCCCAAAGTTCTGTGTCACCAACCATATTAAGAAAATAAAAATATACCTGGTTGGTTTGATGTTAACAAACTGGTCTTCCTGAGACTCCTTAATCACCGCAAAGCTGATCCTGAATCCCATGGCGAGGTTGCGTCTTGTCACAGTAGGTACACTGGAATACAATATATTTTACAGGTACAACCTGCGGGCTAAGAAAATATATCACAATACATTAAACAATATATATTAAACGTACACCACAATAGGAATAGCTATTCCACGTTTGGTTAAATATATAATTATTCATACATACACATTAAAAGCATTCGCAATTGAACAATTTAAAGTTAGATAATAATGTACTTGAAAAGGGTGCTATAACTTGATAGGCACCGAATCTGTGATAGTATTTCATTCCAAGTAATAGATGTAGAGAAAGCAAAAGTCTCCTCCCCAGTCTGCAAAGTGCTTTACTGGTGGAAGGACCCAGCCAATCTTTTAAAAGGTGTCCCCTTTCTTATCCCCACTCCTCAGCAAATCTTCATCATGGATGTTTGCGGTCTGGGTTGAGGAGCTCACCTTGGTCCTTATCACACCAAGGGCCTCTGGTCTCAGTGGGAGGCTCATCTCTACATAAATGTCTCAGAAATGAGGGCAGCCTTACAGGCCCTCCTGAACCATCTCTCCCCGGGTCCTCTTCTGGTGCAATTGGACACTCTCAGTGTGGAATATTACATCAACGAGCAAGGGGGGGGGGCTCATTCCTACCCCATGCCAGGAAATAATGAGGGTCTGGTACTGGGCTCTAGATGATGGTTTAGAACTGTTGGCCGTCCATGCACCAGGCACCCAAAATGCTTTGGTGGACAGCCTCAGCAGGTCACAATCCAAAATGCTTGAGTGGGAGCTGCTGCTCCCGGTCGAAGAAGACCTGTTCAACTGGTGAGGTCATCCAGAGCTGGACCTTTTCGCGTCCCAACTTAATGCAAAACTGCCACATTTCTGCTTGCTAGATCCAGGGCCTAGAGTTTTCTGGTGAGATGCGCTATCCCTCTCCTGGAAAGGAAGGTTCTAGGGACATGGATATGTTGTTCTATCCACACATCTTGGCATGTCCTTTCCCCTTTAAGATCAACTGGAAAATCTTTACGCTGGCTCCTCCCACCCACCCGGGTGGTATCTCCCTCGGCTCCACCCCATGATGCCAGATCTTCCTTTCCTGGAAGAAGCAGGTTCTCTCCTTACCACTTCCGCGTTGAGTAGGCCCTGGTGCTCAAATCTTGAATTTACTTCCGAAACTTAAACTTGTAAGAGTTTTTCCTTAACGATCTTTGATCGCGATGGAGAACAAGTCCTCGCTCGAGTTCCACAGTAGCCCCTGTGGGCAGAAGATGTCGTGCACCGACCTGTATGCCACGTGTTTGTTGCCTGGGTTCTGAGCACGACACTCAGGCCTGCAATTTCTGTCGCTCCTTTCAACAAAATGTGCTCGATGATTGTCTCACCTGACTGCAGCTTGGCTGCCCAGAAAAACGGAACCCGCCAATCAAATCTAAGGAAGCCTGTTGGGTGGTCTCCACGGCTGTGGGGTTCACTGAGCAACTTGAGCAGATGGAAGGCATTCGAAGAGGAGATGGCTCGAGCCGCTGATCAGTCCTCTTCAGCCTCAGTCTTCGTCCCGCAGAAACTTGGCTCCACCTTTACGGGCTCCATCAAGTAGTTGTGCCAGTCTCTCCTAATCCAAGGGGGAGGGCCCATTGGCATTGCATAGCTCTCGTTCCCGTAAAAGGGAAAAAGAATCGAAGATGTTGAGAGAAAAGAAGACTCACCTTCGTCATTCTTGGGATTGAGAATGTTCTCGTTCTTGGAATCTCCGGTTTTGACTTTGGTCAAAACTGTGGCCTTGACCGCTGGCTTCACAGTGCCCCATCAGGCCAGCCGGCTAAGACGCGGGATGATGACCCAGTCAAAATTGTCATATACCACATCCACCCATTGTCACTCGATGAGACCAACAACTCCCTATTCAGGACTCCGGTCCTGCCTGGACCCACTGAGGAGGAGACCCAGCCACTGGGAACCTCCTTAAAGTCCCTGACCATCACCTGGAGTAGCCACGGATTTCCTCTGCTCCCTCCAAGTGCCCCCGTCTGTCTCCCGGTGGTCGAGGTCACAGTCATCTTCGTCTGAAAGTTCAAAGAAAAATCATAGATGCCACTCTGGGCGTTCTAAAAAGCAGCGCTGCTGCTATTCATCTTTGTCCTCTTCGGAAGTGGAGAGGCTTCGGTGCACATTGTGCCGCTGCTACGAGTATCTTATATGGCAACAATTGGTGTTCACCGATCCGAAGTCGATCCCAGCTTCCACACTGGCCATCACATAGCTGTCTCTTGCTAGGCCGACACCTCCAGAGTCTGTCGACACCATCCCTCCACCTGTGGAGCCAGTGAAGGTCCTTCTGGCTCAGCCGAAACCGGCCTTTCCACCTAAACAGCCTCCCTCGGGGGCTCCAGTCAAGGAGTCTCACAGGCTGACGGTCACTCTTACACCCGATCGCCAGTGACGGGTTGAAGGTGACATGGGTGGTTAGCTGATCTATCCGGACTCTTCGTTGCACTCCCGTCCGCTCAACGAGGAGTCGCTTGGGGTCTTTCAACGGGGGGTCCCACATCCTTCATGGGCATCCTATTTCTCCTCTCCGAATCCACAGGGATGCCTTTGAAGCCTGTTCAAAAACGGGCTCAATATCCCGGCAGACATCCTGGACAAAGGGGATTCTCTGATGGAGGCCTTCCCAGTAGCCGAAGCCATTGTTGGCCTGGCCCTGGATCTCTCGCAGCACCCTGCCTCCTGCTCTGCGCCCTCAGCCCGGATGGCCCGCAAATATGCAGTGCCCATCGGCTCCCTTTCAGGGTTCACATAACATCCTTCAGCTCAGGGGTTGGTGACCGACTCCGTGTTTTAGTGCTCGGGCAATTCAGGAAACACTGACAGACCTCTGGACAAAGAGTTAAAAAAACTAGACCACTCTGCCAGGAAGGTTTATGCTGCCTTTTTGCTCGGTCTCCGTCAGGCGAGCTCGACTGTCATCATGGCACACTCCTCCCATGCCCTTTTGGGCTCTCTGGATGAGGTGCTTCCTCATCTCCCCACAGACCTCCAGACCACGGTCAAGCAGGTCCAGGTCCAGGATCAGGATCAAGCTGTGGCAAACAGCAACTCCAGATGGCTCTGAACATTAGAGACTCCTGTGCGTGTTCGGTGGCGGCCGCAGTCACCATATGCTGCAGGGCTTGGCTGAGGTTCTCGACCTTTACGGCAGACACCCAGCATAAATTGGTAGATGTACCCTTCCTGGACGCCAACTTGTTCAGTCCCAGGGTCCATGGTCACCTACAACACATTGAGAAGTCCCATGCCACCTTGGAATCCTTTGCTTTCACCCAGAAGGAATCTCAGGGTTCCAAAAAGCAGCAGCGCAAGCCCTTTTGGCCTTCTGCCCCTGCAGCCAAGCCAGCCCAGTACCAGTCTGGGCAACAGCAGCAGGCTCAGTCTTGGTGCGCTCAGCCCAAGTCAGGGGCTTCCGCAGTCCGAAAGCCCAGAGAGATGGGACCCAGCAGCCCTTTGGCCAGTTCCTCGTCCAGGCCTGCACATTGACGGGATGGGGGTGACCACCCACATGCCTGTCACACCTCCTCTGGCTCCTCTGTGGGGGGCTTGATCCACTACTCCCTTTCCGCCTGGTCCGCTGTTACCATGGACAGGTGGGTTCTGGAAATGATCGGCCAGGGTCTGCCTCTGGGATTCGAGCAGTACCCACCAAGTCGAGCCTGCGCACCACGGAAGGAAAAAGTATCCGTGGAGACTCAGTCGGCTCTCTGAGAAGACATCACCCAACTCCTCTGCAAGGAGGTGGTGGTCAGAGTCGCGGAACCCCTGTCAACCCAGGGTTTGTTTCCAGGTACTTCCTGGTCCCAAAATGGATGGGAGGCTGGTGCCCCATTCTAGATCTGCATGACCTGAACAAGTTCCTCAGGTTTCGCACCTTCAGGATGGTAACTCTGTCTCAGATCATACCATCTCTGGAGCAAAACATGTGGTTTTGCTCCCTGGGTCTGCAGGATACGTTCTTTCACATCCTGATCCGTCCATCCCACTGAAGATTCCTCTGCTTCTGAGCCGAGGGAACCCTCTACGAGTTCTAAGCCATGCCGTTCAGCCTGTCATCAGCCCCCAGGGTCTTTGCCAAATGCACTGCAGTGGTGGCATCCCAACTTCAGCGTCAAGGGGTCAGAGTGCACCCCTATCTGGATGATTGGCTTATAGTGGGTCCCTCCAGGCAGGAGGTGGAGAGGTCCTGGGACCTGGCCCTCCAGACCTGCATCAACCTTGGCCTCCTAGTCAGTTAGGCCAAGTCAGAACTCATGCCCTCGCAGGTGATCTGCTTCATTGGGGCAGAGCTCAATTCTTGCCGCGCCAGAGCTAGACTCCTGGTGGACAGGGCAGAGGTTCTCTCCTCCTTTGCCCGATCATTTCTAGTTGGGCACTTGCACCCTGCCCGGGACTTCCTGCAACTTCTGGGCTACATGGCGGCCTGCACCTCCATGGTCCGATGGGCCAGGTGGCATATGCGCCCCCTACAGTGAGAGCTGGCCAGCCAGTGCACTCAGTGACTAGGTAATTTCGACCAGCTGGTCACTGTGACCCAGAAGATATGGGATGCTCTCCAATGGTGGACCGTCCCAGAGCATCTGCAGGAAGGGATCCCGTTTGTCCAACCCGAGTCAGTAGTCATCCTGATGACCGACACCTTTCTCACAGGCTGGGGTGCCCACTTGGGAGAACAAAGTTCATGGGCTCTGGACCCCCGAGGAATCCCAATGCCACATCAGCCTGCTGGACCCCAGGCCTCTTTTATGCCTTCCCTTGATCCACAAGATGCTCAAGATCAGGAGGAACAAGGCATAGGTGATCCTGGTGGCTCCGGATTGGCCCCACCAGTTTTGGTACCCCGATATCCTCAGCCTCAGCAACAGGCTCCCAAGATGACTTCCAGTATGCCCGGATCTGCTTGCCATCATTAAGGGGAAGGTACTCCACCTGGACCTTCAATCGCTGCACCCGACAGCCTGGTTCCTGAGCAGCTAGAGTTCCAGGCGTTGGGTCTCTCTGAAGATGTATTCACTGTAGTTGAGGCATCTAGGAAGGAATCGACCAGGAAGTGCTATGCCTTCAAATGGAAGAGATTCTCCATTTGGTGTCAGGGCAAGGGTTTGAACCCTCTGACCTGTCCAGTGACTAGCATCCTAGATTACCTATGGTCTCTTACCAAAGGGAGACTTTGGTCGATGACCCTTATGGTGCACCTGGCAGCCATCTCTGCTTACCAGGCGCGGGCCGGTCAGCAGTCGGTGGTGCAGGAGAAGGTGGTCTGTCCCCTCCAGTGTGTGAACCACCACCACCGTGGGATCTACTGCTGGTACTGGCAAAGCTCATGGGCAAGCCATGCGAACCGATGCACAAGTGCGAGATGTCACATTTGTCAAGGAAGAAACATAGAAACATAGAATTTGACGGCAGATAAGGACCGCTTGGCCCACCCAGTCTGCCCATTTTCCTACCTGATGGATAAGCTGCAGATCCTAGTTAACCAGCAGCCTACTTCTTCCTACCCCCACCCCCTAGAATTGCCTTATGACTGTCCCATGCATGCTTGAATTCCACCACTGTTTTTGACTCCACAACCTCCTCTGGAAGGCTGTTCCATGCATGCACAACCCTCTCTGTAAAAAAATACTTCCTTAAATTACCTCTGAGCCGCCCCTTCTATCTTCGTTATTTGTGTTCTTGCACACCTCTTTTTTTTGAAAGATGCTACCCTCTTGGACTTTGTTGATTCCTTGAGGTACTTGAAAGTTTCTATCATGTCCCCCTCTCCCTCCTTTCCTCGAGGCTATACATATTAAGCTCATGAAGTCTCTCTTCATATGTCTTCCGGTGCAGACCCTGCACCATTTTGGTGCCCTCCTCTGGACAGCTTCCATCCTGTCTATGTCTTTGGAGATTGGGTCTCAGAACTGCATGATACTCAGATGTGGTCTCACCAGCTGTCTGAACAGAGGGATAATAACTTCTTGTTTCTGCTGGTGATGCCTCTCCTATGCATCCAGTATCCCCCCAACCCTCCTTGCTGCCCTCTCACATTGCTTGCCCACCTTTAGGTCATCTGATATGACTACCCCAGGTCCCTTTCCATTTTGTTGTTGTTAGTATCTCACCCCCATTGTGTACTCTTCCCTGGGTTTTTGTTTCCCAGGTGCATTACCTACACTTCTTAGCATTGAATCTAAGCTGCCATACATTTGACCATTCCTCTAACCTTGCCAAGTCCTTCTCATCCTTTCCACCCCACCTTGTGCATCAACTCTGTTGCAGATCTTTGTGTCATCTGCAAAGAGACATACTTTCTTCAGTCCCTCTGCAATGTCGCTTATAAAGACATTGAAGAGGACCGGTCCTAATACTGAACCCTGTGTATTCCCACTGCTAACCCCTTTTTTCAGAGTGGACCCATTTACTATTACCTCTGTGTCCTATTCTCCAGCCAATTCTTTACCCAGGCTGTCATCTTGGGACCCACTCCCAGGCTGGCTAACTTGTATATTAATCTTTTGTGTGGGACTTTGTCAAATGCCTTGCTAAAGTCTAGGTAGGCCATGTCCACAGTCCCTCCCTGATCTACTACTTTGGTCACCCAGTCAAAGAAATCTATCAGATTTGTCTGGCATGACCTTCCCGCTGTGAATCCATGCTGCCTTGGGTCCTGTGCCCCTCTGGCCTCTAGATACGCAACAATTCTTTCCTTCAGAAGTGATTCCATCATTTTCCCTACCACTGAGGTTAAACTAACAGGTCTGTAGTTTCCTGCTTCTGCCTTGCTCCCACTTTTGTGAAGGGGAATCACATCTGCCCTCCTCCAGTCCTCAGGTACCACCCCATCCTTCCATGATCTGTTAAAGAGGGTAGTCAGTGGTGTCACTAGTTCTATCCTTAGTTCTTTTAGAATTCTGGGATGAATTCCATCAGGCCCCATTGCTTTGTCCACCTTCAGTTTTTAAGAGCTCTTTCAGAACTCTTTCTTCTGTAAATGGGCTGGTATCAACTTCTGTATCCAGAGTGTTTCTACTGTTTGTTTTAGGTACCTCTCCCTCTTCCTTTGTAAATACTGAGCAAAAATATTTGTTTAGTATCTCTGCCTTTTCACAGTCACCTCTACCCACCCTCCTCCCTTTATTAAGCCTCACTATCCCTCCTTGGTCTTCCTTAGCTCCTGATGTACTATAAAGGTTTTATCCCCTTCTTAACTGAGTTGGCTGTCTTTTCCTCGGTTTGGGCCTTTGCTGTTCTGACTGCCTTTCCAGCTTCCCTTTGCTTTAACTGATACAGTTCTCTGTCCTGTTCCTTCTGTGATTCCTTGTAGTTCCTGAATGCTTTCTTTTCTCTTGAACCTTCACTGCCACTTGAGAACCATAGTGGTTTCTTACCTTGTTTCGTTTTGTTTATTTGCTTTACACAAAGGCTTGTTACCTCTGTGATGGCAGTTTTATTATTCCCATTGTTCTTCCACCCTCCTTCCTGCCCATTTGCTAGTGCATTCCTTAGGCACTCACCCATTTGGCAAAGTCAGCCCTCCTAAAATCCAGTACCTTTGTCTTTGTGTGGCTTGACTCTATTGCTGTTTTTATTGTGAACCATACTGTTCGATGGTGCTGGTTCCCAGATGGCTACCACTTCTACATCTGTGATCCTCTCTTCATCTCCGTTTGAGAGAACCAGGTCTAAGATTGCTCCCTCTCGAGTGGGCTCAATACTAGTTGTCTAAGGCATGCCCCTGTAGGGCATCCAGAATAACCCCACTCTTAGAAGTGGCTGCTGCACTGCACTCAGTTAACATCTGGCATATTCAGATCACCCATCAGCAATATCTCCCCTTTATCTGCCATTCTAAGTATACTTTCTATAATTTCCTTGTCCATTTCCTCCCCTGAGAGGGGGGTCTGTATACAACCCCTGTGTGGATTGTGGTGCCATTGCCTGTCTCCAAATTGACCCACAGTGCTTCTTCTCCTCCCTGTTTACCCTTTTGTTCTGTTGCTTTGATTTCTTCTCTTATGTAGAGAGCTACTCCTCCTCCTCTTTTACCCTCCCTGTCCCTCCTGTAGATAGTGTATCCTGGTATGTTTGCGTCCCAGTCATGGTTCTGTGTGTACCATGTTTCTGTGACTGCCACAATATCCAGATCTTCCTCCTCCATCAAGGCCACTAACTCAGGAAGCTTGTTACCCAGACTACGGGCATTGGTACTCATTGCTCTCCATTTTTTGATGGCTTTACCTTCTGTAGCGGCACCCCCCACTGACCTTTCTACCTTGGTCTTTTTCTCATTTAGTACCCTGTTTTGTAGGGGAGGCTGGGATTTTCCTTCTGTATCAGTGCCTCCCCCTTGACTAGTTTAAAGGCTTGCCAATGAAGCATTTAAACCGATTCCCAAAGACTTGTTCCTTCCTGGACAGATGCAGACCATCCTGCCAGTATAGGCTGGTGTCCTCAGGTGGAACCCAGTCTCAATGAAGCCAAACCCCTGTGCTCCACACCATTTTTTAACCATTTGTTAAACTGCATGGTGCAAAGTACCCTCGCCTCACTCATGCCACTGACAGGCAGCACCTCTGAGAAGGATACTGTGTGTGCTACTTGTCTTAAGCCCTTCCCCAACTCTGCAAAGTCCTTTTGCACTGCTCTAATCTCATGATGAGCCAAGTCATTTGTCCCTAGGTGGACAATGATGTCCAGCTCAGACTCCCGTGCAACTGTTCTCATGATCCTAGGATCGCTTCCTGTCCTCAAGCCATGTGGCACCAGGCAGGCACCTTGCCCCAGTTTCCTGCTCCCCCAGTTCTATCCCCTAATAATTGGGTCCCCCGCCAGAACTGCTTTCTTTCCTGTGGTGCCCTCTGCCTCCTTCCTGAGGGCCTCCCTTGTGACAGTTGTCTGCACCCTCCTTAGTCTCCTCTGCGGGTGCATCCATAGGGAATTATGCTCACCCAGAATGGTGTATGGATTGTGAGTGTAACTGACGGGTGTGCCTCTGTTCCACCCTTACCTCCCTGAGCCACTGTGGTCCAACTGCTGTGCTTTCTTAGCAACCTCTGAGGTAGTGGTGGTGGCTGTGGTGCTCCCTGGATGGGGAGGTTCCTTGCCACTGTCCAGTGCGGCCTGAAGATGGGCAGCTTCCTCCCTCAGGGCAGATAGTTGTCTGCAAACAGGCAGCATCTCAGCCTCCAGAAAGACTCCTGGAAGACTGCTGCCCCACAGCCATTACATTGTACTACTCCCCACATAACTGTCTACCTTGTTTTTTTTTTGTGTGTGTGTGTGTGATTGGTGCGTTATATAGAAATATATGTATTTATATAATGTGT
Organism: Neoceratodus forsteri; assembly: GCA_016271365.2. Lineage (NCBI taxonomy): Eukaryota > Metazoa > Chordata > Ceratodontiformes > Ceratodontidae > Neoceratodus > Neoceratodus forsteri. Next base: position 149,044,504 of record CM057453.1, on the reverse strand, counting down.
ATGCTTATATTGTCAGTGCAGTGTGCTAGACAGGATATGACAGTGATGTGTACCTTGCCCTCTTGAAGACAGCCTTCTTGGTGGCTATCACATCAGCCAGAAGGACTGGGAAGCTCCACATGCTCTCAGTCGAGTCTCCTTATCTGGTCTTCCATAGGGACAAGGTTGTTCCGCGCCCCAACCTGAAGTTCCTTCCGATGGTTGTGTCGGAGTTCCACCTGAACCTGATGATGACTCTGCCGGTGTTCTACCCTAATCACACCTTGGATGCCGAATACAGGCTCTTTACCTTGAACCTGAGGTGAGCGTTCACATACCATAAGGAGAGCACAGCTGGAATTCGGGGAGAGGTTCACCAGCTGTTTGTCACCTACGCTGAAGCCGCACCTGGCAGACCTGCATCCAATCAATTGACAGATGGATTACATCCTGCATTGATCAATGTTATAGTTTGGCGGGTAGAGATCCTCCTGGAGGGCTAAGGGCTCATTCCACTATGGACGTCCCTATCCAGGAAATCTGCGGGGCTACCTAGAGGTCAGCAAACACCTTAATTTCCCACTACCACACTGACCTACATTCATGCCGGGGTGATGGTTTTGGGGCCTCAGTTCTCCAATCTCTGTTCTCTAAGTAGGGGGTGTGCGCCTTGCCTCCCTCCTTCCAGAGAACTGCTAGAAGTCTGCCAAGACATCCACATCCCTAGAAACAAAGGTTACTCACCCCTAACAGTAATTCTAGGAGTGGCATGCATTGTTCATCCACATGGACCCACCCAACCTCCCCGGCTTCGATGCACAACCTCTGCTTCCAACGGCAAGATCTGATGTGATGGGGAGGAGCCGAGGGATATGCCACGTGGGTGGGTGGGAGGAGCCAGCTTAAAGACTTTCCGGCTGATCTTAAAGGGGAAAGAACATGCCAAGGCGTGTGGATGAAAAACATAAAAAACAAGGCCAGCTTACTGGGGCTGTTTTTATTGACATGTCAAAGGCGTTTGACTCGGTTAACCACAACCTGCTCCTGCATCAACCAGGCTCTATTGGCACCTCCCAATCCACACTTGCCTGGTTTGCCAGCTATCTGAGGAGCCACTCCCAGTCTGTATGCTGTCATAAAGTTCTCTGCCCCTGCCCTGCTTCACTCGGACGTCCCACAAGGTTCCACACTTGGGGCCCTGTTCTTTTCTTTGTTCATCAATAACCTACCTTCGGTGCCATCCCACAGTCTCTCCTTACTCTATGCCGATGACTTGGTTCTCTATGTCTCCTCCAGCTCTATCCATGAAATTAACTCCCACCTCTCCTCTGATCTTCATCATATCCAAACTTGGCTTACATCCCACTGCTTGGTGCTAAATGCTGCCAAGACCCAGGCTATGCTCTTTGGGTCACAAAGGAAATCTGTCACTTCACCTCCATCTCTCCAGGCTTCTCATCTTGATGGGTCCCTTGTGGAAGTAAGTCAGTCCTTCAAATACCTAGGGGTCACGCTGGATCCAACTCTTAACTTCTCTCTGCATGTCAAAGCTGTCTGCAAATCAGTCAATGCTAAAACTGGACTGGCTTACTGAGTCCGTCAGTTTCTGACCCCTGCTGCCAGGATCTCTGTTGCCCAAGGTCTTCTCCTCCCTGAACTCTGCTACGCTCTACCTGTCTTCGCTATGGCACAGGTAAGCATCTTGCAAATGTGAGACGTTGCCTACAACAATGTAGATTTGCGCTATCTGCTCCTCATCTTAAGCACCACTGTACTTTCTACTCTGACCTCCACTGGTTGTCTCCTTCCTTGCGTCGGGCTTATTCATTAGGTTGTCTGACTGACAGCATTATTCGTTCTTCTGTCCCCTCTACACTCGCTGCTATGCTCACCCCCATGGACTGCCCTTATTCCCTTTGTTCCATGTCTTTAGCTCTGTCATCTGTCTCAAAATGCTGTACCAGGATGGGTGAACTCGCCTTCTCCTTCTATGCCCCCAAATTTTGGAACTCTCTCCCACTTGATCTTAGGCACTCCAAATCCCACCTCACTTTCAAGAAAGGCCTCTCCAGTTACCTCACCTCCCTTGACATTTGCAAATGTCCCTAGCCTCATGAGTCATGCAAATCTGCCATTGCCCTGCACTTAAATTTCCCTGTGGCCTCTTGATTCCTCCCATCCCCACGCTTCCTCAGCTGCAGCTACGTACTTTGTTCCCTGTCGCTGCCTGGGAATTTTCTCCTTGCTGACTTACCGACAGCACTGTCGTGTTTGGTACAATATTAAATGAAAATTGTGCCTTTTTGTCTGCATTGTTCCTATTATACTGTGTGATATGTACCTCTTCTATGTACTATGCAACTTGTACCTCTGTATAACTGTTTGGAATCTCCTATTGTGCAACACTGTAAATGTGTTGTTTTTTTTACCTGTTCCTTGATTTGCACTCTCCTGGGTCATGCCTGAAAATAGGCAGTTCTGTCTACTGCACTTACCCGGTTACCAAAAGCAAATAAATACACCACTCCTAGAACTACTGTTACAGGTGAGTAGCCTGTGTTTTCTTTACACCTTCTCTCCCTTTTCTCTGATTCAGAGAGTGCTCAACCTACAGGTGGAGGGTACCACCCTAATTCTGGTGGCTGTATTCTGGCCTTGTCAGATACAGTTTCCACTACTGCAACAATTCACTGTGGAGCTTCCATTTCCTCTGCCCCTCTCTTGAAACCTGTTGATACAGGCTTAGGGGACACTGGTTCATCCAGACCTCAAGTCCCTCCATCTGTACAACTGGCTCCCAAGGACATAGGCATTGCTCGGTTTGGGGTAGCTTAAAAAAAGTGGTTGATGTCCAGGTGGTGGCAAGGAAACCTTCTACCAGGGCCACTTACTCGATGAAGTGGAAGTGATTTGCTATATGAGTCACTTCCCACCACTTAGACTCTTTTAATTGCCCGGTCAACCAAGTTCTTGAGTGTCTCCTGTCCTCATCAGATGCAGGACTAAAATATTCCTCCATCAAGGTGCACCTCTCTGCTATTTCAGCCTTTCATGTGCCTATAGATGGCTATATTGTGGCCCAATTGGATGTGGCCCATACTTTTCTAAGAGGCATCTATACCCGAAGCCTCCTATATGTAATCCGGTCCTGGTTTGGGACCTCAATTTCATGCTCAAGAAGCTGACCCTGCCTCCTTTTGAACTGTCCGCGTCTTGCGAGCTATGCTTTCTGTCTTGGAAAGTGCTATTTTTAGTTGCCATTACTTCTGCTTGAAGAATTTCAGAGTTACAGGCTCTCATGTGTTAGAAGCCTTATTTGATTTTCCACAAAGACAGGGTCTCTTTGCTCACTAACCCTAAATTTCTTCCTAAGGTGGTGTCTGAATTTACCCTAATTCAGAGCTGTAGCTTCATAAGCACCCTCTCAGTCAGGACCTTTACCATCCATCTGCCTGATTATTTTCCAGAGCAGCCAATCCAGGGGAAGCATTGCTCCATTCTTAAGATGTGCACAGAATGTTGTGTTACTATACACACTGTACGAAGGACTGCAAGAAGTCCTCTCAATTCTTTGTTTCTTTTGCCCCTGGCAGAGACGATGGCCAGTTTTGAAACAGTGCTTGTCCAAATGGTTTGCCAACTGTATTGTTTTCTGTTTCAGGAAGTATGGTAAGGAATTTTTGGGGTTGTTAAAGGCCATTCCACCAGGGGTATGGTCACTTCTGTTGCCTGTTTCAGGGACGTGTCTGCAGCCAAGATTTGTGCTGCTGCAACTTGGGAGTACCGGCCACACATTTACCAAACACCTGATGACAGAGATATCCCTGAGGAAGATAGGACATACTAACATACTAAAATGCCAGCAGAATAGGCCTAATGGTCTTTAGTGTCTGCTCGTTTGGTCAGCCCCCACCCTGGGTGCTGACCTTTCTGCCCCCTCACCTTCTCTGGCTTCTCCCTTCCCAGTTCCGGATATTCTTGCTGCATTGGATTTTGCTTCCAGAAACCTTCCCCTGTACCTGTCCCACCCCTCTTGAACCCTCCACCAGCCCCCTAGGCAGCGCATTCCATGGCTCCACCACCCTCTCAGTGAAGTAGCACCTCCTCCTTTCTCCCTGAATCTTCCCTCCAGCTTCCACCCATGCCCTCTAGTGGCCCCCTCCTCCTTCCTTGAAGCACCCTGACTGTTCCTACCCTATTTACCCTCTTCATGTACCTGAAGACCTCTATCATGTCCCCCCAGTCCCTTCTCTCTTCCAATGTGTACATATTTTGCTCTTCGAGCTTCTCCTCATAGGTCCTGTCCCCCAAGCCCCAAATCATTTTGGTTGCCCTCCTCTGGACCCTCTCCAGGAGTTTAATGTCCCTCTTTAAGTGTGGCCTCCAAAACTGCATGCAGTACTCAAGGTGAGGCCTCACCAGGCAGTTATACAGAGGGAGTATCACTTCCCTCCTTCTGGAGGTGATCCCCCTAGCGATGCATCCCAGCATCCTGTTGGCCTTGGCTGCTGCCCTCCTACAAGTCTCCGGTTGTTCATCTTGACATCCACCACCACCCCAGGTCCCTCTCAGCCATCAAGACTTGTAGCATCCCCGGGTGTACACTTGGCCGGGTTTCAGGCCCCCAGGTGGAGTACCTTGCATTTCCCTGCATTGAACCTCAGCTTCCACTTTCTAGACCATCTTTCCAGAGCCTCCAGGTCCCCCTGTAGGGCCACCCTCTCCTCCTCCCCATCCACCACCACCCCCCAGTTTTGAGTCATCCACAAAGAGACTCATCTCACTCCTGATTCCTGTCCTTATGTCAGAGACGTAGGCGTTGAACAGGAGGGGCCCAAGGACTGATCCCTGTGGGACCCCACTAATGACCCTCCTTGGGGATGAGACTATCCCACCAACTACGACCCTCTGGGTCCGGTCCTGGAGCCAATTGTCTATCCATCTGATCATCTGGTTCCCCACCCCCATTTCTCCCAGCTTATCCAACAGGCCCACATGAGGAACAGAGTCGAATGCCTTGCTGAAGTCTAGAAAGAGGACGTCCACTGGTCTAGCCAGGTCCAAGGCACTCGTCATCCAGTCATAGAACTCCACAAGGTTTATCTGACACGATTTCCCCGGGATGAATCCATGCTGTCTATCGTCCAGGCACCCTGACTTTTCCAGGTCCCCCCCTAGCCTCTCCTTGACAATGCCCTCCATCACCTTGCCCACCACCGATGTCAGACTGACAGGTCTGTAGTTCCCTGCCACCTCCCTTGATCCCCCCTTGTGGAGAGGCACTATATGCGCCACCTTCCAGTCCTGGGGCACCCTCCCTGTCCTCAGAGAGATGGTGAAAAGCTCTGCCAGGGGTTTTGCCAGGACATCCGCAACTTCCTTCAGCACTCTGAGATGTAATTTATCTGGCCCCGGTGCTTTCTGTGTCTTAAGGGAGCTGAGGGCTTCCCTCACTCCCTCTGCTGTGATTTCCACTTTCGGTACCTCTTCTTCCTGCTTAGCCCTCCCCCCTCCTGCCAGTGATGCCTCCCCCTCTCCCCAGACCCGCCGATCGGTAAGGGTCCCCCCCTTCTCAGTATCTCTGTCTCCTCCCATGTATGATGCAGCACCCCCATTTTCCTTGGTGAAAACTGAGGTGAAGTACTCATTTAGTACCTCAGCCTGCTCCACCAGGTCTTGTGCCCATCTCACCCGATTTAATCCTGCTAATCTGCCCCTTCACCCTTCGTTTTTCCCCAGTGTATCTAAAGAACCCCTTGTTCCCTCTCCTAATTTCCCAGGCCAGGTTCTGCTCCTTCCTTGCCTTAGCCGCCCTCACCACCCTAGTGGCCCTTCTAGCCATCAACTCATACTCCCCTCGAGCCCTTTCACTCCTTGAGCACTTGAATTGCCTATAGGCTGCCTTTTTTCCCCGCACCACCTCCTGGACCTCCCTCATCCACCAGCAGAGTTTTCAGGCCCTACTGCATTTTCGTCTTACTCTTGCACAGGTGCTGGTAGCATCCTGTACCCCTCTCCTGATGATTTCCCACCTACTATCAGCGTCCATGTCTGACCCAATCACATCCAAATGCTCCTTAAGGATCCTTCCCATTTCCTTAAAATCCATCCCCCTGAAGTCAGTTACCTCCGTCTTTGTGCAGCCTTCTAGCCCTCCTAGGTCCAGGCAGAACCAGACCGTGGCTTGGTCACTCCCTGCCAACGGGCCCTTACCTCCAGGCCCCCAGTCTGGTCACTGTCTGCCAGGACCACATCCAGTACCCGCGCCTCCCTGGTCGGTTCCCCCACCTGCTGAGTTAGGAATGCATCTTGAAAGACATCCAACAACCTCTGTTCCCTGGTCACAGAGGATGTCATAGTCTCCCAGTCTGTTCCTGGCATGTTTAAGTCCTCCAACACCACCACTGTTCCTCTGCCCAGTCTGCAGTGTCTCCCAACATCTGCCACCAGACTCTCCTCCAGCTCCTCCACCAGGGCAGGGGGTCTATACACCACTCCTATTTTTACTCTCTTGCCCCCCCTTGTTATCAAGGTGACCCAAATCGCCTCCACGGTTCCCTCCGCCTCCTCTACTCCCCCTATGCCAATGCAGTTTTTGACTATCATTGCTACCCCTCCTCCCCTTCCCTTTCCCCTGTCCTTCCTGAACATAGTGTAACCCTCCAGGTTCAGGTCCCAGTCGTGTCCTGCAGTGGCCCAGGCCTTAGTGACTGCTGCCACATCCACTGCTCCCTCCGTTAGCATCACCTGGAGCTCAGGCATTTTATTGCCCAAGCTCCTGGCATTTCGAAGGACTACCTTCCACCCTTTCCCTATACTTCCATTTCCCCTGCTCGTGTTCCCATGGGGATTCTGTTTTCCCCTGGTCTGCACTTTACCAGTCGGCCTTTTCCCGCAATCCTCCAGCTCCCCAGGGGGGTTGAGACAGAGTCCCTCCTTTATCGGCACCCTCTTGACAGCCTTTTCTCCCATCCCTCGCCCTTCACAAGTTTAAACCCCACTTTTCACCAATGAACCCCTCTATTTTCAACTTAAGTATTCCCCTCCCCTCCAAATTGAGATGGAGTCTATCTTTAGCATACAGCTCCTTATCCTCCCAGGTCTCCCCCAATCCCCCATCAACCCATACCCTCTGGCCTCACACCAATCCCTGAGCCACTGGTTTATCTCCCTAATCTTCCTTTTGTGTTCCCCACTAGCCCTTGGCACCGACAGGATTTCTGAGAAGGAAACTGTGCATCCTATGTCATGACAGACCCTGGCAAGCTACCTGAATCTTGCCTGTATCTCTAGCTCACTATTTCCCTCAATGTCATTTGTACCCAGGTGGACTAGTATGTCCGGGGAACCCCCACAATCTTTTGCCAGCTGATATATCTCATGCTTAGCCCTGTGCACCTTTAGTCCAGGGAAGCATTTTGTTCTTACTGGCCAGGCTTCTCCCTCCCTATCCCATTTGATACCCCTGATCATAGAATCCCCCACCAGGAGCACTCTGACCGCTCCTTTTCCTCCATTTCCCCCCCTTCCATGTCCTTCATCCTTTCTACCAGCCCCTCCACCCAGCTGGCTCCTTGTTTCTTCCCCTATCTGGGTGCCACATGCCACCCCCTCCTTTTTAAAGTACAAACTAAGCTCTCTTATCCACATACTGTAATACTTACTGTATCTTACTTACTGTAACAGTAGATCTTCGAGGGAATCTCTGTCATAAAGTCATGCTGTCCCTCCCGCCATCCCCTTTTCTCTCTCTTTACAGCTAGGTTGTCCTGTTGCTCCAGCCTTTCTGCTAGCTGGGCACCTTCTTGCTCTCATTGGTTCCCTGGTGGGATTCCTATCTCTTATGGACTCCTGCTAGAGAAAGAACTGAGGAGGGAGTGGAGCTATCCACTCTTATGTAGGGCATGTGACGTCGGAGCACAACATCAACGTGGGCAGCCGCTAATAGACTGCTGCAGAAAAAGCTTCTGTGGGAGCCTGATGGCTAAGTCCCATAGATGTGACCTGATGACAGAGATTCCCTCAAAGATCTACTGTTATGGTAAGTTCTTATATAACTGTTCTGTATAAAATGTGCAGCAGCTGTGTATATTACGAAACCCTGCTGGCCGGCTGGCCCAGAAGCCCCATCAAACAACTGCACCAAACGTTTTTTTTATTTTTGAAATTTTTATTGGAGATATCTTCTTGCCAGCTCTACTAAGATGCGTGGCTCACTCAACGGCTATGCCCAAATGGTATTTGTTGGCAGGCAGATTTCATTTCTTTGTGCCTGCCATATATGCAAGTGTGAGTCAGTTGACTCTCTGTCTTGGTCCTGGGTCGGCAGCACCAGTGATGATAATGCTATGGTAACTAGCAGTTAAACGGTGGATAAGATGGTGGTCGTTTGTCACATTTTTTTTGTATTACATGTAAAATATGAAAGGGAAGGGCAGTCAGAAGACCCACAGTCTTGCTGAACTGACACATCCAAAAAACCCCAGGGATAAGTTCAAAGAACAGGACATAGCTAAATCTGCTGCTATTTAAAATGCAATTTCTTTGTTAAATTTTCTTTGAAGGCAGGAACCAAAGTATCCACTTTATAATGCCCTCAGGGAGATCCTTTGACTTGCAGTAGTTGCCAGGAAGAACATGTGTTGGGAGGGGTGTCTCAGGGAGCCCTTGAATTACATCAGAAAGACCTTTGATGTGTAGATAACAAGGACCCAGACGAATTTGGAAGGTCCAATACACATTCTCAGGATGCTTTGGAAGAACATCACAGAAACTGTTTGTGTGTGTGTGTGTGTGTGTGGCAGAACAAAAAAAACAGTTCTGACCAGTTAACCTGAGGAGAGGAAATTGAGTATGTCACTTATCATTTTTTTTTAATCTTGTTGGGACATCCTGTGCTGTTAAAATATAACTTTTAATACTCCAAGACGGAGTTTAATGACCTCAGAGAGGAGGCCGGCTCAGGACTGCTTTTATCCAACTGAGCAAGCCTTAGAGAGTCACATTTTATTTTATTTCTGACTGAGAAAAGAAGGACAACATCAGCACTGTAGGAGATAAGTACAGTATTACAGTATGTGGATAAGAGAGCTTAGTTTGTACTTTAAAAAACTGTTTTGTTTTTAAGATTGTATGTGTTTGGGATATTTGTTCTGTATTTATTGTTCTGCAAAGATATATTTTACAACGCAAACTGCCTGAAGTGCCTTGACATTTCTTTTTATTTAAGTGGAGCTTTAAAAAGGTTACAGTTAACACTGTGTATGGGCTTACTGATACACCAAACTGGAAAATGGATAGAGTTCTCTAAAGTCTTGCATAGAGTTCTAAGGGTTAATTTGAAAGACCTGGTTGGGTGCCCGTAGGCAAAGATATCTGGGCCCCCGAAGACAGAATTATCTGAGCCTGGTAATTGGGTATGCTAACAAGAGGATATCAGTTTGAATCCCTCCAGAACTTGAGACTAAGGTGACCTGAACCCACAAAACAGACAAGAGGGTTACCTTGTTCTGTTCACTGTCCACAAGTCATACACTCAGAGGTTGGCACTTTGGGAGCAGAGGGCTGACCGGCTGAGCGAGTTTGTGACAGATTGGTTGGCAGCGGTGGCATAAAACGTTTGGTGGTATAAGCTTCATTGTTCAGTGTGTCAGCTTGAGACCGTTTAGCTCACTTAAAAAAAAAAAGAAAGGCAGTGTTTTATTTCAAAAGGAAACAGAACTATATCCCTTGACTTACAGTTAAGTTCCCACCCATTTTATTTTTTTTTCTCTGAAGTGCCAGTCAGAATAGTATTACTAGTGAGGGAAGAAGAAAATGGCTTCTGACTACAACAGGCACACTGTAGATTTCTTGAAGCAGTTGTGCGGGGACAGGGGAGTCCCGTTTGGGGTGAAAACCAGTAAGCAGAACCTCATAGAGGCCCTGATGGTAGCAGATACCCAGAGCAGCGAGTCACAGACCGTGACTGAAAGGGACCAAACCTCAAGTCTGGAAGGGTTAGCGGCCAGTGAGGGGTCCCGAGCCAATGAGGTGGACAGCAGGGCCACTGTCAGTGAAGGACCACAGCAGCAGGGACAAGTCACCAGTATCCTAAATCTGGAAGTTCTCAGGTTGCAACTTGAGTTGCGCAGGATGGAGCTGGAGTCCCAGGAGAGGAGAGAAAGGGAACAGTGAGAGGCAGACCGTGAAGAGCGCCAGTGGCAACATGAACTCGAGAAGCTACGACTCCAACCAGTGGCACCAGGGCAGGTAAGTGGCTTGGGTTTAACTGGGACTGCAGGACTGGGTTGCAAATTGAAATCCAAATTAATAGCCGAGTTTAAGGAAGGGGAGGACATGGACGCCTTTTTAAACTCTTTTAAAAAAGTTTGTATTCAGGCTAAAATTTCTAGAGAGTCCTGGAGCTTCCAGCTATTCCCACTACTTACAGGAAAAGCTCGGGATGCATTGGGTCAAATGAACAATGAAAACAGTGATGATTACAGCAAGTTAAAAGCTGCACTGTTAAAAAAGTTTGAATTAACTGCTGAATCATACAGAGCTAAATTCCGTAAGCTCAGGAGAAGCCCTGATATGAGCTATGAGGAGCTAGCCACGAAACAACATCAGTTTTTAAAACGTTGGTGGGAAGGAACTGAGGCAACCTCTGTTGATAAAATTGAAAATGTGATTTTGTTAGAACAGTTTTTTTGGGCATGCCCAGCAGAGTTAAAAACCTGGCTAGAGGACTGAGATCCAAAAACAGTGCAAGAGACTGCTGAACTCTCGTACCACTATGCCAAGAGCAGACCTGCTCTGAGAATGAATGGGGCAGGTGTGGCAATGCAGAAAGGGAAAAGCGCGCCTTCAGGGCAGCTGAAACCCTCACTGCCTCCACCAAAACCAGTTAGCCCCAGTTTTCAAAGAAAAGATTTCTCTGAGGTAAGAAATGTTTGTTGGTTATGTAAAGAAACTGGGCACATTGCCAGACTGTGTCTAAGAAGGGCAAGCAATAGTACGCAAAGTAGTACCAGAAAGGAAGTGGGTTGTTTGTGTGTCTCTGGAAGCATGCCAGTGAACATGAGGGAACACATGCACCCAGTCATGGTAAATGGCGTACAGACGCAGGGGTTAAGGGACACAGGGGCATCCCTGACATTGGTAAAGGAGGATCTGGTACAGCCTGGTCAGCTTATACCCAATAAATACGTGACTGTACAAGGGTTTACTGGTGAAGAGAAAACATTGCCACTCACTAGTGTTTTCCTTGACTGGGGTGAAACGGGGAACTGTGCAACGAGTGGCTGTAGCCAACACATTAACAGTGGATGTGATCCTGGGTAACAATCTCCAGCAGGGGGTGGGATGTGCAGTTACCCATAGCCAAGTGGCCAGGGAAAACTGTAGTTCCCTGAGCCCCCCAGAAGCCATTGGGGAAGATACTGAGAGGCTGGTTCCCCAGCCTGTATCTCCAGAGGGGGAGACTGATAAAAAGAGGGTAGAAATTTCCCCAGTAGCAAGTAACCACCCAGCTACAGAGGGTTACTCCGAAGAGGGAGGGGTGACCTCTTGTCAGAGGGTTGGGATTGACAGTGATCCTGAGGGCCCTGACACTATTGCTAGGGACCCTAGTTTAGCGACTGAAGGGGACCTGTCCCATGCCTTGGGAAGGTGTGAAGGGTTCGCAGCTGCTCAGAGGAGTGACCCTAGTTTACAGAAGCTGAGGGCTTGGGCAGACTCGGACGGTGCACAGGGGGGTGATGGCAGACATAAAGTTTATTGGGAAGATGGACTTATGTATACCCAGGCAGTACAGACAGAGGGAGGGATGCTAGGCAGGCAGCTTGTCGTTCACCAGGGATATTGTGAGCAGTTGCTCAAGGTTGCCCATGATATTCCCTTGTCTGGTCATCTGGGAATTGTGCGCACAACGCAGCAGTTAGCGCAGAATTTCTACTGGCCTAACTTCACCCAGCAGGTGAAGGAGTATTGCAGGTCTTGTCACCAGTGCCAAGAAATAGGGAAGTGGGCAAGAAAACCCAAGCCACCCTGATTCCATTGCCCATAGTGGAGGAGCCATTCCAGAGGGTGGGAATGGATATTGTGGGGCCTTTCAATACCCCCAGCTCCTCAGGGAAAAGGTTCATCCTGACTGTGGTGGATTATGCCACCCGGTACCCCAAGGCAGTCGCCCTAGCCTCATTGAGGACAGACAAAGTGGCCAATGCCTTACTTGGGATTTTCTCCCATGTTGGGTTTCCGCAGGAGGTGATCACCGAATGAGGGTGTTCCTTCATGTCGGACCTAACGAAATGTCTATGGAAGAAGTGTGGGGTGGTGCAGAGATGCACGACACCGTATCACCCACAAGCCAATGGACTTGTGGAACGATTCAATGGTACCCTAAAGTCAATGCTCCAGGCGTTTTCTGAACAGCATGGGAGGGACTGGGAGAAATACCATCTCTACCCGTTATTCGCATACAGGGAGGTGCCCCAAGAGTACACAGGACTTTCCCCCTTCGAGCTCTTGTATGGACGTCGGGTACGTGGGCCTCTAGACTTGATCCAGGAGGACTGGAAAGGCAAGCACACCACCCAGGGAACTCCCATTGTGGATTACCTCCTAAGGTTTAGGGGAAAGGCTGAAGGAGCTTATGGGGACAGCCCAGAGCAACCTCGCAGCTGCCCAACAGAAACAAAAAGTATGGTACGACCGCAGAGCCAGAGCTCACTCCTACATGGTGGGTCAGGAAGTCATGGTCCTTATTCCAGTTCGGAAAGACAAGCTGTAAGCTGAGTGGCCAGGACTGTACAAAGTGGTTAGGAAGGTAAATAGCGTAAACTACATTGTGGAGTTACTTGATCGTAGACAGACAGAAAGGATGTACCATGTTAATATGATGAAGCCATATGCAAATGGGGCTGACATGGTGTTCGCAGTGTGTAGTCATGGGGAGGGGACATATGAAGGAGACCTCCTTCTGGACTTGCTGGAGGAAAGTAAGCGAGAGTCCTCTGTGGAGGCAGTAAAATTGTCTCCCCAGCTGAACACAGACCAGAACCAGAAAGTAAGGGAGGTTTTAGCAGACTTTGCCCCCTGCTTAGTGCCAAACCAGGACTAACCCCCTTAGCGACACACGATGTGGAGACAGGGACACAGACGCCCATATGGCAGACAGCATATCAGGTGTCAGAGGATGTCCATCAGAACATTAGGAGGGAAGTGGAGGAGATGCTGGATTTAGGGGTAAGCCAAAGATCCCACAGTCCCTGGGCCTCAACCGTAGTCCTTGTACCCAAGCCAGATAGCTCGAACCGTTTCTGTGTGGACTATCATGGACTGAAAGCAGTCATGATGTCAGACGCCCACCAGATGCCCTAGACGGATGAACTCCTGGACAAGTTGGGAGGGGTGACCTACCTTACGACCACTGACCTGACAAAGGGGTATTGGCAGGTAGATTTGACGGACAGAGCTAGGGAGAGGTCGGCCTTCATCACTCCGATAGGCTCATTTGAGTTCAAAGTAATGCCTTTCGGAATGAAGAATGCCCCGGCCACTTTCCAAAGGTTTGTGAACCAGGTGTTAAATGGTGCTGAGGAGTACGCCATGGCGTACCTGGATGACACTGCCATCTTCAGTACCAGCTGGGAGGAACACCTTTCACACCTTAGGGAAGTGCTGGGCAGAATACAGAGGGCCGGGCTCACTGTCAAAGCCGAGAAGTGACAGGTGGCCATGGAAGAAGTGGCATACCTCAGGCATGTGGTAGGCCAAGGATAGGTCCATCCTAGCCAAGTAAAGATAGAGGTGATCCAGGTGTGGCCCAGACCAGAAACCCAGAAGCAGGTCAGGAGCTTTCTAGGGACAGCAGGGTACTACAGAAAGTTTGTACCTAATTACAGTGCCCTGGCTGCTCCCCTATCTGACCTGACAAAGAAAAAAAATGCCAAGGAAAATCACCTGGGGCCCAGCCTGTGAGGAAGCCTTTACCAAACTGAAGGAGGCACTGTGCAGTGCTGTTTTGACAAGTCCGGACTATAGCAAAACTTTTATAGTTCAGACGGATGCCTCAGACGTGAGTATTGGGGCAGTACTAAGCTAGACATCCAGCAAAGGAGGGGACCACCCCATTGCCTACCTGAGTAAAAAACTGCTTCCCAGGGAGCAAGCATACTCCACTGTGGAAAAGGAGTGTCTTGCCATAGTGTGGGCTCTAAAGAAGTTGGAGCCATACTTGTATGGGCAGCCTTTTGTGGTGTAGACTGACCATAACCCCCAGGTTTGGCTGACGCAGATGGGGAAAAACAATGGCAGACTGCTCAGATGGAGTCTTGCTTTACAAGGGTGTGATCTGAAAATCGTACATAGGGCCAGAGCCAAGAATCAGAACTCAGATGGTTTGTCCCGTGTGTATGAGGAATTAACTGATTTGGGAAGCTCATCCCGTGTAGGGGATAGATCCCCCCAAATTCAGTCTAGGTAGGGAGGAATTGTCACACTTGGACCACTGATTCTGATCCATGTATCAAATTTTTTTTGTATTACATACAAAATATGTAATGGAAGGGCAATCAGAAGACCCAGTCTTGCTGAACTGACACATCCAAAACCCCCCCAGGGATAAGTTCAAAGAACAGAACATAGCTAAATCTGCGGCTATTTAAAATGCAATTTCTTTGTTAAATTTTCTTTGAAGGCAGGAACCAAAGTATCCACTTTATAATGCCCTCAGAGAGATCCTTTGACTTGCAATAGTTGCCAGGAAGAACCTGTGTTGAGAGGGGTGTCTCAGGGAGCCCTTGAATTACATCAGAAAGACCTCTGATGTGTAGATAACAAGAACCCAGACGAATTTGGAAGGTCCAATACACATTCCCAGGATGCTTTGGAAGGACATCACAGAAACTGTTTATGTGTGTGTGTGTGGCACAACAAAAAACAGTTCTGACCAGTTAACCTGAGGAAAGGAAATTGAGTATATCACTTATCATTTTTTTTTAAAGCTTGTTGGGACATCCTGTGCTGTAAAATATAACTTTTAATACTCCAAGGCAGAGTTTAATGACCTCAGAGAGGAGGCCAGCTCAGGACTGCTTTTATCCAACCGAGCAAGCCTTAGAGAGTCACATTTTATTTTATTTCTGACTGAGAGAAGGACGACAACATCAGCACTGTAGGAGATAAGTATTGTGTGGATAAGAGAGCTTAGTACTTTAAAAACCTGTTTTGTTTTTAAGATTGCATGTGTTTGGGATATTTGTTCTGTATTTATTGTTCTGTTTTGATATTTTAAAGTAAATATATATTTTACAACGGAAACTGCCTGGAGTGCCTTGACATTTCTTTTTATTTAAGTGGAGCTTTTAAAAGGTTATAAGTAACACTGTGTATGGACTTATTGATATACCAAACTGGGAAATGGATAGAGTTCTCTAAAGTCTTGCATAGAGTTCTAAGGGTTCATTTGAAAGACCTAGTTGGGTGCCCGTAGGCAAAGATATCTGCCCCCCCCCCGAAGACAGAATTATCTGAGCCTGATAATTGGGTACGCTAACAAGAGGTTATCAGTTTGAATCCCTCCAGAACTTGAGACTAAGGTGACTTGAACCCACAAAACAGACAAGAAGGTTACCTTGTTCTGTTCACTGTCCACAAATCATACGCTCAGAGGTTGGCACTTTGGGAGTAGAGGGCTGACCGGTTGAGTGAGTTTGTGACAGTTTGCACCTTGTGCTATGGTCTGAGGTGTCTGTCTGCCTCTTAGCACACTTGATCCAATTCTCAACACGTGTGTGACTTCAGCAGTGGTAAAATTGTGATAAGTCATACAAACATATGAAAAGAGCCAGCAGAAGATTTTATTTATTTATTTAGTTTTTGTTTACCGGGTAGGTGCACTAGCCATAGCAATGACTATTTTCAGGCACGACCCAGGAGGGTACAGTACAAAACAGGGCATGTACACATAGAAATACAACAATTTGACATAATAGAAACAATTTGAATACATAGGAATTATAATAGGAAGCTTGATAACAGGTCAAGAGTAGCTAAAATTTAACAGTGTTAAAATGTACAAAAACAAAGAAATGTATTTTTTGTTTACCAGGTAGGTGCACTACCCGGTTTATCGTGTCTGCTCGGTAACTGATGCAGGGTCTGGTCTTACAATTTACACCAGTAACCCTGCCTCCTCCCTCGGTCCCAAAGGTTCCCTTTGTGCTTGTCCCAGGCTCTCCTGAATGTTCCCACCATCCTTGCTGACACCACCTCCTCTGGCAGCCCATTCCAGGCAGACACCACCCTCTCCATATGGAAATGCTTCCTTCTAACCCAAGGAATTCTTCAATATGATTGCAACCCGAGTTGCACTGCCCTGAAGATGAATGGAACTTTATGCTAATAGTGGAACACCTACTGGCTCATGCCACCATTCAGATCTGCTGCCCTTACCAACTGCTTCATTCTATAACGCTCAGATTTCATTCTCCGCCTACCGCCTGCCTTGCTGGATGCCTCAGAGACAGGTCCTCAGCAAGACTGAGAAAAACGTTATTTTTCGATAAAAATAAGTATACAAGTTTCACTTGTTTTATTATGGCTGTCCTTAGTAGTTTTAGTAAATGTTTTAGTTTAGTTTGCTGTATTTTTTGCTTCCTGATCGGTTCCTGTAAACCACTGGGGAACCGATTAGTTGGCTTACTTTATTGTTAAATCATTTTATTTTTGAAGTTTATAACCCAAGGTCTTACTTCGAACATGAGCTCCTGCAGCAGGCTACACCATAAGGACTATGCCGCCAGGCACAAGGACTCCACGAAAAACTTCTAGTCAGCAGTACCCAGCTGGGGCCAGCCCCTTACGTCGGTCCACTCACTGCCGTCACCCACTTTATAAAGGGGGCGGTTCCCAGCCCCACCTCAGTTCTTTTCCTGCCGTCAACCCGTGCGCTTCATTGCATCTGTCGACTGCCATTTTTCTTCAGTCAAAAGTAACCATTTTTCCTTTAAATTTTTGCAACAGTATCGAGAAAACGTTATTTTGTCATCTCCATTTTCTTCAACATCGCAACGGAAATCTAGGTGTCCGTGTGGACAGCAGAGTCCTGCCAAAGACTGCCATTCACAGTGCCTCTTCTCTTTGGGGCCTACCACGACATCCGAGCCTGCCCGGACTGCAGCAAGTTCAACCAACGGACACAGACCTGCCGACACAAGACTCTCCATGCCTACATTATGGAGCAGCAGCTTGCTGCCCGTCGAAGGCCAGCTCCTCAGCCTCCCAGTCGCCAACTTCCCACAAGGAGAAACACTCAGGAGGGAAGCACCAACAGCACGACAAGGAGCACAGTAGGTCAGAGTCCAGATCCAGGTCTCTTCGTAAGGAGAAGCACTCTCATTCGCACTCTGGAGAGAGCGGATTCAGACCCTCCGTCAGGTCTAGCCACCAGCCAGCCATTGACGAAGGCTCCCACCCTTACTGTTTCAACAGGTGGCAGCTCTTTGGGGCAAAGATCTTCTGGTCCATCCCTCAGCCTTACGCCTGTCCAGCAATCCTCAGGGGATCTGCCATTGATACGCTTGAGGTGTTGTGGGCCTCCAGCCCGTCATCAGCCTCAGACTACAGACACGGACGCCGGGAGCATTCCCGCTCTAGGGAACGCTCTCCCAGGGACAAGTCGTTAGCAGCTAAGGCAAAGACCCTGACACATGTCCCTGATGAATGGTCTTCCGACAAATGGAAGGACCAGCAGCAGACGCCACAAGGTAAGGCGTCAAGCACCAAGATGTCCGCTACGACCACTATGAGTCTGGCGCCTTTGAAGCAGCCACTTCAGAAGCCAACATCAGCTTCAGCCTGATGACAGGCCACCTGTCGACAAGTCGCCAGATAAAACTTCCTCGGCACCCGACGACCGGACATCAGGAGACCCGATGACAGGTGACCAGATGACAGACTGTGCTACTCCACTGAGTCCTTATGTAACCCATGAGGAGACTCCAGGACTGAGCAACCCTAGCACCACTCCCACAGAACCCAGCGGTACGCCAGCCCAGGTGTCAATGGTTCCCCTGGAAGACGTGGGAAAACTCTTTACTTCGTGGTGGAACACGGTAAAGGGAGATTTATTAAAAAAGGATGCCCTCCCTCCTCCACTGCCTCCACAACCCCCTACACCGGTTCCGGACAAAGTACCAATCCTAGACTCCTGGCCACAGTCTCCGCACATGCCCAGGAGACCGACTCCAATAAGATCAGACTCCGAGCATACCAGACATAGGGGCAGACGTCACCGCTCCCCTTCCAGGTCTTCTTCCTTGGACGACAGGAGCAGGTGTTGACGTGGGCATAAATGCTCACTGTCAGCATCTTCTGACTCTTCTAGAAGTCGCCCTCACTCTGCAAACTCCTCTTCCAGAGGTTAGTCTCTTGATCCAGAGGGCCCCCTGTAATTCAACCAGGTCCCCCCAGATGACTCAGCATTTATGGATGTGATGTGTCACATCCAACCCCTAAATCAATAGGACACTAAGGAATTGGACCCAGAGAGGAAAAGGCTTCACACCTTTTTGGGAATGAGTGACCCAGAGACCTTTGGTCATCACCCCTCTGGGCCCTCCATTTCAGGATTTATCCAGGCTGGCATGGAACCACCTTTTCTCTTTTTCAGCTGTTCCTAAGAAGGCAGACAGACTATATAAGCCTCCCAAGGCACAGCCCTTTTTGGGAGAAAATCTGATAGCAGACTCTATGGTCCTGACCGCAGCTCACAGCAGGACAAAACAACCTAAGCATATGAGCTCTCAGACTCCCGACAAGGAATCTAAGAAATTAGACCAGTTCGGTAGGAGAGTCTATGCATCTTCCACCTGCTCCATTTGGTTCCTAAATGTTTTGGCCTAAATGGTGCAGTATCAAAAATCATTATGGAAGAAAGTCATAGAGTTGGCCCAAAAGCAGCCTAATAATCCTTCATGCTCTGAACATTTGGACGTACTCCAGTCTGGCCTGGACATAGAAAAACACGTATTAAGGGCATCCTATGACTCGGTGGACACAGCAGCCAGAGTAGTGGCCACCAGGGTGTGTCTCTGTCACCACTCCTGGCTGAGAGTATCTGGTTTCTGGCAAGATCTCCAGGATTCTATCCTAAATGCCCCATTCCATGGGTCTGTCCTCTTTGAAGAAGAGGTACAAAAGATAACGAAACTGCAAGACTCAGGCAAAGCAGTCCAGTCAGTTCACCACATGTACCAGGCAGACCCTCAGCAACCTAGGCGCAAGCCATTTCGGTGCCAAGGTGCCAACCGGCAGAAAAACCAACAGCCCCGAGGTCCTTTCAAATGTAAGGCTCCCTCACAACCAGCAGAGAATGGTGGACCCAAGAATCCAAATTCTTCCCAGCCTTCCCTCCCCACCCCAGGCGTGCACGCAAGACTTCCTGCCAGCCCACCCCCTGACACAGTCGATGGGGGGGCAGCAGTAGGGTGTTGGTTCTCCCTCTACCTAGATGGGTGGACCAAAATCGCAACAGATTTATGAGTGAAGGACATTATCGAGAAGGGTTATATGCTGGAGTTTACCGAATTTCCTCCGAACAAACCTCTAGCCCCATCTCGATACCCTCCCACCCATATAGCCTTCATCAGAGAAGAAATCTAGACCTTGTTCTCAAAAAGAGTGATAGAGCCTGTTCCCCACTCCCAACTGGGAACTGGGTATTACTCCCATTTCTTCTTGGTCCCTAAGAAGACAGAGAACTTAAGACCCATATTGGACCTGAGTCACCTGAACCAGTATATCGAATACAAAAGGTTCAGAATGATAACCTTACCAGGGCTGATACCTATGCTACACTAAGGGGACTGGCTATGCTCTCTGGACATGGAAGATGCATACTTGCACATACAGGTGTTTCCAGCTCACAAGGGGCATCTTCAGTTCACCTTTCAAGGGCACCTTTACCAATTCAGGGCTTTGCCTTTTGGTCTCTCCTCAGCCCCAAGGGTATTCACCAAGTGCTTAGCAGTAGTGGCAGCTGCTCTTTGCAGACAGGGTCATTTCGTCTACCCTTACCTAGATGATTGGCTCCTAACTGCCCCCACCAGGTCACAGTTAATCCACACCCTCTTGGACACTTTTCAAATGGTCCAACAGCTGGGGATAACAATCAGTCTCCAAAAGTCCTATCCTTGGCCCTGCCAGAGTCTACAGTACATAGGTGCCATCCTGGATACCCAACAGGGAAGGGCCTTTCTCTCACCAGACAGGACCACTTGTCTGAGAGACTAGGCCTCCAGAGTAGCTGCAGCCAATACAGTCACAGCAAAAACCATGTTACAGCTCCTAGGACATATGGCGGCAGCCATATCCACGGTACCATTAGCACACTTGCTTATGAGGGTTCCTCAATAGAACTTAAAGAGTGCAATGGGACCAGACGTCCGACAATCTCGGATACCCGATAAGGGTGTCAAGAGCTATCCAGCAAACACTGTCATGGTGGCTGACTTCATCCAAACTGGATTCAGGAATACCGTTCCAAACAGACTCACCGAGCCAGATCCTCACCACGGATGCAGCGGGTCTAGGATGAGGAGCTCATTTTCCCACTCACCATACTCAGGGCACATGGTTAGACATAGAAGTATCCTTGCACATCAACATCTTAGAGATGAGGGCGATTCTGTATGCCATGCAGGCCTTTCAGACTCGCCTTTCCCAGGGTCCCCTGCTTCTCCAGATCGACAATATGTTGATGTTCTTTTATATCAACAAGCAGGGAGGGATGCACACCTACCTTCTGTGCAGAGAAGTCATGAGAGTGTGGTATTGGGCCCTAAAACAAGGACTCGCACTAACAGCAGTTCATGTTCCAGGAGTCCAAAATGTCCTGGCAGACGAGCTCAGCTGCTCGCGATCCAGAAACCACGAGTGGGAGCTACTTCAAGAAGTGGTGGACAACCTATTCAAAAGATGGGGGTGTCCACAGCTGGACCTCTTTGCATCCACGTTCAATGCAAAACTGCCCAATTTCTGCTCACTAGATCGAGGGCATGGCGTTTTCTGGCGAGACACATTGTCCCTTTGTTGGACAGGGAGGTTCCTGTACGCCTTCCCTCCCTTTCCCCTTGTACAGAGGGTGTTACTCAAACTACAGATAGATCATGCTACAACGATCCTGGTAGCTCCTCTCTGGATGCGTTAGATATGGTTCCCTCTTCTGCAACAGTTAGCAGTGGAACCTCCTTTTCAGCTACCAATTTTACCCAGCTTGCAAACTCGAGACATGGGAACATTAGTCCACTCCATACACGGCTCCTACAGACTTAGCCATTTCCAGGCATGTGGTTTCTCAAAGGGTGGCAGAAGTCCTAGTAGAAGTGAGAAAACCTTCTACAAGGGCAACATATGCCATGAAATGGAAACGTTTCTGTACCTAGGCAGCTGCACGTTCCCTGGACTCACTGTCTTGCTCGGTGAAATCAATCCTGAAATGTCTCCCATAACTTTCAGATGCGGGGCTGAGATACTCTTCCATAAAGGTGCACCTCTGTGCCATTTCACGCACCTGTGGAGGGTAGGAATATCATTCAACCAGACCTTGCTCATACATTCCTTCAGGGCATGCTTCATATGAAGCCTCCTATAAGGGATCCTGTTCCCCCATGGGACCTACTTTTTGTTCTAGAGAAATTGACATTGCTTCCCTTCGAACCGGCTGTGGATTGCGACCTATGTTTTCTCTCTTGGAAAACGTTGTTTTTAGTTGCCATCACTTCAGCTTGGAGGGTTTCTGAGCTGCAAGCCTTGATGTGTAAAGAACCTTATTTAATTCTTCACAGAGACAAGGTGTCTCTGAGCACTAATCCTAAGTTTCTTCCGAAGGTAGTGTCTGAGTTAACCTTGAATCAAGACTTCTCCCTTCCAGTTTACTATCCTGAGTATTCAAATAAAGAGGGAGGCCCTTCTTCACACTCTTGATGTACACAGGATCCTTTGGTATTATCTGAATTGTACAAAACTAACCCGCCAATCAGATCAGTTGTTTGTGTCATTTGCCCCCAGAGTTCTGGGTAAACCAGTTGCAAGGCAAACCATGTCCAAATGGTTAACCAACTGCATTACTTTCATCTACAACAAGTACGAAAAACCCTTACAGGGACCGGTTAAGGGACATTCAACGAGGGGGATGGCTGCATCCTTCACAGCCATGAAAAATGTTTCAACAGCAGACGTATGCACTGCCACATTGAATTCTGTGCATACTTTTATAAAGCATTACACCCTGGATATTACTTCCAGAAAGAGAGCAGGATTCAGTCGCGTTGTGCTCCAAGGCCTAATTTCATAAATAATTAAACCCAATATTTCAGGGGTTTACATCCCTTTTTCTTCCATTTGGGGACACTGCTTGGGACTTGGTCCTTATGGTCTACCCTGCTGCATGAGCTCATACTTGAAGAAAGATCGTACAGTTACGTAAGAACGCACTGTAACAGTAGATCTTCGAGAAGAGCTCCTGCAGCAGGCGCTATTTCCCCTCCCTCCATCCCCCATTATGTTTCTTCCTTTGGGATTTGTTTCGGCACCTCCGGGTCTCCGGCGGGTGAACTGAGGTGGGGCCGGGGGCTGCTCTCCTTATACAACTGGTGACATCGGTGGGTGGATCAATGTAAGAGGCGTGCTCCAGCTGGGTACTGCTGGATAGAAGTTTTCCGTGGACTTCTAGTCCCTGGCGGCACAGTCCTATGGTGTAGCCTGCTGCAGGAGCTCTTCTCGAAGATCTACTGTTACGGTAAGTTCTTACATAACTGTACTTTGTGTTTTTCTTACTGAGTTTATTCTGGTTGTGTTATTTTAGTTAAAATTGCGGTTTTCCTTTGCTGAGGAACAGACAGCTAGGAGTTTATTGAACCCACTCAGCAGTGGTTAACCGGTTTCATCTCAGTTTAAAACCAATTTAGGTTCTTACTTTTGTATTGGTACACAGAATGGTGATATCTGAGAAGCCTAAAAAGAAAATGGCTGACTGGACTTAAAAATTGTATTCAGTGTGGGGAAGTTTTTGCAAAAGCCGACAAACAAGATCTGTGTTTGTTTTGCCTTGGAGCTGAACACTTTGAGGCTAACTGTGAAATTTGAAAAACTTTTCCTGAGAAAACCATTGAAAAACACCTTAAGCATTTTAAAGAAAAAATGTCTTCAACTTCAGTTCCGGAACCGACTGCAGATCCAAAACAAAAGTCTAAGGATGCTAATATTAATGGCTCTGAAAAAGGCGAGACTTTCAGACTTAAGAGACCGAGTGAACCGGTAAAGGATTCAGTCCCTTTAAAGAAACAAGACAAAAAGAAGAATATTGGCTCCCTGGCTGGAAAAGCAACGGGGCTCCAGTATCACAGCCCAATACGTCTACTGCTGAACAGGTAGCACAGGCTTTACAAATTTGAAAAGACTTGCAGACAGGACTGGCACCGGTTCAACAACAACTGATGGCAACCGGTCCATCAGTTTCAGGGATTGCCCCCTCGGGTCAAAGTGCAGTGTCACTTGAACCCTCTCTGGAGGAATATATGGAAGAAGAGAAAAAAGAGGCAACTGAACCTGAGGTGTCCCCAGAGCAAGAGTCTGAATCTCCACCAAGGGCACCAGAGGATTATTCCTCACAATTCACCTTTGTGAGGCCGATGGTAGAAGCATTAGACTTTACACCATATGAACCTGAACAGGATGAGGAGGAAAAAGAAGTCCTTGAAATTATGGGGTTAACGCCCACAAAGAAAATCCTATTACCTATAAATAAATTCCTGAAAAAACAGGTGGTAAAGGTACTGGAAACCCCAAACTCCATACCACCTGTGGATAAAAAGGCTGACAAAAAGTACAAGTCAGACCCCCTGGGTTCTGAGTTTTTATTATCTCACCCAGATCCAGAAGGGGTAGTTCAGGCAGCTGCTTGTGACAGGGCCAAGGTACCTCTGCTACCCATCCTCCTAAAAGGATTCTAGAAAACTGGATGGAATGGCAAACAAAGGGTACCTAGCAGCTTCCCTGGGCATCAGGGAAGCAAATTACATGACTTATGCAGCCCAGTACCAGAAGACTCTATGGGCTTCTGTCATGGCCATGGCAGACAATGCTCTTAAAGGGCTGGCAACTGACCTGATGGAAACTGCTAGGTGTGGATTGGAAACCACAAACTATCAGTTCCATATGGCTGTGGACGTAAATGACAATGCAGCCAGGTGGATGGCTTTGACCATTGCTCTGAGGAGATTTGCCTGGCTTAGAGCAACCAGCCTCACACAGGATACCCAAAATAAGGCTATGGATTTCCCTGTTGAGAACCATTCCCTTTTTTGGCAACAAGACAGAGGCATACATGAAAAAAGTGGATGAATACAAGTCCACTAATAAAAGAGTAGCTCAGCTAAAAAGGCCTCAACTCCCTATAGGCCATATGGAAGGTGGGGGGAGGTAGGGGTTATGGTAGACCCCTTTTTCAGGCACAAGCTACCACAGAGTACCAGCAAAGGGGTTACATCAGGGCTAGAGGCTGTAGGGGCTCCAAAAGAGGGGACCAAACCCCTCAGACTACCACCCAGGGTAAACAGAACCCCTGATGTGCCAGTCAGGGTTGCTTCCTCGATTCCAGTTGGAGGCAGACTGACTCACTACTTCCAAAATTGGAAAACCACTACCACAGACAAGTGGGTACTGGAGGTAGTGAGTCAGGGATTAGCCCTCCATTTTAAAAGCACTTTCCCCAAACTGAGACCAAGGTATTTCAGTTCCCCAACCCCTCACAGAGAATACTACTAGAAAAGGAAGTGTCCTCTCTGTTGGCATCAAAAGCAGTAGAATCAGTCCCTTTCTCCCAAAGGGGAAAGGAGTTCTACTCCAGATACTTCCTAACCTCAAAGAAAAATGGGGAGTGGCGACCCATTCTAGATCTGAGAACTTTAAACAAGCATCACATAAAGCCAAAGTTCCAGATGGTAACTTTGGCAATGATTCTTCCAACACTACAATAAGGAGACTAGTTGGCATCACTAGACTTTAAAGTATGCCTATTTTCACATCCCCATAAAGGAATCCCACAGAAAGTACCTAAGGTTGTGCTGGTCTGGTGGCACTGGAGGTTGAGGCGTCAGTCACTACACCTCGCACACTGGTGACCCGGGTTAGGGAATGAGCCCGGGCCGCTGGGGGTTGGCAAGGGAGGGAGAGAGACAGGCCTGTCGTCCTGCTCGTTGACTGCTCTCTGGTGGTAAACAGAAGGCAGTACAGGCGAGGAGACACGTGCTGACATTCTTACATCGGTAGGAGAGGGGGGACAGGAGAAAAGAGGAAAACGGGGCTGGCGGGCTCCATGATGGCCCCGCATCCCTGTGCCACCCCCAGATTCTGGATTTGTGCTCGGGGGGGGGAGAGAGAAAAGCTGGCTCTCTCCTCCCTGCCCTCGCCGAGGGGGGCAGGGGTTGCATGCCGTGGAGGAACTACTGGGGGTTGGCTGGGTGGGGATGCATGGGGACGGAGGATGAGTCCCTCCAAGGGAGGGCCACAGCTGCCTGTCAGGCTCCAGGGCATAGAAAAAAATAATTAAAAAAAAAAAAAGGAAGAAAATACCTAAGGTTCAGGCTACCTTCAGGTTATTACCAGTTCACAGCTCTGCCTTTCGGCCTAACCTTTGCTCCCAGGGTGTTCACAAAATGCTTGGCAGTGGTGATGGCACATCTAAGGAGGCAGGGCATATTGGTGTTTCCATACCTGGATGGCTGGCTACTTGTGAGGCAATCCCCCCAGCAGGTAAGAGAATCTCTCAGGATCACCCAGGAGACATTGGAGTCTCTGGGCTTCCTCATAAACATCCAAAAGTCTGTTACACAGTCCGTCCAGATTCTGCACTTCATAGGAGCAGAACTGGATACTTTACAAGGATGAGCTTTCCTCTCTGAGGACAGGGTGGACAACATCCTGTACATTGCAGGGTCATTCACCTTAAACAAACCAAGGCCAGCTAGGCATTTCTTGCAGTTGCTGGGGCACATGGGTGCAACCACAGTGCAAGGCTGCAGATTCCAGATGAGGGGCATCCAGTTTCACCTCAGGGCACACTGGTGCCAAAGAAAGGACCGCTCTCAAAGATGGTGCCTGTTTCAAGGCCCCGGCTCCAGGCCTTACAGTGGTGGCAAGATAAAGCCAACCTAAGGGAGGGAATGCCATTCAAAAAGGAATATCCTACCCTAGAGCTCACAACAGATGTTTCACTTTTGGGATGGTGATCACATCTGAAGGAGCACACAGTGTATGGCACTTGGTCCCCCACAAAGTCCCTACTGCACAGAAATCTCCTGGAGCTCACACAGTGCTCCTAGCACTGCAGTCATTCACATCCCTGATAAGAAACACAGTGGTATACATCAGAACCGACAATACCACCGCAATGTATTATATCAACAAGCAGGGAGGGACAAGGTCCAACCTGCTGTGTACAGAAGCAATGAAGATTTGGAGTCTAGCATATTCTCTTGGGATCCGTACGGTTGCCCGGCATGACATTGCCCGACAAGCAGTGTACCGACACCAGTTTCCCGTCATAGGCTTTCCCCGCTAAATGGAATCCCGCTTGACATTTCCCTGACATTAACAATAGTGAAATTGGCAAACAAGTAGCACAGCACATTAGTCCAGAAACACAACTCTGCACCAGAGCCCACCATGGGTGCAATGCAGGTATTCAGAAGCCACTGTTAAAGAAGCTGAGGGTCCCCCCTGAATTTCACTCTGCACCAGACCCCACCATCGCCAGATTCAGGTCGCTGCATCTACCAGTTGGCTGTGACCACTATGAGAAGAAGAACGGCGTCAGAATCGCTAATAGCACCCTGTACGCTCTATATGTACTCTGTTAAAGAAAACACAAACTAACGATTAAATTGAGATCTTTTTATCCATCAATGAGTGAATGTAAAAATTAAAAGCTTCCGGATGGGTTTATAGGTTAATGCCTAACTGTGTAGGAGTCTTGAGTTACAGGCAATATTTTAAGGGAGGGCTTCTGATGAGCTAACTTTCTGGAGCCCAATTTCAGACTTCAATTCAAATGTTTCTTACACACGAAAAATCCATCCTGAATATACAAATTGCCCCAAGCCTTTCAAACTTAGACATGTCAGTACAGATGATATACTGCCAGTCTGCGGTTGATTGCGTGAAGTACACTTGTCGAAACAACAAATAACTTCTCTGTGAAGATGTCTATTTACCCGATTAAATTATATCTAACCTGCTAAGAAAAACATCCAAATAAGGAGTAAACTAAGAAGACCATGCCTTAGACCAAGCTTACACAGTCCTTCAGTCCTGAATGTACTTCCCGCATCTATGAGTGGACACAGAAATTAGAAATTGTCAGATGTGCTGAGGTGCCAATACCTTGCCCAGTAAAAGTTCTACATTGCAGATAAGATCTTGGGGGGGGAGGCTGCCGATGTTCTATATTACCAAGCACTTCTTGAAGAAATCCATCCAAGCGCCACCTTCATGCGCTGAATCCTTGCTAGTCAGATAATAATGAATAAGTAAATCAAGCAGTACATATTTAAAAATATGCCAGTCTAGCAAACAACGTTCGGGAAAACATCACGCCGGCAAATTTAACTGCGGGAAACAGATCACGGGCAATAAAGAGTCCGGAAAACTTATGACGGGCAACCATACTAGACCCATTCCCTGCAAGTATCCCTAGTGGCTGTCCACCTTCCAGGAAAAGACAACACCCTGGCAGATGTACTCAGCAGAATTTACCAAAACCACCACAAGTGGTCTCTCAACAGACAATTACTAAAAGTAGTCAGTAGCGGATCTAGGATTTTACAATGGGGCATGCTGCGGTGGTGTGTGTACCTGATATGAAATTTTTTAATCCTTTATATTTTCCATTACATACTTGACTTAAAATACAAATGTAATATATTATTTTGAATGTAGATTTTCTTACAATCAATATATTCGACTTCTCCAACAAAGTGAAATGCAGCAGCAAGTAAGTTACAATGGGGGATGCACCTGCACCCTTTAAAAACCCCTAGATCCGCTACTGGAAGTGGTATTTTGAAGGTGGGGCACACCAGAGATGGATCTCTTTGCCTCAGAAGAGAATCACCAGTTGCCCAAGTTCTGGTGCAAGCCTCCAGCGAGGGGGTCTGTGCCAGTAGATGCCCTATAGCTTGACTGGTCAGGGAAAAGTCTCTGTGCTTCCCCCCATTCCCTTTATTGCTCAGGGTCCTGATCAAACTCAGGTCCGAGCCAGCTACAATGATTCTGATAGCTCCAGATTGGGCCAGGCAGACTTGGTAGTCACTGCTGCTATCCCTGTCAGTGGCCCAGTCCATACACCTCCCTTAGAGGCACAATCTTCTGACCTCCTCCAGGGGGAGGATTCTGTACCCGAACCTCAGATCACACAGACTCAAAGCATGGCTCTTGAGGACTTAGGGTACGCTGATCTACACCTCTCAGAAGGGGTACTCAGGGTTCTGAAGGGTTCTAGGAAACCCTCCATGAAAATACTTATGCTTCCAAATGGAAAAGATTTTCCATATGGTGTGGCACCAGAGATACATTACCATATGAAGCAGGGATACCAGTCTTGTTAGATTACTTGACTCACCTGCATTCAATAGGGCTGCAGCCCACTACCCTTAAGGTCCATCTGGCATCTATTTCTGCCTTTCGGCTGACAAGGGTATCTCTATGGCAGCTAATCCTATATTTAGGAAATATTTTAAGGAATTAGCTAATCTGCACCCCCCCTCACAGGGAGCTAGTGCCAGCCTGGAACCTAAATGCCTGTATTGTCAAGCTCATGGAGCCTCTATTCGAGCAATTGGCTACAGCTTACTTAAAATTTGTCACTTGGAAAGCCATTTTCTTAGTGGCTATCACATCAGCCAGAAGAATAAGTGAGTTACAGGCCCTGTGTGTGGAGCAGGACTATATCTCATTCCACAGGAATAAAGTGGTACTCAAGACTAACAGGAAATTCCTTCTAAAAGTAGTCTCTGACTTTCACCTTAATCAGTCTGTCACTTTGCCAGTATTCTTTACTGAATATTGTAGTTCAAGGGAACGCAGGCTACATAGCCTAGATGTCAAAAGAGAGCTCTCAGATATTATACTGAGCACACCAAGGCCCATAGGCAGTACAGATAGCAGTTGTTCCTGACCTATGAAGTTGCTTTACTGGATCTTAAGGCAGCTTAACAGACTACCTCTCCAACTGAGCAGTGCCCTCGGACTGTCCCTATTGTTATTTCATTACCTTGGGGAAAGTCCTTAAGCAGGGTGAAGAGCTGGGATCACTGCAGCTCTTTCTCTGTGTAGCTCTCTGGGTGATTTTCGCCCATTCACCCTCCCCCAACCCCTTCCTTTATTAAATACACTTTCTCTCTCCCAGTGACCTGCCCCCACTTCTCTCAGGGTTCACTTTCTCTCTCTTAAAGGGGTAGTACCTCATTCCTGAGGCTTGTGCATCACAGTGTCGATTAGGGCCTCTGGGACCCTATTATGCATCGTCATACTCACTGTTATCCCCAACAGGACCTCCGTGCACCAGGTTGCCTCCTTCCTCCCATCTAAACCACCAGGAGGCAGTCCTTGAATTGCTGTATCTTGCAACAAATGCACTGCACTATATTATGACTGTACCAACTAATACAATGTACCTCATGCCCTCTTGCGTAACCCTGTATGACTCTGTTATACCTGCCTGTATGTTCAAACCTTATGTACCAATTCCCGGGTCGCCCCTGAAAAAGGGATCTTTGGAGCCCAGTGGGCCTACCCGGTTAACAAAATTTAATAAATAAAATAAATAAATGTTTCAATCACCTCCCCCTACCAGGGGTCCAAAAGCTACACCCAGCATGGGCATGCCAGTATCTGGTCACAGTGCTGTCTCCCTCCTTGGTACCACTCATCCCTGGATTGTTTGCCCACTTTAGCACCACTAAAGTACTTGCGTCCAGCAAAATTCAACCGTCAAGAAAATTTAAACTGGGTGGAGTGTATGCCAGGTATGAGAGTAGGGCAGTGCATTCAGAAATGTGTGAAGAAGATGAGAGGGAAGCCTCCTATCATTGTGCACCTAGGAACAAATGAACTAGAAGGCAGTACAGTGGAAGAAGTACAGGAGAGGTTCAGAGAAATAGGGGTATCTGCAGTTGGGTGGGAAGCTCAGTGACGGTCGCGGAGGTGCTCCCAGCACCTAGGGCAAGCACAGTGAGGAAGCTAAGAATACAGGAGTTCAATGGGTGGCTCATGGGGTGGTGTGCAGAAATGAGGTATGGGGTAGTAGGGGAGTGGGGCGAGACATGGAACAATAAGGGGCTTTATGCCAAGGATAGGCTGCATCTCAGCATTGAGGGTACAAGGGCATTGGGGGAAAGGATCTGGAGAAGTGGTTCTATGTGATAACGTCGAAAGACTAAAGGCGACTGCCGTTATCGCGCAGTCAGAGTGCTGAAAAAATTTTCGGCATTATTGACACAACGGCGCACAGGACAACAGCGCCAGGGACATAATTTTCAATGCTTTCTGTGGGGGGACTGCACCCCCGCAACCCCTACTAAAGATTCTCAACTCCAGGGGGTGCATGTACCGGGGAGCATGTAAAATTAAAGGTTCGGGCGGCGCAATAAAAATCACACCAGCGCTTGGACCTGAACCCGGTACCTCACCCACCCCAACCACAGGCCAACCCCCAATGGCATGAGCAGCTCGGCAACCCACTTCAGCGCCGCCCCCTACAGCTACTCCGCCCCTCCCAGCCCACGCTAGCCATGCTCGCTCCCTCCGCGTACATATAGCAACATCCTGTTGCCCATTTCACCCACCCCCCCATCCAGTCGCCCTACCCTCCCATCACTGTGAGGGATTTCGTGGAGAACAAGTGGCCGTTATAGACGGCACCCTTCCCCATGCGCCCTTCTCACGGGCTACTGGAGAAGTACATTAAAAACAACCTAGATTTAAAATGGGGGGTGGCCGAGTCAGATGGCAGGGAGGAGGCACCTTCCAGGAGAGACCGGAAGGCCTCTCCCCCCAGAGAGGGAGGAGAACAATGAGGGGAAGTTACCAAGACAAAAGTGGAAGGGGAAGAGATGGGAAGAGGAGGGTCGGGGCACAAGATGGACTGTAGCATCCTTGAATGCAAGGAGTTTAGCAAACAAGGTGGCAGAATTCCAGGTAATAATGGTAAAGGGAGAGGTAGATATTGCCGCCATCTCAGAGATCTGGGCCACCCAGTACCATGACTGGGATCTTACGATCCCGGATTACAAGGCGTTCCGCAGGGACCAGGAGGGAAGGGCTGGAGGGGTGGCTATTTATGTCAGGGAGGAGATACTGTATAAAAGGGAGGAGGGGGATGTGGGGAGGCCAGAAGCCATATGGGTATTACTCCAAACCCTAAAGGTAAGAAACTCAGGATGGGGTTGGTGTACAGTCCACCCTCACAGAGCGAGAAGGTGGATAGGGATCTGGGGGAGCAAATCAGGAAGGTCAGTGGCAAAGGAAATATAGTTATAGTGGAAGACTTCAACCTACCTGGGGTTGACTGGCAGACAGTAACTACAGCACACACCAGGGAACAGGTGCTGCTGGAGGCTAGCCAAAACAGCTACCTAGTGCAGGGGGTGACGGAACCTACTAGAGAGGGGAACATACTGGATTTGGTGCTAACAAATGGTGATCAAGTCCAGGATGTGGTAGTACAGGACCCTCTAGCAGGAAGTGACCACTGCTCAGTGTGGTCCTCCTCAACACATGGAGGGAGTTGGCTAAGACCAGCACAAGAGTGTTGGACTTAAGGAAGGCAGATTTTGCCAGAATGGGCAGCATCCTAGAGGAGTATTTAGCTAAAATTAACCCAGTGATGGATGCTGAATAGAAGTGAGCAATCATTAGGAAGGGGCTGAATGGGGCCACAAACACGTGTGCCAAATCTCAGAGTAAACAGTCCAGGTCCAAAAAAACCTAGCTGGCTCAGCAAGGAAGTGGAGTGGAAGGTGAGGGAAAAAAAGACTGACCTTCATTAAGTTCAAAAAATTAGGGCATGAGGAGGATAGAGAGCTGTTCACAAAGGCATCTAGGGAGGTGACCAGGTCAGTCAGGGCAGCCAAGGAGTTGAAGTTGGCTCAGGGGATCAGAGAGGGGGAAAAGGGCTTCTTTAAATACATAAGGGAGAAGAAGAGTTGTAGAGATGACATTGTTAGAATAAAGAGGGATGGGCAAAACAAGGGGAAGAACAGGTAGAGGCACTCGATCACTACTTCTGCTTGGTACTCACAAAAGAAAGGGATGGCCCAATACCGCAGGGAAAGGGGGCAAGGGTGAAGGGGGGGCAGATATAACAGATGGGGTCACCCAAGAGGAGAGAGTTCTGAAGGGCCTTAAAGCCTTGCAGGTGAACAAGGGTCCTGAAGGAACTGGAAGAGGTGTTGGCAGACCCTTTGATGGACCTTTTCAACACCTCCTTGGAGATGGGGAAGGTACCCAGGGACTGGAGGATGGCTCACGTGGTTCCCTTCACAGGAGTGGACCCAAGAACCAACCGGGCAACTACGGACCAGTAAGCTTGACTACCATAGTGGGGAAGTTGATGGAGACCATGCTAAAGGAGAGGTTGATAACCTTTCTCAAGAGTAATGGTCTACAGGATGAGAGACAGCATGCGTTTGTCTCTGGAAGATCGTGACAAACTAACCTGATAGAGTGGGTCACTAGGGCGGTTGACGAAGGCCACGCTGTGGATGTCCTGTACCTGGACTTCTCGGCAAGACTTTTGACTCTGTGCCCCACGGGAGGTTAATGAGCAAGCTGAGGGACATGTGGGTGAGGGAGAAACTGGTGGGGTGGGTTGAGAGCTGGTTGCAGGGCAGACAACAGAGGGTAGTTGTAAGGGGGGGAAAGACATCCAAGCCAAGGCCAGTAACAAGTGGGGTGCCCCAGGGTTCAGTGCTGGCCGTTTTGGTCAATTTCTTCACTAGAGACATTGCAGAGGGGGTCAAGTGTAAGATCAGCCTGTTCGCAGATGACACTAAGATTTGTGCTAAAGTGGAAAATGAGGGAGGGAGGATCTAGCTAATCTCTAACACAGGTCTAGTGAATGGCAATTGGGGTTTAACACTAAGAAGTGCAAGATCATGCACCTCGGAGCAAGAAATCCCAGGACCAGCTACTGGGGGGGGGGGGGCAGGTAACAGCTTCAGAGGAGGAAAGGGACCTCGAGGTAATAGTCACAGGGGACTTGAAGGTAACAGCACAGTGTAGAAGGGCAGCAGCAAGGGCAAGTAGGATGCTGGGGTGCATTGCCAGAGGGATCACCTCTTAAAAAAAGGAGGTTATCCTGCCTTTGTATAGATCACTGGTGAGGCCACACTTTGAGTACTGTGTGCAGTACTGGTGCCCATACCTCACAAAGGATGTGAGATTACTGGAGGGGGTGCAGCGCAAGGCTACAGAAATGATCATGAGACTGGGGGAGTTGCCATATGAGGAATGACTGAGGGAACTCAACATGTATTCGCTGGAAGAGAGAAAGGAAAAAGAAGACATGATAAAGACCTTTAAGTACTTGAAAGGCATAAACAAAGTCAGAGAGGGAGGACTGTTCTGCTTAAGGGGGGAGGGTCACTAGGGGGCACAGTCTGAAGTTGGAAGGGGGAAGATTCAGCAAGGAGATGAGGAGGCACTACTTTACAGAGAGAGAGAGAGAGTGGTGGCGAGATGGAATGCACTGGTGGAGGAGTAAATCGAACTGGGGACAGTGGATTGCTTTAAGCAGGGTTGGGATAGAGTCAAGGGCAGGATTAGTACAGACAAGAACACAACGGGAAGAAAAACCAGGAAAGGGGTTTGGGTGGGGCTGGGGCAGCTGTAGCAGACTTGATAGACCTGTGGGCCTTTCTCTGCCAGCAATTTTGTATGTCCGTATATATTATTATAGGCGGTGTCCCATTAATGCAGCCAAGCTTTGGTAGCGCCAATGTACATCACTGAAGCATAGGTTAGTGACAGGAGAAAAACACCTCGGGTGATAGCAGTTTTGGCAGAGGGAGTGAAGGTATAACTCGTCTTGTAGACCAGGGCAAGCTTGTAATGGACTGCTTTACACGTAATGGAGATGTGCCGATTAAAGTCCAATGTGGGATCAAGAGTAACCTCAGATACCTAAATGTATTTACATTTTTTGAGGGCAGGTTGTCAATGCAGATGGACAATTGACCTGGGCTTTTGCTTAGTCTTGAAGTAGAGCCAAACAGTAGTGTGATTTGTCAGTATTTAGAACCAGCTTATTATTGGAGTAGTGCTTGTCTGTAATCCTGCGCCTTCCTGTGGTTATTAAAAAACATAACTTTTTTTCGAGTTATGTTCTTCGGGAAATTAGTTGCCCTGGCCCACATCATGGAAAATGTGCCACCTCATTCAGAAGATGCTGTAAACTCAAACATTCATAATGTTTGGAGATGCTAAATTAAAATACAAACTTGTCACAAATAAAGACTCTGGTTTACTTTCCACGGTGTTCTGAGCTTGTATTTCTGCATGATGTTGTCCCACATTTTGAGTTATACCTCTCAACTGTTTTGTCACTCACATGAGGGACACTGACCCACTTAAGAAGCTGGTAAACAAGATGGGTAGTCTGGGCATGGGGACACAAGGTGGTAAACTGGGTAATGGACTGGAGGCAGAAGGTGGTCGTAAACAGGATACAATCTGGGGAGAGGAAATGACCAGCGGGGTACCCTAAGGATCAGTCCTTGGGCCAGTCCTGTTCAATGTATTCATTAGTGATAAATATAGGAGTACAAGAACAAGGGGGCATGATACGAAATTGGAAGGTGGCAGGTTAGCAGGGAATGTGAGAAAGTGGATACGTGAAATAGTCTGCCACAGGAGGTGGTGGGTATCTGCCAACACTGTGGAGGGATTTAAGCATGCCTGGGACAGACATAAGGGAGCTGTGTAGGTGGGTCAGAGGGCACTGACCAGATAAGGTCAGAAGCCTAAACCAAGTACAGGGTTTAAGGGCAGACTGGATGGGCCTATCAGTCCTCATCTGCCGACATTTTCCACGTTTCATAATGAGGAACACATTTGCTAACATGGATGTAAAGTGTGGGAATCATTATGTTTAGTTGTACGAAGTTTTTTTTTTTATATATATTAAGTTAGCATTTCGGAGTATTATACATTTTTTGCTTCAAAGCCCTAATGTACAATATATTTTCCACTATCGCCGGTTATTACATTTTGTATGAAGAACAGAGCAATTCTGAGGAAAAATGAAAGACGACCCTCGTAATCAGGGACAGTTGAGAGGTATACTTCCAGTATCAAGGAGAAAAACCCGGAGAAAAGGTTAAATGCGCAGCGGTCTTCTCTACCCGCAGCTGCTTAAGTACCCACAACTTCGCTCGCACCACATTCGCCTCTTACGGTAAAAAAAATATGAATAAACATCAGTCCTCTGCTATGCCGCACAACGTGGCTAATCTATTCATCTGATGCCGCGTCCCCACAGAACGTGCACTTTAATATAGCTACTGCTCTCTGTCGCTTCGCCCTCTACTGTGATGGCTCGGATCTTCCAGATCAGTCGAATCAATTGTTCGAAGCAGTGGGAGGAGTCTCAGAAGGCGGAAGCAAGGCGGCGGGACGAGCGCCGTCAAACGGCAACATCGCAATGACGCGTAGAGTTCATAGGTTGCCATCAAGCTGCTGAAAGCAGAGAGAAGGTCTGATGTGTAGATCAGAGTACGGGGTCAGAGGGAGGGCGGTCAGCAGCAAGTTGAAATTCTTTTAGGGTAGCAGTGACAAGAACGTGACTGAAAGGGAACGTGCAGCGGGAGACGGTTGTGAAGTAAGCAGTAGAGCTCTGGGTAGTATCTTGTGTTAATGTGTCCCATATATTCCGTATGCTATTGTATTTTTTTTCATTGCCTGTTGTCACCCTGTATCCTGTGCTATTGTATTTTTAGTGCTTGTTGCTCCCTAAATTTACTGCTGTACCTTGCCCTTTTATCTTCCCCCAGGACGCATTTGGAAACGAGCAATTTGCTTAGTATGTCTTCCTGGTGAAACTTGGAAAAAAAAAATGAACGGTGGCCATAGTGTATTGTGCTTTATGAAATGGCTTGTGGCACAGCAGCATTCTGATTGGCTGCTTCGAGTGTGCTGATACGTCTAACATCTTTAACATCTTTATAATGTATGGTAGAACGCTGTTAACCTTAGGAAATCATCATTTCCTAAGGTTGTTAACCTATCGATGTGACGTAGACATGTTGTTAACCTATCGATACTACGTCACATCGATAGGTTAACAACAGCGATTGGTCTGCGATGTGCGCGCTTTTTTTTTCAGCGGGAACCGCGGATGAACAGCAGCGGTTAGGAAGGACTGAACGGCGCGGCGGTGACTAGTTAGCAAAAAGTAAGCAGCCTTTTTCGTTGGGACCGTGACACTATAAAAATAATGTGTGGTCCTCTTTCGCAACGGTCAATGCTAACCGCTCGCAGGTTGTTATGGCGACGTAAACCTCTCGAGCTTCGCCTCGAGGTTTACACGGTTGCCCTTTGGCAACCTCTCGACAGTTAACTGACCGGTTACCGATAGAGGACCATACATTATCCTCTATATAGGTGACATTGCAGAGGGTCTGGAGAGAAAGGTATGCCTCTTTGCAGATGACACAAAGGTCTGTAACAGAGTTGATACACGGGGGGGGGGTAGAAAGGATGAGAGGGGACTTGGCAAGGTTGGAGGAATGGTCAGACATATGGCAATTTAGATTCGGTGCAAAATAGTGCACCTGGGAAACAAAAACCCACGAGAAGAGTATGCAATAGCAGGGGAGGTACTAACAACAACAAAAATGGAAAGGGTCCTGGGGTAGTCATATCAGATGATCTAAAGGTTGGTAAGCAATGTGAGAAATCGGTAAGAAGAGTCGGGGATACTGGGATGCATAGGAAGGGGCATCACAAGTAGAAAAAGGGAAGTGGTTATCCCTCTGTACAGACAGTTGGTGAGACCCCATCTGGAGTACTGTGTGCAGTTTTGGAGACCTCATCTACGCAAGGACATAGACAGGATGGAAGCAGTCCAGAGGAGGGCAACTAAAAATGGTGCAGGGTCTGCATCAGAAACCATATGAAGGGAGACTGAGCGAGCTTAATATGTATACCCTTGATGAAAGGAGGGACGCGGTGACATGATAGAAACGTTCAAGTACCTCAAGGGAATCAACAAAGTCCAGGAGAGTAGCATCTTTCAGAAAAAAAGCTGTGTAAGAACAAGGAGGCACAATTTAAAGATAGAGGGAGGACGGCTCAGGGGTAATGTGAGGAATTTTTTTTTTCACGGAGAGAGTGGTGGATGCATGGAACCGCTTTCCTGGGGAGGTTGTTGGGTCTAAAAACAGTGGGGGAATTCAAACATGCATGGGATAGACATAAGGCGATTATAGTGGGGGGGGGAGCAGGAAGTAGGCTGTTGGTTAACTAGAATCTGCAGCTTATCCAGTAGGTTGGGAAATGGGCAGACTGGGTGGGCCAAGTGGTCCTTATCTGCTGTCAAAGTGTATGTTTCTGTGTTTCTGTGTAACACCATGGGAAAGAGATCAGGCTGTGCTATGCCAGGCGGGCACTGATCTTCCCATTCCAGTGTTCCAAATTAGAATGTTTTAAAAATAAAAGCTGCCATCTTTTTTTTGTGCTAGCCGCAGTAGGCAAAATGAAAACGCTACAGAAGCAACCTCTGTTTTCACACACAAACCTATCGTTTCAATTTCTGCTGCACACGACAGACAAACGCCAGCAAAACTGCTGCATATTCAAATCTCCCCTATCTGCCCGCTCGCTTGCTCTCCTCAACAGCTGGTCTGCCATCCGCTCGCTAGTTCCTGTGTTTATCCTCACTTTTTAATTTTTAATTAAATAAAGCACACCTTTTAAAAAATGCCAGCCAGCCAGCCAGCCATAATCGCCCCTTCCCTTCCTGCCCACTCGCTCGCTGACTCTCTTCAATGACTCACTCACTGGCTCTCCTCATCAATGTCCGATCACTACTTTCCCTGCCTTAGCTGTTCAGCTATATTAATTATCTCTTTTTTTCAAACGTGCAGCCCACATTGTCACCTAACAGCTTTGTGATTCCCCTGCCAGCAGCTCGCTAGTTCCTTTATTCATCCTCACTTGGCTCACTGGCCCTTCTCTGCGAAGGCAGTTTCCCCGTATCACAGAAACAGTACTGGCATCGCCTCCCTTACACTGCCTGTTGCCAAAAGCATAAATATAAATAAGAAAGCCACCACCATAAATATCAAAGTACACCAACACTAATAGGCTGCACAATGGTCATGTTTACTTTTACAAGTACTGTTCTAAATAAAGTTCACAATATTTTACAATATAAATGAAATGTTAAATTTACTTAACTACAAATGGGACTGTTTTTTTCCAGTGCAGTGAGTTTTCTTCAAATAAAGTTAAATTTCTTTAAATATAAAAGTTGTAGACTCATTATGATTTAAAAATTCACTGACCATTTCATAAGCGCAATAAGCCACTCGTAGTGATCCTCGTGCCTCACTACGCCTCCTAGCCATGTGTTAAAGTGTCTAACACACACCCTGTCGTGTCTTATTGCTTGCTTCAGGTTATTGAGATAGAATTTTGACAGTTATGTATATTATGCTTGGTCTATCTGATAATTAGAACAAACATCCTTTGTATTTTCCACCTTCCATCCGTCTAACAAGTCCCTTCTTACTCACTGTGTGGCGCAAAAAGGAAAAGGTAGGAACAGGACAGGAGTATAAAGGAGGCGGTGGGATACAGAGAAATTTTAATAGACACAATGTAAAGGAAAGCAAAATAGTGGGAGTGGTACAGTGTAATGGGTGTGGGGCCACAGACTTTCAGGACACCTTCTGGAAACTGAGATGTTGCTCTGTTTTTACTTACCTCTGTGGGTTTTGGGCAGAGGTTGCTGGATTCTGGACCAAATTGGCATGGGCGCAGAGGACCTTCTGCGCCACCCAGGGGGCCACCAAGTCTGCCGCCACTCCCCCAGAGGATGCCTGAGTAGAGCGGTTGAACCTTGGTGGACTCTGGAAGAGTGGGGGTGGTAGGAAGGATACACGCTGTTCAGCCTGTACTACTGCAGAATTCCTTCACCATACTGGCAGGATGGGGCAGCTGAGAGGAGGCACTTTTAGCAGTGGCAAGGGAAGAAGTGGGGGTCCTCAAAAGGAGAGGCACCCAGCCGAGGTGGAAGCAGCTACTGGGGGGACTCTATTGTTAGTGGTATAGACATGGGAGAGGGAGGCGAAGTGCCTCCCTGTTGCTTTGGCTTGGCGGGATGCAGTGTGTATCCAGAGGATTGCTAGTGCAGCAGAAAATGGGAGGGAGCTAGACGTCATTGTCCACCTGGAGATAAATGACGTATCTAGGAACAGGGTCAGGGTAGTGCAGGATAATTTCAGGGAACTGGGGAGGAGCCTCAAGCAAGCGGCATGCATGGTGGCCTTTACTGAGGTGTTACCTCAGTATGACCAGGGAGAGAAAAGGGTACTCTGCACCAGGACATTTAACAGTTGGTTGACGGCATGGTGCATGGAGGAGGGCTTTGGCTTCATTGAGGACTGGCTCCAACTTGGGAGGATTTGGGTCTTTGTAGGGGAGATGGCCTGCATCCTTCCAGGAAGGGGACAGTACAGTTGCATAAGAACTTACCAAAACAGTAGATCTTCAAGAGTATTTCTCTTGCAGCAGGTCATAACACATGGGATATCAGCCGCTGATGTAATTTCCTCCGGATGACTACTCAGCAGTCGACCCTGGGACTTTCCTCTAACATTACCACGTGGTGTCGGTATGGCACATATAAACAGGGGAGGTCCCAGCTACTCCTCAATTCTTTTCCATCCTAGCGACCGAATGAGAAACCATTTGTCAGACCTCCGATGGGAACCGAGGAGGGAAATAAGGCAGCAGCTCGTGGAGTCATAAAAGGACAGAAGCAAGGAACCCTTCTGAAGTAACAGCAAAGGGGAAGGTGGGTGGGGCTGCATGACCTGCTGCAAGAGATACTCTTGAAGATCTACTGTTAGGAAATCCTATTTCCTCTCACGTATATCCTTAACCTATCGCTCCGATACTCTAGTTTACCACAGAGATGGAAAGCCGTTGTTGTTACCCCTGTGCACAAGAATGGTCATCATGCTCTCCCAGGGAGAACTATAAGCC
The DNA here is from genome assembly GCA_016271365.2 of Neoceratodus forsteri. Lineage (NCBI taxonomy): Eukaryota > Metazoa > Chordata > Ceratodontiformes > Ceratodontidae > Neoceratodus > Neoceratodus forsteri. Next base: position 149,004,211 of record CM057453.1, on the reverse strand, counting down.
CATCTCCATCCTGCTGCCACTCTGTAAGGCACTTGAAAGGATTGTTGCTGACCAGCTCAATGAATACTTGGAAAAATACCAGCTCCAATGCCCTGAACAAGTTGGTTTCAGGTCTAGTCACAGTACCACCATGGCTCTGATCGAATTCATGGGCTCGATCAATAAATCTCTTGACCATGGGCATCCTTCTGGGGCCATCTATGTTGACTTAACAAAGGTCTTTGATACGGTTAACCATGACCTCCATGCTGACCAACTTGTCACCATTGGTCTCTCCACTGACTCTGTCATTTGGTTCTGTAGTTACTTAGGCAGTCGATCCCAGCAAGTGAAGATAGGCACTGTCCTCTCTGACAGTCAGCTTGTTTGCTCCGGTGTCCCACAAGGCTCCATATTGGGCCCCCTCCTTTTCAGCTTGTTTCTTAGTAATCTCCCCCAAGCCTGCCAGAGCCGAATCCTCCTTTATGCCGATGATGCGGTTGTCTTCTCCAGTAGTGCGATCCCGGATGCCCTTGATAGGCAACTCCAGCGTGACTTCTCCAGTGTCGAGCAATAGTTCCAGGTCCACAGGTTGATTATGAACTACAAAAAGACTAGGACTGTGCCGGCCAGGTGGCACTGAGGGTTGAGGCGCTGGACGCTACACCTCGCGCCACACCAGCAACCCGGGTTTGGGAACGAGCCCAGGGTGCTGGGGGTCGGCAGGGGAAGGAAGAGATTGAGCATCCGAAGGATTGCTCTCTCTTTCCGGGGAGGGATTGGGCAACATTTGCTCGAGGAGCGACCTCTGGCGGCGGCTGGAGGTAGCTTAATGTAGCGTCATGGCATATGCCTGGGGGGGTGGAGCCGCGGCAGTATGTTGTCTTGTCAGCCGGGCTTCACAGGGGATCTAACCAAGTAAAATACCTCCCTCCTCCCACCCAAGGACCACACTCCCAGAAGTCGGGCACGGCTGTCACCTCGTCCCTCCTCCTTGGCCGATTGCTCAACCCTATAAGAAAAGAGCACCTTGGCCGGAAGCCCTTCCCAGAGGGTAGACCCGGGGGATGCCTGGTGTCGGGGAGAGATAGTCCGGGTCATGCAGGGAGGTAGAGTCCAGGACTGGGTGGTCGCCAGAGAGAGTTCGACGGGGCTCAAGAAGGGAAGGAAAGAAATAGAGTTCGGGAAAAAAAAAAAAAGGCTAAGACCATGCTGTTCTTAAGCCCCCACAATAAGGACAGAGATTACCCCCTCTCAATATATAAAGCGCTGATTCCTCACTTGAGCACGTTCAACACTTCAAATACCTTGGCATCACCGTTGACAGTTTACTGAACTACACCATCTACATAGACAGCACCACCAAAACAATCAGCTCACGCATTGGTCTTCCCCATAGACACAAGCATAGTCTGACACCTGAAGCCTTAAGCATTGCAGTTCACAGCTCTGTGGTCTCTGTTGTCAACTATGGTCTTGTAGTCTGTGGCTCTGCCACTGACACTGCGCTTAGTAAAGCTTGTAGGCTCATTATGGGAGAGCCAAAACTGACTCATACCTGCTACCTTTACTCCAAGTCTAATTGGCTCCCACTCCAAGATCGACTGAAGTACCAAATCTGCCTCCTGGTCAAACAAAAATAACCTTAGTTAACTACTGACAGGGGTTCAACAATTGCTTCTTTCCTGCACCAACCCCCGTCCCACAAGAAATTCTGAACACCGGCTCTTCCTAACCCCAAATGCCGCACTTCCCAAGGTCAACGGTCCTTCGCATTCAGAGCCCCGCAGTGGATCAACTCCCTTGGTGATAACATTGCCAATCTCCTCACACTTGGAGCCTTCAAAATAAATCTTAAGCATTAGCTCTTGCTTGGGGCCCACTGTGACTGCCACTAGCTCCAGTCACCTTCTTTCTACCCTCCTTCACTCCGCTCCCCCCCACCACCCCTTACAATGCCTCTCTGGCTGCTCCTACTACCTGTCTGCTATAGTGGCACCGCCCACTGTATTGCATGCTGTAGTGGTCTAGCAGGTACATCCCTTATCTGTCCCCACCCCATGGTTAACTTTATTCCATTCATATTTAACTTTCTTGTTTATCCACCAAATGTATCATGTACTTATGATTCCTTGTAGTACAGTGTTTGTTTCTTGGTATGTATTGTCTTGTACTTTCTCTGACGTGAAACCTATGTAAAGAGTTATTAGCTCAAAAATATTAATCCAAGAATGTAAGAAATAAAGTTCTTGTGCAACTGTACTATCTTCCTCGAGACAGTCTCTTGCAGCAGGTCATAACAAGTGGGAAGATTCCCAAGCAGTTATTATGCCTAGGGGAGGAGGGAGCAAACTGTCAGGACTTAGGACAGGAGGCCTTGTAAAACGGCCCATCCAAAAGCATTTCACTTCTTGGAAGTGATGTCTAGACTGTAATGTTTCGTGAAGGTATGTACAGTAGACCATGTGATGGCCTCACCGATTTCTAAGCCATAGAAGCCTCAGAAACATGCCATGGAGGCAGCCGTGCCTCTGGTAGAATGGGGTTTTACAACCCCTCTGAGAGGCTTGTTGTAGTTTGTATAGATAAAATGTAGTTGGACAACCATGTGGACAAGCACTGCTTCAAAACTTGGAACGCCCTGATTCCCAGGGGGGAAAGAAACAAAAAGTTGTTCAGTTTCTCACAACTGTGAGGTGCAGAGAAGATAAAGACTCAATGTTTTATGCACATAAAGAGTATGAAGCAGGCATTCCCCTGGATTCGCAGGCTCTGCATAGTACACTGGTAAGTGGACAGCATGATTTAAAGTAAATTCAGAAACAACCTTTGGCATAAACGATGGGTTGGTGCATAAAGTCACCCTGTCGTTATGAAATTGCAGGTGGGGAGGTTTGCACATTAGTGCTTGTAACTCTGAAATATGTCTACGTAATGGCAACTAAGAATATAGTTTTCCAACAAAGATAATGGAGCTCGCTGGATTCAGCGGGCTCAAAAGTACTTGTCAATTTTTCAAGCTCAAAATTCAAATCCCATAAAGGGACTGGATCCCGTATAGGGGGATGAAGGTGCAGAATGCCTTTTAAAAAGGTTCTGATCAACGATAACTTGGATAGTGGTTTGTTGTCCACAGGTAAATGGAATGCGGCAATGGCCGAAAGGTGGACTTTTACAGAGGAATATTTCAGTTCACCGTCCGACAAGGAGAGCAAATAGTCTAAGATACTCTGAGAGGAACACTCATAAGGGTCTAAGTCCTGCGTAGACGCCCAAATGGAGAAGTGTTTCCACTTCATAGAATAGGAAGACCGTGTTGACGGTTTTCCAGGCAGCCTGGAGGACTTCTGCCACCTTTGGGGATATCCTGAAGTGCGAGAGGACTATGTTCTCAGGAGCCAGGTGTGCAGATGGAGGGAGTGAAGGTCCAGGTGTAGCAGGGAGACTTGCGCCTGGGACAACAGAGCCTGGCAAATCGGCAGGGGTAGTGGATCCAGTTCCGAGAGCTGTAGAAGCAGAGGGAACCAAATCTGTCTTGGCTAGAATGGTGCTATGAGGATCACGGACACTCCATCTCAGACCAGTTTGAGTAGTACTCTTTGAACGAGAGGAAAGGCATAAAGAAATCTTCCTGTTCAGGAAAGAGAGAACGCGTTCCGCCACACAGTTCCAGGACCTTGCTTGAGAGAGCAGTAAAGAGGCAGTTTTGTGTTTTGTGGAGAGGCAAATAGGTTTAAATCTGGTCGGCCCCATTGGTGGAAGACGTTGTTTAGGACACCTGGTAGGATTTCCCACTTGTGGGCCCGTGCAGTGGATCTGCTCAGGGCATCTGCCAAGGTTTTGGCCACCCCTCGGGGATGTGGACAGCCAGAAGATATTCCTCTGGATCACCCAGTACCAGACCCTCATCGATTCTCTGCAGAGAGGGTATGAATGGGTGCCTCCTTACTCGTTTAGGTAGTGAACTACCTCCAAATTGTCTGATTGCATCTGAAGACAACTGGGGGAGAGTCTTGAACGCCTGTAAGGCATGGAGAACTGCCTTCATTTCCAAGACATTGATGTGGAGACTGGTCTCTACCGGTGTCCAGGATCCTTGGGACCTAACATGCAGGAGATGAGCACCCCGCCCTGTCAAGGAGGCAGCTGTAGTCAGAATGTGACATGGGACAGGAGAATGAAATGGCATGCATTGCATTAAGTTGTCCCTGGACTTCCACCATTGTAGAGCTTGAAGAGCCAGAGAAGACATCAGGACCGGGGTATCGAAATCGTCCTCCTTCTGGTCCCATTGGACTCTCTCTGGGTCCACTGAAGGATCCTCATATTCAGCCTGGCATTGGAGACCATCAGAATTGTAGCCGCCAAATGTCCCAGGAGGTGCAGGTAGTCTCATGCTGAGATCAATCTGCTGGACTCTAGTCTGCACGCCAAAGCAATCGGGGCATCCGCCCGAGCCACTGGCAGATATGCCATACCCAAGGAGGCATCTAACATGGCTCAGATATAGAGAAGGCATCGTGCTGGGTCCATTTTGGACTTCGGATAGTTTACAGCTATCCCCGACTGGGCGAACAACTGCAGGGTTCGAGAAAGTGTGGACAACAGTCTTTGGCGGAAAGACGCTTTCAGGAATCAGGCCTTCCCTGCGGAGGGCCGATGTGACGGCTGCTAGGCATTTTGAATACCTTCGGGACTGAGGAAAGGCTGAATGGGAGGGCCGGGCCCTGAACTGATAATGCTGACCCAGAAACAAAAAACAGAAACTGTCTGTGAGCGGGGTTCATCAGGATATGGAGGTACCGTCCTTCATATTGAGAGAGCGAGCAGAGACCGTCTTGCTTGTTCAGCACGGGGAGAAGTGTCGGGAGAGACACCATCCTGAACTTTTGGTATTTGATATAGAGGTTGAGACACCTTAGATCCAAAATGGGTTGCAAGTCCCTCGTCCATTTGGGAACCAGGGAAAAATGGGATTAAAATCCCAGACCCTTCTGTGGAAGGGGAACTGGTTCGATGGCACATTTTGTGAGCAAAGCATTGATTTTCTTTCCATAAGACCAATGCTTGGTCTGGGGGGTAATGAGAGACCATTGGTGGCAAAGCAAGGAGAAACTGTGTGAACTCCAGTGTGTGTGTCCTGACTCTGCCAATTGCAGGAGCCACAGGTCTGAGGAGATGGCTTGTCACCCTTGTAGGTGCAGGGGAAAGCCTGCTGCCAATGGCTGTGGGAAGGGTCTCCGGTCCCATGACCAGAGGCAGGGGTGTAGCCAGGGATTTCAGATCTGCACACCAAGTAGACTCACTGCTAACCCCCAACCCCGGGTGCAGCCAGACAATATACAAATGTACACCAGGACCGTGTTTGTTGCCTCATTTGGCACAATAAATACAACTTTTGTATCTCATGACAATGGTTGTTGCCTTGCATGGGTAAATACAAATGCCATGCATTGCTCCCTAAGACACCCACATACCAGCCCAGAGCCTGTAAAGTTGTATTGTCCTTGGGATGCAAAGACAGTATTAGTGACCAGTCTTTCTAGTTTTGACTCCTATGAATAAAATTACAGAAAGGTTCAGCGTTTTGTTAGTTTTCATGGAAAAAGGAAGCAGTTCAGAGCCTATTTGCTACCTCCCTTAAATAAAACTGCACACCATGGAGTATGCCTGGCTACACCCATGACTAGAGGAAGACCTTCAGGCCGAAGGCTGGCCCTGCTGGGGAGCAGAACAGGGATGTAACAGGACATTTTCTGAGCATTTCTAGGACCAGGCAATGTCAATTGAGGCTTTCACTTATTGGCAGGTGGTCTTTGAGCATTGGGACACACCCTGGAGGATCCTCTGAAGGACGGTTTTGCCTTTGGACGGTACAGGGTCCTTACCTATTGAAGGGTACGACCTGAGTCCTGCAAGTCCTTTTATAGATTGCTGCACATCCTGTGAAAATCCTGACACTCTGAGCCAGGCGTGATGTCTGAGACAAACTCCTGCCGAGGACATACAGGCCGCAGTATCAGTGGCATCGTAGGTGGCCCTGAGCAAGTGGTGGCAAACAGCTGCCGCCATAGACATCTTGGCAGTCAGATCCTCCTGGGCAGGACCCGCAGGGAGGGACTGGACCATTGCCTGGGAGGCTATTAGGATTTCTTCCTGATATTTTAGGAGGTGTTCCAGGTAATTAAGTATATGGAAAGACCTAGTAGCCAAGGCATAAACTCTTTTCCCTATTACATCTGATTTCTTGGATTCCTTATTAGGGGGTTAAGCACTCATGTGCTGAGGTCTAGAGGACCTATCGTGAGCGGCATTGATCACCACAGAGTCCGCCTGAGGCGGAGACATGAAATAGTGGTGGTCCACTGGGGCCTGATAATCCTATCAGTCTTATGAGGATTGGAGGGATTTTGAAAGGTTGCTTCCAAGCAGCCGAAATAGCCTCTTCAGAGGCATCCACCAAAGGGGGGGGGGGGCGACCAGAGTGGGGCATTCTGGTACTTCTAAATACTGTCCTAACACCTAGCTCCTACACCTCCCCCGATTTAATTTAACAACGCCTGAATTCTAATATCTCCCCTTACTTCTCCAGGTCCCGGCGCCACACTGCCCCGATCAGGCATACTACGGCCAGGATTCCTGAGCCGAACCGCCTCGGGTTCGGCTGAGCAGTAGAAGCCCACCCCTCCCGAAGCAGGACAAGGTACTGAATGTGCCTCTGATGTAAAACTTGGCGCCTTTTCGTCTCTCTCTCTCTCTCTCTCGTAACTGGCTGACTGCCCTGCTATCGTAGTCTGGGTCCAGGAGCAAGCAGTCTCCTCTTAGTCTGTGTGATTAGAGCCACAATAGGAATAAATCGTGCCCCCCCCATGGCTTATTAAATACGTGTCTAGCTTCTCCTTCTCCTCAAATCCACTGACACTATTGGTTGTGTTGATCACCCACTCACAAATCAGCTACACTTCATCTACACTGTTGTTGGATTGTCTCCAGAACCTTTTCTTTTCACTGCTGGTGTTGTGCTACACTAATACATGTCTAAACTACTGCAGCCCAATATTAGTGCTACAGTCTTTTTTTTTTTTTTTTTCCGAATTCTGTTTTTCTCCTTCCTTACTTGAGCCCCACCGAACTCTCTCCGGCGATCACCCAATCCTGGACTCTACCTCCCTGCGTGACCCGGACAGATCTCCATTCCCTCCGACACCAGGCATCCCCCGGGTCTACCCTCCAGGGTGCTGTTTCTTATAGGGTTGAGACTGGGACAAGGAGACAGCCATGCCTGACTTCTGGGAGTGTGGTCCTTGGGTGGGAGGTGCCATTGCCTATTGGTGGGAGGAGGGAGGTATTTTTCTTGGTTTACGCCCCTGTGGAGCCCGGCTGCCAAGGTAACGCACTGCTGTGGCTCCACACCCTGGCATACGCCACAGCGCCTGCTTTGGCCACCAGCAGCCTATGCCAGAGGTTGCTCCTTGAGCGGTCGTTACCCTAACCCTCCCCGGGGAAGAGAGAGCAGTCCTCCGGATGCTCAGTCTCTTCTCCCCCCGCGGCCGCTCGGGTCTGTTTCCGAACCTAGGACCTGGTGAGGTGTGGCGTCCAGCAGCTCAACCCTCTGCGCCACCGGGCCGGCTAGTGCTACAGTCTTGATTGGAATATTAAATGGAATATGAAGTGGGTAGCCATCTGGGAACTAGCGACCATTGAACAGTATGGTTCACAATAAACACAGCAATAGAGTCAAGCCATACAAAGGCAAAAGTACTGGACTTTAGGAGGGCTGACTTTGCCAAAATGGGTGAGTGCCTAAGGAATGCACTAGCAAATGGGCAGGAAGGAGGGGTGGAAGAACAATGGGGAATAATAAAAACTGCCATCACAGAGGTAACAAGCCTTTGTGTGAAGCAAATAAACAAAACAAAGCGATGTAAGAAACCACTGTGGTTCTCAAAGGAAGTGGCAGTGAAGGTTCAAGAGAAAAGAAAGCATTCAGGAAGTACAAGGAATCACAGAAGGAGCAGGACAGAGAACTGTATCAGTTAAAGCAAAGGAAGCTGGGAAGGCAGTCAGAACAGCAAAGGCCCAAACCGAGGAAAAGATAGCCAACTCAGTTAAGAAGGGTATAAACCTTTTATAGGTACATCAGGGAGCGAAGGAAGACCAAGGGAGGGATAGTGAGGCTTAATAAAGGGGAGGGAGGGTGGGCAGAGGGTGACTGTGAAAAGGCAGCGATACTAAACAAATATTTTTGCTCAGTATTTATTTACAAATGAAGAGGGGGAGGTACCTAAAACAAACAGTAGAAACACGCTGGATACAGAAGTTGATATCAGCCCATTTACAGAAAAAAGGGCTATGAAAGAACTCTTAAAACTGAAGGTGGACAAAGCAATGGGGCCTGATGGGATTCATCCCAGAATTCTAAAAGAACTAAGGGTAGAACTAGTGACACCACTGACTATCCTCTTTAACAAATCATGGGAGGATGGGGTGGTACCCGAGGACTGGAGGAGGGCAGATGTGATTCCCCTTCACAAAAGTGGGAGCAAGGCAGAAGCAGGAAACTACAGACCTGTTAGTTTAACCTCAGTGATAGGGAAAATGATGGAATCACTTCTGAAGGAAAGAACTGTCGAGTATCTAGAGGCCAGAGGGGCACAGGACCCAAGGCAGCATGGATTCACAGCGGGAAGGTCATGCCAGACGAATCTGATAGATTTATTTGACTGGGTGACCAAAGTAGTAGGTCAGGAGGGCTGTGGACATGGCCTACCTAGACTTTAGCAAGACATTTGACACAGTCCCACACAAAAGATTAATATAGTGTTAGCCAGCCTGGGAGTGGGTCCCAAGATGACAGCCTGGGTAAAGAATTGGCTGGAGAATAGGACACAGAGGTAATAGTAAATGGAGTCCACTCTGAAGAAAGGGGTTACTAGTGGGGTACCGCGGGTTCAGTATTAGGACCGGTCCTCTTCAATGTCTTTATACAGCATTTGCAGAGGACTGGAAGAAAAATATGTCTCTTTGCAGATGACACAAAGATCTGCAACAGAGTTGATGCACAAGTTGGGGTGGAAAGGATGAGAAGAGACTTGTCAATGTTAGAGGAATGGTCAAATGTATGGCAGCTTAGATTCAATGCTAAGAAGTGCAAGGTACTGCACCTGGGAAACAAAAACCCAGGGGAAGAGTACACAATGGGGGGTGAGATACTAACAGCAACAAAATTGGAAAGGGACCTGGGGGTAGTCATATTAGATGACCTAAAGGTGAGCAAGCAATGTGAGAGGGCAGCAAGGAGGGCTGGGGGGATAATGGGATGCATAGGGAGGCATCACCAGTAGAAAACAGGAAGTTATTATCCCTCTGTACAGACAGCTGGTGAGACCCATCTCGAGTATCATGCGAGTTCTGGAGATCCAGTCTTCGTAAAGACATAGACAGGATGGAAGCTGTCCAGAGGAGGGCAACTAAAATGGTGCAGGGTCTGCACCGGAAGACATATATGAAGAGAGACTTAAGAGCTTAATATGTATAGTCTTGAGGAAAGGAGGAGAGGGGGGACATGATAGAAACTTTCAAGTACCTCAAGGGAATCAACAAAGTCCAAGAGGTAGCATCTTTCAAAAAGAGGTGTACAAGAACAAGGGGCACAATTTGAAGATAGAAGGGGGCTCAGAGGTAATTTAAGGAAGTATTTTTTCACAGAGAGGTTGTGGATGCATGGAGCGGCCTTCCGGAGGTGGTTGTGGAGTCAAAAACTGGTGGAATTCAAGCATGCATGGGATAGTCATAAAGCAATTCTAGGGGGTTGGGGTAGGAAGAAGTAGGCTGCTGGTTAACTAGGATCTGCAGCTTATCCATTAGGTAGGGAAATGGGCAGACTGGGTGGGCCAAGCGGTCCTTATCTGCCGTCAAATTCTGTGTTTCTATGTAAGGCCCCTGACTATGTCACACTCATACATGGTGTCACCTCTAAAAATGAGGCTAATAGCTCTACTCATCACCTATGTTGCAATGGAGGTGGGCTTGAAAAATACCACACCCAGGACGAACCCTGTCACAGGGTCTGGTTTCACATCCCCCATCGGTTTTAAATCAAGAGGCACACTGACTGAATCCTGCCATAGACTTGATTTCAGAATCCCACCCAATATATACAAACCACCTGTACCTCACAGAATCCTTATAGCTGCCTTACTTTGCGGCCATACTGTCAGGGACGTACCTTACACTATGCCTCCCAGCGTAAAAATAAACAGGCTTAAATGGATACACTGGACTGTCATACTACATAAGTTGTTGCTAATACTGCTTCTGATCTCTGGGGATGTCCATCCTAACCCAGGGACAGTTCCCGTCAGTCCACATAAGAGGCTAGGCCACCTCAAGTTAGTCTTATTAAACATTAACAATCTCCTTAGCAAATTACCGCAGTTCCAGGCCTGGGTGGATCTACATAAACCAGATATAATAGCTCTAACTGAAACGTGGCTCTCACCAAAGACCAATGATACCACCATCGCCCTGGATGGCTACAGAGTGGATAGACTGACTAAGCGGGGTGGAGGATGCTTAGTATACCTGAAAAGTGAGATTAATGCCCAAATGTTGCCTTGTAGCTTTCACACCAAGGAGGCACAAATGTTGAGCCTAAAACTTACCCATGGCATGCAAAACGGGGTGCTACTACTGTCCACAGTGTATGTACCCCCTGGCACCCATAAAACGGGTATCAAGCAAGTACTAAGCAATCTGGAACATGTAAGATACAACTGGGAGCCTATTATCGCTGGTGATTTCAAACCAATTGGCTGTCCTAAGACACCGTTTCAGTTTGTGATCAGGTATCTGGTCTCTACCTCTCTCAACTGGTCTCACAAGCTACCAGATTTAATGACAAAACTGGCACAAGTACATTAATTGACTGGCTCCTGGCAAGCTGCCCAGAACACATATCTGAGGTCACTGTCCTTCCGGACACCCTCAGTGATCATTCGCCAGTAATGTGCACATGGTCGAATAAGAACATCACCAGTGCTCCACAGGTCTCGAGAAATCACTCCCTGAGACCTGGGCAACTGGACTACTTTAGACAATACCTGAAGCTTGTGGATTGGTCGCCACTAGACAGAGCTGAGGATGGCAACCAAGCCCTCAATTTCTTTGTCACAATGTTTAACAAGGCCTGTGACATCTTTGCCCCATATAAAACTGAAAAAAACTAGAGGGGCTGTAATCCCTTGGCTCACAGTCTCCCTCCTTGTGCTCATGCTAGAAAGGGATAATCTCTGGCATAAAGCCAAAGCAGCATGCCAACTGGCAGATCTCATGGCTTTTAAGTCTGCAGAAACAATTGCACAAAACTTATTTGGCAGGCTAAGGCAACATACTACAACGATCTTCTAGAAAGGAGTTGGGGCCATGGTAAAAAGTTCTGGGACTCTGTAAAATCACTCACAGAGAAACTCTCCAAAGCTGAACTGGGGCTTATAATCACTGACACTGGATCGCATCAAAAGCCTGGTGATATAGCCAATGCTTTTAACTTGGCTTTCACTGATCTAAGCTTGATACTCCCCAGTAGCTTCCTGACCCCCTCAACCCTTGATCATGTCCCAACCACCCCCTTGACTCATATGGCCAAGAGCAACGTACCCCTCTTCTACTTCAAACTGATCACCAGATCTGACACTACCAAATACGTTAAGCACGTACTAGGAAAGACAAGGATGGGGAGCGACCTTATTGACATGAAGCTGGTGGCACTTGTGGTAAACGAGCTGACAGATCCACTCACTAAAGTTTTCAATGCCTCACTAAGGTCAGGCATGTACCCTGACAAATGGAAGGAGGCATATATCACCCCTACCCTCAAAACCGGGGTTGCCACCAAATTAACTACAGGCCCATCTCCATTTCCCCCCCTTGTCTAAAGCCCTTGAGCAAATGGTCTCCGACCAGCTCAAGGATTTCCTTTTGAAATGCAACCTACTTTGTGCCCAGCAACATGGGTTCTGTAAAGACCATTCCACGGTCACTGCTCTGGTTGACTATACCTCCAAAATCTACGATGCCTTTGATGATGGACTGGCTGTAGGGTCCATCTTTATTGACCCCTCAAAGACATTCGATACAGTCAGCCATCCGCTTCTGCTGCAATACCTACTCACTTTAGGCCTGTTCACAGACGCGGCCGCGTGGTTCAGGAGCTACCTCTTGGGCCGGACTCAGTGTGTTAAAATAAAAGGCACTCTATCTGAGCCAAGGGAGGTGAGCCTTGGAGTCCCACAAGGCTCAATACTGGGGCCACTCCTCTTCATTAACCCCCTGCCTGCAATCTGCCCATCGCACATCATATTATATGCTGATGATGCGGTCGTCTCCGTAAGCAGAAAAAATCTACCCTCTTATCACCCACGAACTAGAAGCAAATTTTCACCAACTTGAGGCATGGTTCACTAATAATGAACTAATGCTCAATTACAAAAAGACTGAGTATGCTTTTCGAGGTCCCACAAAACCGAACGAAATTTGGGAAACTGCAGGTACAGAGTAGCAAGGGGGCTGAACTGGAGCAGGTAGACACTTTCAGATATCTTGGGGTTCACGTAGATACTGCCCTTTCATTCACAACACACGTTGACCATTTAGTAGTCAAAACAGCCAATGCAAAACTAGGTGTCCTGTATAGATACAGACACTACTTGCCGTCTGAGGCCCTAAAGATGGTCACAAGTAGCACAGTGCTATCTACCATCAACTACGGCCTAGTACTTTACGGTGCTGGCACTGAAACAGCCCTCAAAAGGGTAAAAACCCTTCTCAATGAAGCATGTAGGCCGGTCTTGGGAGCAGACTGTATGACTTACACTTGTGACCTTTATAAGGCAACTGGTTGGGTACCCCTTCATTTCAGGGCCCAATACCAAGCCTGCCTTCTGGCAAAGAAAGCCTTGCTCAGGCAGGCACCTGAAACCACCTGTCTATTCAGACTAAACCAACTCAGTACGAGAAGAGCATCTAAGGGTGGGTTGGTGGTATCCCTGAAGCATACTTCAGTTGCCCAGAGATCTCTCTCTTATAGGAGACCCAAGTGGGTAAATAATCTCCCCCCCCGACCTTCTTGAATGTGGCAAGGTCAGCTCCTTCAAAGCTAGACTCCGAGCTTTCCTAGCCCACGCCTGTCCAAAACAACTCCTCCCACCCACCACTCCTAGATCTACTGCTTAATTATCCCCTTCTCCACTTACCACCATCGCCACACCATGCCCAATTCCCCCACCCCACCCCCCAAACCCCTGCTTACTATGTCCCTCGCCATGCCACCCCCACCTGAACTACTTCACCCCTTTTTTTCACTCCCCACCCCCAGTCTGCACCACGGACCCTCCTATCCATACGATAATGCCCCACAGGCTGCTACCCCCCACACCCCACGACTATCTCCCTCATCCTACCCACCCCACCTAAACACCCCCACCTCATACCCACCGCGACCATCTCTCTCCCTAGTCTTCACCAGGGACCCCCTGATACAATGACAAAGCCTCCTCTTGCTGCCACTGTTTCAGCATCCAAAAAAAAAAAGATAACTCTTTCTGGTGGCCTTACCCCTCTCATACACTAGCTACCTGAAATGTGTCTCTTGTTCTGTGCTGAATTTCTGAACTGCCTGTTTTCTCAAGTATAACTGACAATGAATAATCACTTTAAATTATATGGATAATCTATATCCTAATTGGAAAGTGATTAAGAACATCACTACATTTTTTTTATGTGTGCTATAAAACCCTCCTTGTTTGCCATAAAACCATGTAATCATGATAACATAGCATGCAAACGTTTTTGCTTGTATACTGCTGTACTGTTAATCTCGGTTTCTGTTCTTTGTTTTGACTTGGAGCCTTTGTAAACAAGACCTTGGCTCAAAGGTATTAATCCCAAACTGAAATAAATAAATAAAACTTTGCCAACTTCTTTCTTGAAGCATCCTGCTCAGTGCTGAGGAACGCAAACATTTTCTGGAGGTGTATCATAATGTCCGAAAACGTGAGATCATCTGGCAGAGAACATGGGAATTCAGGGGTAGGTTCACCCTGAACTGACTAGGTGGCCGAGGAGAGTCCTCCTGGTCCATACCGTCTTCATCCTCCAGGTCAGCCAAATACCAGTGCTGCAGGAAAGGGTCATCCATGTCTACATTCTGAAGGTGAAAACTCGGGGAGACAGGGGAAGATCTGGCTGTTCTCTGGGCCGAAGAAGGCTGAGAGGGAGCAGAGACTGGAGCTGACCCCTCACTAGGAGGGCGAGGGGTCTGTGTAAGGTACAGGATAGTTTTTACTAGAGCCTGGACATCAGTCATGGCTATCTGCCCAGCGGAAGTAGCCAGGGTAGAATGGATTGAGTGACTAGGGACCACTAACGTTATTGAAAAAGACAGTGGAACCAAGTGAGTAGCCATCGACGAGGGGTGTGTATAGAACCCCAGGATCATTGACAAGGGCGCTAACATAGAGTCCTTTTTGGTAAGGCCGGTCTTCGACGGGTCAGAATCCATTGTCTACGGACGATGGCTAGAAACCACAGAGGGGGAGAAGCAATGGAAGCTGCAATTTTACCCCAGAACCCACCATCGACTGAGGAGCCGTCGATGAGGGAAGAGAGGAGCCAACAATCATTGACGGTGCAGAAGATGATGTTACTATGGCAACCTTCTCGTTACTTATCTTTCTGGTAGTGATCGTGGTACTCATCGTCATCGAGAGCGCTGTAGAAACGTGCTTTGTTTTGCTGACATGTTTCTTACCAGGACCCTGTCCCGTTGACGAGGGCTCACCTGCAGAGTGGTGAGTCCCTGAGGAGGACGTCGAAGACTCACTGGGCTTGGAGTGTTGCTGCTGCTCCAGAAGGGCAACCTTTTGCTCCATGAGGAACTCACAAAGCTGCTGAAGCCTTCGACGTTTGGTGGACTTGTTGAACCTCTTACAGAGAATACAATCCGGGTGTCATGTTCAGGACCAAGGCACCGAACACAGACATTGTGGAGGTCCTCTGTAGCGATTCTGTGACCACAGGTACACTTTTGGAATAAGGGATCTGAAGACATCAGTAGATGAACCTGTTTTGGAATGAACGTTTGGTCAGTGGAACTCTTCGTTGATGACTGGTAAGCAGAGCTCTGAAGGAGGACTTGTTGCATGCAGGTCGGGGTTTGAAAAGAACTGAGGAGTAGCTGGGACATCCCCCTTTTATGCAGACACCATGTGTTAGGGGGAGGTCCCAGGGTCGACTACTGAGAAGTCATCTGGATGAAATGACGACTGAGGCTGAGATCCCATGTGTTATGACCTGTTGCAAGAGATTGTCTCGAAGAGCATCACCCTTCCTAGTGTGAGGTTTAAAAGCTGTTTGGATTAGCATTTAAAGTATCCATGAGGGGAGGCTGTAAAACTAAGGGAGGCAACAATTCCCCCCCACCATGATGGAGTATTGGGGAGGGAGGATCTGAGGGGAGTAAACCCCTCTAGGGTACGTGCGCAAGAAGACAAGGGTGGGAACAAGGTAGAAGAAAAGGAGGGTATAAATCAGGTAAGCCAAGAGTAAAGAAGACTGGGAACAGACGAGGTAAAAAGGGAAACGGTGAGTCTGGTGGAGCTTCACAGGACAGCACATGCAGAAAGGTGGGGTGGAGGCAGGCAGGGAAGGAGTATGGTATGGAGAGCCATGTGTGCCAATGAAAGGAGTCTGGGGAAATAACATTCTGGGCTTGGAGGCTATCATGGTGGAGGCTAGCCTGGATTTGGTGGCCATAACAGACTGAGCCATGGGCATACCTGGCTACTCTCTGTTTAAGAGAAACAGGGGAGGAAGTGTTGGACTATATGTGAGAGAAGGAATCGGTGCCACGGAGGTGCAGGGTCACCTGGAGGAAAAGGAAGGGCTGAAGGAGGTTGTAGATCATCCTGGAGACAGGCTCTGGGGCCGCTCTCCATATCGGAGTAGTGTACAGACCTCCAGCTCAGGGAGAGGAGTTGGATAAGGTACTTGGGGAAGTCATTATCAGAATTCAATTCAATTTTTAAATTTTATTCAGTCTTTTGAGGGGATTATCCTCCTTTGGCTGGTTCCTCTTCACTCCTGTCTCTCTGCCAGCCCTGTCACCCGCCATCCCGGGGTCATACTTGTTGCCATGGTCCTCCATCAATTGCCCCTCGGGGTGTGACCACTAGAGGGGTCCCTAATCCCTCCAGCATTAACATTTGGTCTGGCAACAGAGCCATAGTTGGCAGAGTGGGGCCTGCGAGGAGGGATGGATGGCATACTGTGGCAGCCAGTATTTTCCTACAATTTTTCTCCCACCCCCCTATGTTGGCAGAGGCTCTGCTTAATGCACACATGCAGAGCATGCAAAGTGCCGGAGTGTGACCGTGTCCCCCTCCCTCTTCCAGCATCTCCACTTGCAACCACCACCTGGGGCACCAGGTGGCGGTAACACAGTGGGGAACAGTAGCCTTCCCTCCCCCCGAGGCGAGTGTCCCTGGGATGCTCCACCATCCTTTCCTGGCCAGCCCTCCTGCAACCCTGGCTCATTCCCAAACCCAGGTCACTGGCATCACGAACGGCAGCATTACTGCTGCGCCAGTGGGCTGGCTCAATTTTATTTGAGAATGTAACCATTGAGACACAGTTATTTGCAATGGCATTCCTTCAGGTACAGAAATTATATATAAAAGTTTGTTACAAAAGTAGAAGTACAAAATATACACATGGTCACTTACTAAATACACTTTATGCGATACATTTAGTGTACATGCATCAGCATGTTATATTTAGTCTCTATCACATTCAGATCTTTATGCAGTCCCTCTTACTCCAGGGGAACTGGTACAGTTTTTTGGGGAGTTGTCTGCTCAAGCCATGCCTTCAAGGGCCTGTTAGGGGAATCCTTACCTCTGAGTAACATGGAACTCTGGTAATGTGTTCTGTGGCTGGGGAATGAAATAACTGTATGAAAAGGTGGATCTTTTGAGTTCTGACTTCTGGAGTCCCCATCTCCAAATGTCCTGCATTCCTCAGGGGTGTGTCTTTTTGGGGGGGTGTTGCTTAAGTGTCCATAGACACTTATAACAGTAAAAAGGATAGTTTTATGTAGTTTTCTCTGATTTTGAAGTGACACCCTCCACCACATTTTATACAGCTCACAGTGGTGAGTTGTTTTGGGACAATCCAAGTTAAACCTTGCTAATGGTTGTATAGCATGTTCAATGTGTGCAGTCCTTTAGAGAAGAGTGTACAGAGACTACATCTGCATTAGTCAGATGGGGGGGGGGGTTGGGGAGTGTCAGCTCTGTTTATATGATTTATTTGCCTTGGTTCGGTGGATCAACAGTTGAAGCAATCCTAGTCTGGTCCCTAGTTTTTTAGTCAAACATGGGTGTTTCCAGAGCCACCTGGCTCCATCCAGAAGCCTGCGTATTTATATTTCTTTACCATCTCAAGTGACTGGCTTTCTAAAGCATGAATTACAAACTAAGTGTTTGGAGCATTTCTTAACTTGGCTGGGGCTGCAAACAAAATTAGCTTTGTTTTATCTGAGTTTAGCTTTAGTTTAGAATATCTAAAGATAGCTTATAGTGCAGAAAACATACGAAGAAGCCAGCAGAAGAAGGCCATTTGGTCTGTCAAGTCTGCTCATATTGCAGGGTCCACAGCTTGAGCTAATGTCCCTGCCGTCCCTCACCACTCCTCCCATCCTCTCCACCCATGATCCTTACCTTCCCCCTATGCCTATCCCAGCCTCTCTTAAAGCTGCCCACTATCTTCAACAAGATTACCTCTTCTGGTAGTGCATTTCAAGTGTCCACCACCCTGTCTGTGAAGAAGGGCTTCCTGACCTCCCTCCTAAACCTCCCACCCTCCAGCTTAAGACTGTGCCCCCTTGTGTTGTGGTTATGTAAAACCCATCTTGAAGGGACATATGGACATCTGAGAGGGACTCCCAGAGGCATGAATAACTGTGTTATCTGAGTAAAGCTGGTAGTTCAATTGACCAGTGTTTTGTCCTTGACCCCTCAGATACATAGTGAATAACAAAGGACCCAGTACTGAGCCCTGGGGGGAACCCCCATCAATATGTCCAGATTTCCTGAAAGTAAGACCATTTATGACTGTATACTATTCTCTTTTGTGCGGATATGAAATGAACCAGTCAGTAACAGTACTTCCCAGTCCAATCTCTTCCAGTTTATTAATCAGTGTTCCATGATACAGTGACGAAGGCCTTGGACAGATCAGCAAAAATGGCCCCAGTATAGTGCCCAGAGTTCATAGCTTTGCCAACATCATGTGCGACTTTCCACACGGACTGAACAGTATTATGATTTATTTTCTAAAACCTGATCGAAGGCCACACTTCTCAACATAATCCTGCAGCTGGTTTGCAACTACATTTTCTAGCAGTTTTGAAATTATCCACAATAAAGACATTGGCCTGTACTTAGTCATTTGGTCAGTGCTGCCCCTCTCCCCTTAGAAATAGAGACCACTTTTTCAAATTTCCAGCCTTCTGGGAAGTAACTCAGTTTCAAGGACCAATTAAACAAATATGTTGGAGGTTCTGCAATCTGACAAAATGAATTTTTGTTTTTCTTTTGAGATTTTTCAAAATACAAAAAATGCACTGAAATGGTAATGTGGTTCAGAGTATTAGAGGTTGCTCATATAGTAATATATTAATTAGTATGGGTGCACTTCTCATCCTTAGTTATATCATTTGGGTGAGAACTGCTTAATCACCACAACAAATGGTTATTTCAAGTAAACTGAGTAGAAAAAGATTTAGTTACAACACTGGATATTATCTAAATGTCCTTTAGAGACAGTAGTCCAGGGTGAAATACTCAGCCTGGTCATGTTATGAGACCAAAGTGTCCACGATACCAAAATCGGTGATCTGTCCTGACTGCCTTTGGTGACACACGTTTACAGTGCACTAAACTATGAACCTATCCTTTTATACTTGTACAGTAAAACGTCTATAGTATGTGTAGCAGAATTCAAACCTGTTAGAAAGGAAAGACTCAAGAACAGAGCACATTATAAACTCTGCTACTGAACTGGAAGCTTATTTGTTTACATTTACAGTTCAACGTTTGCAAATCTGAATTAGGAACTTTTTATAATAATATCATAACAAGCAAAGAGTTCAGTTAATAACATGTTGGTGGTGAATAAAGAGGTGATCCGGTCCTCTACTCTTGTATTCTTTCTGTTCTAGTAATAACCAACAACCTTGTATACTGCAATTTCAGAAAATTTGAAGGTCTTTGGGTTGCAGGCTTGTTTCCTGGCACTTCCTACACTTGTTGTGGTACTACCTGCAAAGAACGTCTGAGAATTTATATAAAAAACCAAAAAATGTTAGCACTATTATTTTGTTTATCACTCAGGCTCTTAATTACTTTCCAACATTTCTTTGGGTCATATGCCTCTTCCATCGTCTTTTCTCTCTCCTAAAGCTGGTCTCCGGGCTCATCACTTCTGGGAGGTCCTTCCTGGAACCACGTGACAGGCAGGGTGCAAACAGACTTCTGCAGGACAGCTACACCCTCCTGCTCGTTTCCTCCAAATGTCTGTTTACTTCCTGCCTGTCTAGTGGTAGGAGCTCTGCAGGACCTCTGTCACAGGAGTGACAGAGTCGAAGACTTCATCTGTGAGTGTGCATCTCTTTTCTATTTTTGGAAAAATTCAGCAGCGCTATTGAGCGCTAGTGCAGGGACCCCAGTCTCAGCTTTGCAAGCTGCATAGTCGGGCTCCCTGCTCCCTCTCGCCATCCCCGCACTCCCGAAGCAAAGAGCTATACTTCCCACGCTAGGAGCCCCCCCCCCCCACGGACACAGTCATGGAGCAGCGAGGAGGCAGTCACGACATTCATCGGGGGCTGGGGCCAGAAGATTAGCACTAATTCGGCCCGGGGCCATGCAGTTGTCAGGGCTCCCAGGAGTTTTATTCACAGCAGCCTCCTCGTCGACGAGCTTCCGAGGAATTTCGGCTCCTCGATGGTGTCAGACACCCAGAGCTTTCTCTTCCGTCGACAGCCACCGAAGGCTTAGGCTGTCGACGCGCCTGCCATTCGGAGTGCCGCATGGTCTTATCGGGCTCTTCGATGCTGGGCAACTAAGGTTTGAGCATTCGCACCTTTTTTGCAGGCGGAGAGGCAGGCCATTTTGAGCGGAAAAGGGGCAGAGCATTGTGCTACTCATGGACAAGCACTGCCTGATTAGCTCATTGATGGAACATTTCAGGGGGCTCCTAGGCATTGAAGGGACTGGATTAAACGCACAGTTTTCAAGCTCGGGATCAAAGTACAATAAAAATAGTGAACATGTCCTCAGCAAAATCGGACAGCCCCCAGAGGCAGAAAGTGCCACAAGTGCAGAACACCCATGCTGGCCACATTCACAGGGTCTCTGTGTGTCAAGTGTGACAGCGAAACATCACCAGCCTTGGATGAGGCAGACGAGGCATCCACCTCCGAATCTCAGGACCTATGAACCCAGCTCATGGGTCAGGTGCGGTCTTCCACCTCAGAGGGGCACCGTCACTCGGCTAGGGCTCTAGCCCTGGACCTAATTGAAAACTGAACAGGGCCTTCACCCTCAACCCCTCATATTTTGATGTCCTTCAGCAGTCTCCAGAGCCCAGGACCCATAGGAAAGCCACCAGCAAGTGCACCCCATCCCCGTCCTCGGACGAGGACGCTCACCACTCCTCACAACGCGGCAGGAGGAGGAAGAGATCCAGGGACACCAACCATGAGAAGCACAGATGGCAGGGTTTTAAATAATTGATTAGCAGTTTTTTTGAGGGACATTACTAATTGTATAGAAAGTATTTATATAGGTTTTCTAGAAGTGTTATGTTTGTTAAACACAGTGAGGCAAGTGCTGTGCATTTTCACAATGTTTTAGCACTTTTATGAGCAAAACGCTAATACATTTTTAGAGTTAAATAAAACCCTGGATGGGACAGGTCGCCTACAGGGTCCGGCTATTCATCTCCAGAGGAGGGGGAACTCTCAAACTCGGATTCCGACTTGGACTCCTCCCCAGCCAGAAACTTTGATGTGGACGACCTAGATTTTTTTATAAAACAGGTGTCCAATGAGATCCACCAGAGTCCATCTTCTCCAGAACCCAAGCGAGCGAAGCCAACGTTCAGGCTTGCGTCTGCTCCAAAGCCAGCGTCTGCTTTCCCCATCCCTCCGGCCATAGAGGGCCTCTTAAAGGAAGAATGGCAGGGACCAGAGTGTACTTACCTCGTCCCTTGCCGCCTAACCAAACTACTGAAATTCGATAAGAAACCATTGGAGAGATGGCTAGACTGTCCCAGGATAGACCCTCTAATCTCAAACCTCATTAAAAAGACTGTTATCCCAGCAGAGGGTGGAGCCTCCCTGAGGGACCCAGTGGATAGGAAAGTGGACACCTCCCTAAAGAAAGCCTTTCAGTCCACCGCAACCTCTCTCAAGGCGGCTGTGACTAACCTCTTCTCAGCTCGGGCTGCTCTCTTCTGGGCCACTGATCTGGCATTCCAGCTTGCTGATAAGCCAGAGACGAATAAATCCATTTTACAGCACCTGCAGCTAATGGGCCTAGCTTCATCCTACTCGGCTGATGTATCGGAGGAGGCAGTCAGGTGTGTAGCAAGAGCTATGTTTTACCGGACCTCAGCTCGACACAACTTATTGCTATGGGCATGGCAGGCGGTTGCCTCCTTGAAGATGCATTTGGTAAATGCCACTTATGAAGGAAGCCTTCTTTTTCCGTCCACTTTAAAGGAGGTGGTCAAGGAATCTGGGGAAATGGCAAAAGTACGAATGCCACAATTCTGGGGAAGAGGCAGGCCCTGGACTTCGGGATCCAGACAGATTTCATGCCCAATATAATTCCAGGGGTCAGAATAAGTCATTTGCAGGCAGACAATCCTGGTTTACCTCACGCAACCAACGCAGTTTCTGTGGGGGCAGAAGTGGCTCCCAAGATGCCGTGGCGACTCCAGAAAATCACAATGAGAACTCACGGACCCATCCATATGTAGGGGGCAGGCTTTCCAGCTTTTTTTGAGGAATGGGTCCACACCATCATGGACAAGTGGGTGCTAGATGTAATTTGCGAGTGTTACTTCATCGAGATCAACTCCAGGCCCCCCCGCTCCACATAGTGCCTTCACCAGTCTTAAATAACCCAGTAAAAAGAGCGGCAACCCTGCAAGCGATTACGGATCTTATACAGGCAGCAGCGATTGAACAAGTTCCCGTTCAAGAAAGGAACAGAGGAGTGTACTCCCTATTCTTCATAGTGTCAAAATGCTCAGGAGGTTTCCGGACAGTTTTAGACCTCAAGTTTCTAAATGGTTTTGTTTACCACAGGACATTCAGGATGGAGACCCTGCCCTCTATCATCTGAGAAATCCATCAGTGGGATTTTTTTGGCCTCAGTAGATTTACAAGATGCTTATCTGCATATCCCCATCCGGAAGGCACACTGGCAATTCCTCAGGTTCAAAGTGGAAGATCACTACTTTCAGTTTACAATGCTGCCCTTCGGGCCTGTCCACAGCCCCCAGGGTCTTCTCCAAAGTCCTTGTAACAGTGGTCGCTCGACTCAGAATGCAAGGGATCCAGTTCTTCCCATACCTGGATGACATTCTCATTAAAGCCCCGCTGTACGATCAAGCAGTCCAGGCAGTGATGGAGGTCACTCAGTGCCTCTCCTCTGTGGGGTTCGTAATCAACCAGAAGAAGAGCTCCCTGCGACCGTCACAATCTCTGAATCATCTAGGGGTGAATATCAACACAGTCTAGAAAAAAGTTTTTCTCACAGAGTCAAAATTCATGGAACTGAGGGCACTCATCAGCAAATTCCAAATAGCCCAATCACTGCTGGCTCGCTCCTTCATGCAACTCATAGGGATGATGGTCTCCCCTGGCAGACTCGGTCCGCTGGGCACTAGTCCACATGCGACCTCTCCAGTCAGGCCTCCTCCAGCAATGGTCCCAATCAAGGGGCACAGTGGACCAGAGGATTCAGATATCTCGCCAGGTAAAAGGTTCCCTTATATGGTGGACTCATCATGAGGGGTCTCAAACTGGGACATCCTTACCAGATGAGTCACCACCGATGCCAGCCTCTGGGGGGGGGGCACATTCGGAACAGCTGTCTGCACAGGGCAAGTGGTCACTGGTGGAGTCTCACTACAGCATCGGTGTGCTGGAGATGCGGGTAGTCCGCCTTTCATTGTAGCAGTTCAAGGCACAGCTTTCCAGCTGGGACATTCTCATTCTCACGGACAATCTGACAACAATGGCCTACATCAACTGCCAGGGAGGCACAAAACGCTCTCGGATGTTGCAAGAGACTCTTCTACTCTTTCAGTGGGAGGAAAACAACCTGGGGAGTCTAAGGGCCGCTTACATCCCAGGCCAGGAAAACATCACAGCAGATTGGCTAAGTCGAAAGGAAATCCTGCCAGGTGAGTGGGAGCTCAAGGACAGCGCCTTCCAACTCATTACGGCATGGGGGCTGCCCGCAGGTAGATCTTTTCGCCTGCCAAAAAAATTGCAAGGTGTCACAGTTCTGCTTTCTCATCAAGGACGAGAGGGCCATAGCACAGGACGCCCTCTCCATCAACTGGAGTCAGTTCGATCTTCTGTATGCCTTTCCTCCAGTTCCTATCTTATCAAGGGTGCTGCAGAAGATTGCCCAAGACAAAGCAGAGATGATTCTAGTTTGTCCGCAGCCTGTGGTTTCTTCATTTGGTCCACATATCTCTACATCCTCCTCTGGTGTTCCAAGAAAGCACAGACCTGCTACATCAGGGACCAGTGCTGCACCCCAGTCCTCGCAATCTATCCCTCTCGGCTTGAAGATTGTGTGGGAAACTCTTTAGGAATTGGGTTTCTATGCACCTGTCTTTGAAATGATGATTCAATCCAGACGTGTCTCATCCTCCAAGGTTTACTGTAGAGTCTGGAAAAAATTCCTGTTCTGTATCGGATAACTTGGTGTCTCTACCTACCATCCTTCAGTTCCTTCAGGAGGGTTTCGACAAGGGCCTCCAACCGGCTACCTTAAGAGTCCAGGTTTCTGCTTTAGGGGCGCTCCTGTTGGCTGACTCAGAGGAATCTTTAGGAGCTCTCCCTCACTTTCGACTATTTCTGAGAGCAGCAATGTTGAAGCATCCTCCAGTAAAGTCCGTAGTTCCACCTTGGAGGCTCAACCTGGTACTTAAAGCACTCACCAAGCTCCCTCAAAGACATACTTGTTCCTGACACCTCTGTATTGCTCCCAATCCCAGCTCAACCTGGAGTCCTGCGTCTTCCTCAATAATTTATCTTTATTTTGTCTTAACTTGGCCAAAAAAAGGACAGTACCAATTTGCAATGCCCTTAATTTTTCTTTTTATCAGGGACAGGTGCTTATTATATACAAATTCCAATCTGTGTACAAAGTAGCTCCATGCAGTGTCCAAGATGGGAATTAATTTAAGACTATCCCACTGTACTTCTTCCATATCCCGAACAAAGGAAGAAAAGTCTAATTTTTTTTTTTTTTTTGGTAAATTTATTTATTTTTGGTAGGATCTATAACTGGTGAGTTTCGATGGCCATCTAGATTTTCTCCTGCCACTAAGGCAGTATACTACATTGTGATCGCTAAATAGGTAAGATCCCTTCTTTTCTGTATAATTTTGTGGATAGTTAGTTAAAGATCAGGTCTAATAAGGATGATTATTTTTTTTTTTAATATTAATTGTATGCTCTGTGATTAGCTAATTAAGACCACAGTCATTTGCTAGGTCCTGGAGATATCTAGATTTCTCAGGGACCAACCTGTCCATATTGAAGTCTCTCAACAATAATTTATTCGCTTGAATGGCAAGTAAGGGGGAGGTACTGATAGCTGGTGACTGCAGTCTGCCAGACATGGAGTGGAACCTTCCAGCGGTGGCTTCAGCAAGGAGCAGAGCCATCCTTGTCCTCGACTCCCTACCAGGGGCTTTTTTTTCATGTAGCTAGTCAAAAACCCATTGGGAACAGGTCACTGCTGGACCTGGTGCTTACAAATGGGGACAGCATTGCAGACGTCACCGTGGGCAGTCCCCTAGGTAACAATGATTACTTAATCAGTATACCACAAGAGGGTATGGGTGATGCCAGGATTTACCCACACCCGGCGCGGTTTTGTCACAAGGCTGTAGGCTGAGTGAGGAAACCGGACCAGGTGTGGGTAAATCCTGGCATCGCCCACGCCCTTGAGAAGGATATTGCTATTATACAGTTGAAAATATGCAGATCAGAAACATAACAACTTTTTAACTGTTCTAATCTAAGCGAAAATAAGGAAGTGTGCATTTTTAAAGTCATTTGTTCAGTTCTGCAATTGAAAGAGTCTTTGCGGCTGGCCCAATGGCGCCGAGGGTTGAGGCACTGGATGCCACACCTCGTGCTACGCCGGCGACCCGTGTTCGGGAACGGACTGGGTGGCCGGGGGTCGGCAGGGGAGAGGGAGGATCGAGCATCCCAACGGATGCTCTCCTCCCTCAGGGGTGGGTGACCAAGAACGCACTTGCTTCCTGCATCCCTTCCACAGCCAGTGGAAGCACCCCGACAGCAGAAAGGATGAGGCGGCCCGCTCACCGGAGTCGGGAGGGAGACGCCGGATGGCGATGAGAGGTATGGTGCGCCAGCACGCCACCACTCGGGATGTATGTCCCAAGCATCGGACGTCTCAGAGGGCAGGGGATTAAGGGGAGAAAATGGAAAAACACCTCTCGGCAGCCCTGGATGAAAGCCGCTCCAGTTTCATCCCAGACCACCAAGAAGGGACAGACCCCACTGTGCAGGAGGGAAAAAGTAGAGGAGGCACTCTAGGGGCAGATCCCATGGAAGGTGGAATGGAGGAAAAGAGCGGATGGAAGGAGTGGGCACCAAGAGGAGATAGGAGGGGTAAAGAAAGAAAGTAAAAAAAAAAAAAAAAAAGAGTCTTTGCAGTTTTTATAGGTTTGGTAGTTTTTGGACTTATCTGTGTCCTTTGATATTCTGGGTTTTTGGTGGAGGCAGGGCTGCCTGTGGGTCATGGAGGGAATGCTGCCTGCGTTCGAGCTGTCTGGGTTTGTCTGCTGCTTGGTGACTATGGACTGTGGTAGAGGTAAAGTCTGTGGAACATTTTTCTCTACTGGGTGTCCCATTTGTGTATCTGGAATATCAGAAAAAATGTTTTCTAGCTCTTCTTGCTCGAACATTTCAAGGAGCAAGTAATTTATGCTTTTTAAATTTACTGCCTTTTTTTTTTTTGCCGATGGCAACAATATGGCAGTCGGCACGTTTGATCTGCGGGAGACCGAATGATTTTAGGTTGTGGGTGGTACGGTGTTGATTGACTGGCTGGCACTCTTTACAGTGTGGTGATGGCATGATTTAGAGTATAGTATTTTTGTTGCCATTGTATAATGTACAGTGTGGTTTAACATAAAGATAGGTGCAGAGGCAAACTGGGCGAGGGACCTGGGCTCTAGGAGGGTGGATTTTAAAGAAATGGGAGACTATCTCTGAAACTGCTGGGGGGATTGCCATGGAGAGGTAGAGGCACAGTGGGGAGCAGTAAGGGAGGGCATAATTAAGGCAGCCAGCCTGTGTATGAAGGAAGTGAGTAAAGCAGAAGGAAAACAAGACTGTTATGGTTCTGTAGAGGAGGTGGCCAAGATAGTGAAGGCAAAAAGAGTGGCATTCAGAGGTATAAGCAGACACAGAGGGAAGAAGACAGGGAGGTATACCAAATAAAACAGATGGGAGCAAAGGCACAGACAGAGGAAAGGATAGCAAAAAAAGATGGCTAAAGGGGATAAGACTTTCTTCAGACACATAAGTGAAAAGAGGAAAGCAAGAGGAGGGATAGTGAGGATTAGGAGAGCAGCAGGGGGAGACTGCACAGAAGAGGACCAGGAAAAAGCTGCCTTCCTAAACAAGTACTTCTGCTCAGTCCTCACAGTGGAGTGAGGGGGCACAGACCATCAGGGAGTAGCAGTAGTGGGGGGGGGGGTGGACACAAGTCCATTTTCAAGGGACTGGCAGCTCTGAAGGTGAACAGGGCTGTGGGACCAGATGGGATACACTCGAGGGTACCTAAAGAACTCAGGGAGGTGCTAGTTGCCTCACTTGACAGCCTTATTCAACAGTTCACCGGAATTGAGCGTGGTTCTGGAGAACTGGAGAAGAGCAGATATAGTTCCTCTACATAATGGTGGCAGCAGGGAGGACAGCACTTTACTTTGTTTCCTTAACTACACTGTTATTACAGTGTAACTACAGTGTAACACTATCCCTGTTGCAGTTAATGATTACCTACCCCACAGTTGCATTGAAACTGACACTTAAAATAAAGTGTGACTGCAGGGAGGAGCTAGCAACTATAGGCCGGTCAATCTTGCTTCAGTGGTGGGGGAATTAGTGGAAACCCTACTTAAGGAAAGCCTGACTGATTGATTATTTTGAATCCAGTGGGCTGCAAGACCACAGGCATAGATCAGGGTAGGTCAGTGGATGGGGCATATCTGAACTTTAGCGGGCATTCAACACTGTGTCAGACTGGAAACTGATAAAGAAACTGAGCAGCCTATGTCAAGATCCAAAGTGGTGAATTGGGTTAGAAACTGGTTCATGGATATTCAGTATTTAACAGAGGGATGTGGTTAAAGGCATTCACTGTAGTGATGGAAGAGTGACCAGCGGGGTGCCACAGGGCTTGGAACTGGGATCGGTCCTGTTCAGTGTTTCCATAAGTGATGTTGCAGAAGAACTGGAAGGGAAGGTATGCCTTTTTGTATATGATCCAAAATCTGTAGTAGTGTAGACACTTAGGAGGGGTTAGAGAGAATGTGCAGGAGTCTTGGGGAAACAAGAGGAATGGTCAGGAGCATGGCAATTGGGGTTCAGTGCCAAAAGGTGCAGTGCACTTACAGTATAGCATGGGGGGGTACTGACAGTCACTAAGCAGGAAAAGGACCTTGGGATTATCATAACTGATGACTTCAGAGAGGCAGGGCAGTGTGACAAAGCAGGTGCATAGGGAGGTTTATCTCCGACAGGAGGAGGGACTGGTGTTGCATCTGTATCCCTCGCATGTGAGAACCAACTTGGAGTACTGGGTCCAGTTTTGGAGGCCGCACCTCAAAAAGGGTTTAGACAGGGTGGAAGCCATCCAGAGGAGGACAACTAAAATGGTGCAGGGGTTGCACGAGAAGCCCAACTAAAATGGCGCAAGGGTTGCACGAGAAGCCCAACTAAAATGGTGCAAGGGTTGCACGAGAAGCCCAACTAAAATGGTACGGGGGTTGCACAAGAAGCCCTATGAGGAGTGACTAAAGGGATCTCAAGATGTACACCCTGGAAGAGAGGAGATCGAGAAGGGACATGATAGAGATCTACAGGTACCTTACAAGAGTGAACATGGTGCAGGGAGGGGTCTTTCAAAAGAGAGAGAGCACTAGGACTAGGAGACTTGTGATGAGAGGGATGTGAGGAAGTACTGCGTCACTGATAGGGTGGTAGACACCTGGAACAGACTGCTTGCAGAAGTGGTAGAGGCAACAACAGTGGGAGGCTTCAAGCATGTGTGAAATAGACATGGGGGAATATTAGTAAAAAAAGTGGGGGGGGGGGTTGGTTGTCACAGGCCATTTAGGGTCTGTGGAGACGGATTAATCAGGGAACTTCTGGGTAGACTGGGTGGGCCAGGCAGTCCATTTCCACTGACAAATTCTGTTTCTTTGCTACCAGTTGCAGTGCTTCCCTGGTCCTGGGAGGGCGTCACTGTGCTACACTGCTGCAGCTAGTCCTGGAGTGGGTCAAGGAGCTTAGCCTTCTCCATAGAGTAAGCTATGGGGTGGCAAGGCTATAGGGCAGTTGTATGTCGCCAGTGAAAGGTGGGAGAATCTGGAGAGAAACCAGTATAATCCCCACCACAGATGACTCAGTGATGACCGCCAGTGCCCTTGGGTGGGCCTCGTGCTGCAAGAATGTGCTGTGTAGCGATGTCAGGACTGTGATGTTGACAGAGGACCTAAATAGGGTTGGCAAAAGTGGAAATAAACATCTATATGGAAAAAATAGTGATCCATTGATACTTAGTACAGCGACCTATGTCCCTGGTGAAGAACAATAATACTTCGTTCAAACCACTCAAATTATATGGCAGAACCTACCACGATGCAACGCAGTAACTTGCAGTAAGTGACATGTCACAAAGTACTGCGTGACTAAACTACTTAATTGCCATTGAATTACACCCAGTATACTGCAGCATTGTTGCGTTGCATCTGAGACTGCCACCAGCAGCACAGCCAGTTCTGTTCCTCTTCCTAGATTTGCTGTTCTGGAGTTGACTGGGGATTTATGGAATCCATTATATAGCTGCACCCCCTGCAGATTTCAGGGATACACCAAAAAGAAAAACTCATCATTTATGCATTTTACCTTTCAAGTTTTAGTTGCTGTAAATTGGCCCCTAATGTTCTTCTGTTATTATTTTTTTGAAGAATCTGGATAGCATATATAACCTTCGCCAATTCTGTTGTAGTGCAGGCATACCTACCTGCTACATGTTCGCTGATGGGGCCCAGTCATCCTTCACTGAAGACCAAAATGGATTTTTGCATTGTTGTGACAATTGTGTACACAGAGAGGCACATCCTTTACCACTTTTTCTTGCACATGCAGCTTACAAATGAAATACAAAAAAATATATTTTGTTGCCAACTCGTTTTTAAGGCGATAAACGGTTCTTTATGCCTCTGGATGCCCTCCTGTTTTCCTTTGTGTCTTGCCAATATTTTGATGTGTTTGGCGTTTTTTGTTAACTTAATCTGTTTTTGGCCTTTGTTACTACACTGAATCCTTCTCTCCTCAGCAGTTGCTGCGTAAGCAATAAGACACAGAAGGGTGTGTGTTAGACACTTTAACACACGGCTAGGAGGCGTAATGAGGCACGAGGCCAACAGCCGAGTGTCTCTAGCCTCCTAGACGTGTGTTAAAGTGTCTAACACACACCCTTCTGTGGCTTATTGCACTTATGAAATGGCTTGTCAATTAGTGGCATGAAATTAAAAAATACAGATTGGTTTCTTTTGCATAAAATTTAATTTATTCTATCAGATAACACTGCGCTGTGAAAAATAGTTCCATTTGCTTACATTAAATGAATTCAACAGTACATTTTATTCATTTCAATGTGTTATTACATTCAGCACAAAGTAGAAACACACCGACTAGCAAGCAAGTTAAGTATCAGAATAGTGTAATGACGCCCACTAGCAACCAAATTAATTAATATAAAATACTGTTAATTAGTTGCAACAGGGCTAAAACTACAACAACACTGTCAAAGTTGCAACACAGAGTAACGTTTTATCATAACATTTTAAAGTTTCATTTAGTTTTTTTTTTTTTTTTACCGTTTTTGGATTCATTTGCCAAAGTAGACAGGGCCATTGAAAGTTAGCTGGCAATGCTGCATGTTGATTCTATCCAGCTGCACGCTTGACTGCCTTCTGCTGCGCTAGACTGCTCAGATTTGGTTCTCTTACAATTGGATATTGCTTCCATATTCAATGCAGGTGGGAGGGTTTTCCGTTCTGCAGATTGCGCTGTTGGTGGGTAAGACTGATGTCAGGAAATTACCTAATTTCCTGTTTTCTGCATACGGAGAGCACACTTCGGTTTTTGGAGCCAGGGACAAAATTTACTCTTCTTTGATATGGGCTGAACTTTTCTTCGGTGCCAGGATATCGGACCAGTTCTTTCTTTCGCCTGCTGTAGGTCTCCAGTAACTGTGTAGACTTGATTCATTTCGGTGGCCTGTGATTGTCATTATTTCCGAGTCTCCAAACCAGCATTTGAGAGGAGCTGGACTGCAGTGGCACGGAGGCAATGATTGGTATACCGGCGCTGAGGATGCTCTTTACTGAGTCGAGGCATCATGGTGGCGAGGTAATTAACTCCCATTGGCTCTGAACTGTACCATGTTTTTCGCTCACTTAACTTTTCTTGTGATAGTCTGCGAGGGTGCATGTATAGAGCCTTGGGTTCAGAAGGGAGCTTTGAGATGTATAGTTTGAAGCTGTGAACAGGGCACAGGGGATTGCCAGGCTGTGAGTACATGTACCCCCTGTGTCCCTGTTTGTCACTCTCTAGCGGGTTCCCATGGTTTTTTGTGTGTTCGTTGAAATTCAGCATTATGTATTCTTGGCCATTTTCGTCATTTAGCAGGGTGAAGTGTTCAGGCTTTAGTTGTCGGAGTCCTCTCACCGCTGCTTGCCATGTGAATTTGAATGTCAGTCCACACTTTTCGGACTAAGCTTGAGGCAAGTTAATGGGGAAAGTGCTGGGGAGTTTCTAATTTGAATAAATCAGCATCTGTGAAGGGTTCGTGTGCTGTGAAGTGTCTTTGTGCACGCCTGTAATTTTCATTTTTGCTGTAAACATGGCGCTACTAGTTTTAAAGTCACTGTCAGTTATGATGTTCATCGAGCGGCCCACAGCAGCGGAACCCAGGTGCCTATTCAGCGCTGCACGTAGACCACAAAAGCTGGATATTGAATACTCTTGGCCAGCGGTGGTTCTTGCCTCTGCATAAAACTTTCTGAATATGCTGTTTAACTCAGTTTTAGATGCTGTTTTCCACTTTATTTCAGTATTTGTTGCCACTGACCACTCGCCTATTACTTTAAGTGCCCAAGCAGTAGCTCTTAATGTATTTTTTTCATTTTTTTGAAGCTCTAGGCTGTCTAATTGATCGCTGTTTAACGCTTCAAAACGCTACTCACAGTCTCCTCGCTAGTCGGCAGTTGGCAGCACTGGATGTCTTGTTTTACTATTTCTGGCTCTATTGGCTCGTGCTGAGGATCGAGGAACAGAAGTAGGTCTTCCTCAGTAAAACTGATTTCAAAATTTGTCTCAGACATGCTGGCCAGTAATTTTATTATTTCTGACTATTCTGACTATTTACTGATGGCATTAAACAAGATGGCTGACTTTACTTTTGTTAACGTTCTATTTTGGCATTCTACTGGGATCAGTGCCCAGCTGGCATGACCTGATCTAGCTTGTGTGTGTTAGAAACTTTAACACACACCTGACATCCAATGAGATATCTTGAAATTGACAAGCCATTTCATAATCTTTCTTTTTATACTGCCTGAACATTCAGTGACATCAGTAACACCCTTGCAGGCCATTCAGATGAATAGCATCTGTAAATGATGTCATGGAATGTCTCTGAACTATAACAAAGAGAGTAGCTGTTGAGGAGAGTGGAGCTCTTTGTATATCTGAGGGCACCCTAAAGCTAGGGTATTTATCAAAAATTGGTCAAAGCATATCAGAATACAAAATTGGCATAGAACGCAAAATGGGAGGGCAGTTAACTATGTAAAACTAACTTCTTATCATTTTTAAATGATAGTTGCTTTTATTTATTTAAATTTTGCTGACTGAGTAAGAAACCAAGGCTGAACACTGTCCGTTTTCATGGGGAACCAGGAAACAATACAGACAATAAAACATAATAAAAACAGGATAATCAACTAAAACATTTAGAAGTACATTTAGACAATAAAAAGTTTTGTAACAATATTTAAATGCGTTTTTATTTTTAACATAGGACGGCAGTTATGAGATTGTATTTCTTTATTTGGCCATGATGACATAGGTAAATGTTCTTTGCCCCAGTTTAGTTTCTTGAAAAGGGACAGTCAGAGATCAGTGGGCAGAAGTACTGGCTGATGTGTACAGGCCTAGAGATTGAAAAAAAAATTAGCCAGGGAACTAAGGCTAACCCCCTAAACAAGTTACTGTCTGTAAAGGAACCACAGTAAAATAATGAAGCCTTATTTCAAGTTAGGAAACTTTATGGATGACATAAATTTCCCACACCCCATAGCTTTTACCTTAAGAATTGAAAACATGTGCCATACTGTATACCACAAGACCACAGTGCCTCCTCAAAAAAAAGTGACTTCACAGTGAACACATTTTGTTTCAAGTTTCCCTTGTGTGTCTAGTGTGAGGGAGAGAGTAAATCTAAGGAGTGAGAGGGGCAGCTGCGAGTTGAGGGGCTAGCTGCACAATCGAGCAGACTCGACAGACCGTAAGGCCTATTTCTGCTGGCATTTTTGTATGTTCGTATCTGTAGTGACTGAGAAGACTGCTACTGTGGGAATATGGTTATGAGATGGTTGATCAGTGATTAAATTAGCATTGAATCTCAGTTTAAAATGCAGACCAACTGGCAAAGTATTATGTATTACTTAATGATGAATCATAAAAACAGCTAGTGCGATTGAAATGACAGTATCTGGTGTGTGTTTCCCGGCTCATTCTAATTTTTTTTTTTGTCTTTCTCCTCCAGTACAGTCAGACATTCTTTCTTCTCATCCACAAGCTCAGATCCCAACACCTTTGGAACTTGTAATTTCCCCCCCAGGTATTCAGAACCCAACCTCCCCTCTACTTCTTAGACTTACTACTTCAGGTGGGACCAGCCAGTAGTGGGGAAGGGGTCAGAGGACCCAGAGGCCTGCATGCTACAACCAGTTGGGTAAGAGTTTGTTGGCATTATTCATCTGTATTTTTTTTTAACTTATTATATACTGTATGCTCCCTTCCTGTCATCGGTACCTGACTCCCTCCAGAGCTCCCAAGGCACGACGTGACCTCAAGCCTCACGTACCTTAAGGTGCCAGCCACCATCTGGCCCCAGTTTGCTCCCGGGACAGGGTAGCAGGGATTTACCCCCCCACCCCGAGTTTCATGTCTTAAGAGTTGCACCACAGGGGTGAGGCTGGATGGACCCAGATAAACTGGGGTCCATCATCGGGGGTATGGGGCCATTTTCACAATTTCTTCTGACCCCATAGGGTTGACACATCCAGGAGCTTGCACACGATGTGTTGACTACACCTTGATGTCCATATTATCCCAGTCCTCCCGATGTCCCAGCAACCACACTGCCACATGTTGCAGTATTGTGGCAGAGAACAGAACCCTCCCAGGAGTAACAGTATGTCCTCTGGAATGCTTACTTTACCTGTGTATTTTACTGTCATCTTGTTGTAAACCCCATCCTTTCTGTCTCCAATCCAAAGTTTTGGGATCGCAACGGCTGCAAGAAAATGGAAACAGCTGTCTTTTATAGCAGAGGCTAATGCTGCTCCTCAGTCAGCCATCTCGGAGGGGGCCTTATTCTGGTGCAGCCTGTCCTCCCTCTCCAGAAGCCAAGCTCCTCACCTCTGTGAAGCACCCATTTTGCAGCTGACCTTAGTGTGGGGTTCTGGGGATCGCACACAAACCTGGTCTCCCAGGTGGCAGTGCAGTGCATACCTGCTGCCTCACTGGACCTGTCCCTTTGCTACCTTTTTTCAATTTTCCATCCTCTTGGCACTTCCACTTGGAGTGTGGTTTGTCCCATACCCTTCTCAGTCCAGAGTTCAGAATATTAGTCAACATCTTGTCATGGGGAATTTCCTTTTTCCATGTCAGACGACAACAGGAGTACTTACAGGATCACGTCATCTTTGTGGGTTATTACCATAGAGCTATAATACTCTGGACTGTAAGCTGCTGGTATCAGGACCTCATGGAAAGCTTTTCCAATGATGGAGCCACCCATGTTGGTGTGCCTACATGCACATCAGTGGTGCACAGCATCGCCTATGTGATGTGAGTGGGCCCTACCCACTGCCTTTGAGAGGGTGAACATTCGACCCGTGGAAGGTATTTTACATCACTTTATTTTCTCCAACAAGAGTTTCTTTCTTGTAGCTACTCCTTCAGGAGCATAGATTGCCTGTTTATGTTGCTGCTGAGTAAGGCACTTTTTTGCCACTGTCATTGCAGTAAGTGGATTTATTGGGAAAACACACACAAGTCAAGCTTTTGTTGCCTAGGCCTATCCTAAGATGTGAAAAGAAACTGTGATTGATCAGCAGTTCAGTAAGCCACCTGGAGATGCAGATGTAAGGCTTCGCTGCATTTTTTTTTTTTTTTTTAGAGAAAACTGACAAAGATACTGCAGTGCCTGACAAATTGCAGAAACCAGCAGTGCTGAAACCATCAGTGCCAAAGTCGTTGCGTAAATCAGCATGGTTGTTGACTACACTGTCATCTAGTTGGATTCTTCTTTGTTGATGTAGAGTCACCAGAGCCAGAGGGAACCAGACCGCCTGTCATCGGTGAGTCAGTGCTCCCCTACTGAACAGCGATCCAGATCCCTGCTCTCCAAGAGAGATGGTAAGTTGTCTGCTGCTGGTTCACCAGTGAAACAGGTGGGTTCAGCTTCTTCAGAGCCAGAACCTAGACCTGCTAAATGCCCAGATCTGATACCCAAGGTACTACAGCCTGCTACTTTCACCACTGGAACTTCCTAGATGGGACCGGCCCATCGAAGACTGGTATTATGGCATTATTGGCTGTTGTCATTCCTAGTACTGCACTGGCAGAGTCTCACACTTGATAATATTGTGGCTGATGCTGTGCTGTACCTGACCATTGCACCACAAGTGCTCCAAGTGCCTTTGGCTGGGCCTGTAGCCCCTACTCAAGCTTCTCCTTACAGGTCTGTGACCCCTCAGTCTTGTCTTTTCCAGAAAGAGGAATATATAACCCTGACTTTCTGGAATAGGAACAAATATGGGATGAGGGGGACCCTGAACTCTTTTACTCTGCAGTGCAGAAATATTTAGCAGGTTCAACTGTATCTTCTGGGAGTGAGGACACTCGTGTACAGGCTTCATTCTCCTGATGATCCTACTTTTCAGGCCTTCATGTGGCAAATCTAGAAAAAGTTTAACTTCTCATTGGAAGAAGATGATTCTGCTAAAAAAAAAAAAAAAAAGATTTTTTTCTGGAGGTCGAAGGTGTCTGCTCAGTGGTTGTCCCTCCCATTTATGGTGCTTTGGAGGATGCTGACTGCATTGCACAGGTCAAGTACCTTGCCAGTTGCCTTTTGAAAGGCTATGAAACAAAAGCCAGCCCCTATAGAAAAGTAGTATTACTTCATCTTGGATACCAGTGACGGGTCTAGAGACCCTCAGAAGATGAGCACCAGACCTCATGATGAAGAATCCAGAAAACTGCATATCCTGGGCAAATGCACCTTCACCTCAGTCTTCCTCTGCATGCTTATTGCCAGCATACCAGGGGTAACTGACACAATATCAGACTGGTGTCTGGAAAGATATGGGCTGTGTTATCAACAGTATGCCGGACATGCTCGAGAAAGGGCAGCTGTTTCAGTCATTTGGGTACATATGCAGTCCTGGCTCTGTGTTACTGGTTTTGTTCAGGATATGCAGCAGCCATTGCTGAATACACCCATTAAAGACCATAAGCTCCTGTACCTTCTCTCTCTCCCATCCTATTTCCAGTTCAGTACAAGCAGCCTTCTCCTACTGTCTACCCTCCCTCTGGAACTCTCTTCCAGGCTTCCTTTGTCTAGCCCCTTCTCTGCACTGTTTAAACCGTATTCTCTCCCAATCCCGCCCTCTTCCTTGTTCCTGTCCCTTCTCCTCCTCGTAGCCTGTGTGATGCACTGTCCTCTCTTCTCACCTGGCCGTAGACTTTTTGCATACCTTGACTAGCCCTGCTTCCTTTTTTTGCATGTTTCTCTCCCTTCCTCCATGCTACTACTTCTGGTTTTTGCCATGCCAAACAGTCGTGTAATGCCCATGGTTTGGTTCATACCTTTCTACTCTCATCATTATACTTTCTCGCACCGTATGTTCTTATTACCTGTATGCCTTATTTATAGTGTAATTTTGTGCTGCAATTTTAATTGAAATTTCAGTTATACTTTTGTAATTGTGCAGTGGTACTTGTGATTTGAGTTGTACTTTTCTCCTTCCTCTGGGTCGCACCTGGAAATAGCTTTAGCTCAGTGTGCCTCTCCCGGTCACCAAAATTTTAAATAAAAATAAATAAATAAGCTCTTCGGTTTCAAGGTGAAAGCCATTCTTGGTGAGCTGGAAGCCTCATAATCTGTAGGGACTGTTTGGTCTCTTGCAACAAATGACCCTCAGTGATGCCGTGGTAGAGGCTCCTTTCGCAGAGGATCTTGTGCCTATCCTCCCCGCAGTCAGGGGTGGGTCTATGTGCAACAGAAGTAGCAACAGTTCATGGGGGGGCCCCCTATAACACCGCCAAAGGATGAGGTAAATGGGCATCGGCAACCCCCACCACTGTTCCTTCCAGCTCCCTAGTCAGGTGCTTTGGGCGGATGGTAAGATACTAATTGCCAGCAGATTAGGCCTTACGGTCTATCGAGTCTGCTCGAACTTCAGATCCCTAGTTGGGTGCCGAGGCCCTCCCCCCTTGTGTTCCAGAAACCCCTGTCATCCATCCCCACCCCCCCTGAGTCAGGCCATTATCTGATGCATCCACTTTCTGTGTCTGTCCCACCCTCTCTTGAAGCCCTCCACTGTGGATCTCTGAACCAGCTTTCTAGGCAGCGCATTCCAATGGTCCACCACCCTTTCAGTGAAAAACCTCCTCCTTTTTTCCCCCCTCACCCTTCCACCTTCCAACCATGCCCTCTGGTGATACCTCCCTGCTTTAGTCTAAAGATCCCCTCCATGTTTACCCTATTTATTCCCTTCAGGTACTTGAAGACCTCAATCAAGATCTCTCTGTTTCTGCCCTAGCAGCCAAAGGCAGATGGGTCCTGGAAATTACTTAGTATGGAAATACCCCTGAGATTGTTTTACAAACTCTGTTGACCCCTCACAGGCCTTGCCACTGTTCTTCCGAGCACCTAGAGGTCCTGCTTGCCGATTTGCAGACCATGCTGCACAAAAGAGCTATCTGGCTGGTCCCCCTGGCTGAGGTAAATCACATACTCTACTCCAGGTACTTCCTGGTTTCCCAGAAAAAACGAGGGTTCCGCCCCCTTCTGGACCTCAGAAGCCTGAGTGAGCATGTAACCTGCAAAAAGTTCTGCACGTTTTCCCTAGGACCCCACCTTCCTCTCCTGTCGGAGGGAGATTGGATTTGCTACCTGCTGGATGTGGTCCACAGGTTTTTGACAGAGCTGTTGCATGTAGCCCCTCCAGTTTGCAAGCCTGTTCCAGTTTGGGACCTTGTACTTGAATCCCTGACAGAAGCCCCTTTCAAGCCTGCAGCTTCCTGCAACTTGAAGTGTATGTTGTGGAAAAACTTGTTTCCCGTGGCTATTACTTCAGCCAGGTATGTGTCTGAACTGCAGGCATTGGTTTGGGATGCACCTTTTCTGGTATTTCACAAGGAAAGAGTGATCTTGCAAAATCACCCTCATTCCTGCCGAGAGTGGTGTCTGATTGCATGCGAAATCATTCTGTTGATCTGCCTGTTTTCTTTCCTTCTCCTCAGAACCCAGTGGGGTACTCTTGCACTTGTTGGGTGTCCATTGGATCCTTTGATACTGTTTGGATTATACAAAGGACTGTGCCCAGTCCTCTCAGTTTTTTTGTCTTCTTTGCCCCAGGCACCATGGGTAAGCATGTTTACTTTCCAAGTGGATTTCCTCCTGTGTCCTGTTTTGCTACAGGCAGGTGGGGGAGGCTTTCCCTAGCACTGATATGGGGAATGCCACCAGAGGTATAGCCATCTCTGTGGCCTGTTTCAGGTCTGTCTAAACTTGATATTTGCAAGATTGCTGCCTGGCACAGGATCCTTACTTCTACTAAGCATTACAGTTTGGACCTGATCTCTGTAAGAGCACTGGGTTTGACCTTGTTGTACTAAGCCTGCTCTCCTGAGGGGTCAGTCCTCTGGTCACCAGAGTTATAGCCACCTCTGTGGCCTGTTTCAGGTCTTTTTCAGCCTCCCAACATTTGCAAGATTGCTGTCTGGCACAGGATCCATAATTTTACTAAGAAGTATAGGTTAGATCTTAGCTCTCGTAACAGAGCTGGGTTTGACCTTGCTGTCTTATTAAGCCTGCTTTTTTGAGGGGTTGGTCCACTGGGTTTGCTAGCCACCCAGTTGGGGTTGGTACTGCTTGGTAGTAATCCAGTGGGCGATGATGCAGCCTGGCAGTCTTGATATAGGCCACCATCTTTGTTTGTGGAACAACTCGTCAAGGCTTTGGTTGTGGCTCCTGCATTCAAAGCAGAAGGACCAGACTGACTCCTGGTTCTACCAATGAACAGCCTGAAACCATGCAGAAGGGCACATGACACCATGATCAATGCCACCAGTGGCGTCATGCCCATAGGGCCCGAGGGGGCATGTGCCCCCCCAGTATTGTTTTGCAGGCTATTAAAAAATATATATATTTATTTTTTAATTTTTTTTATTCTCAGGATGGTTGAAAAAAAATGTTTTTTTCAAGGTCTTTTTGTGGGGGTGGGGGTTCCTACTTGATTGGTGTGTGGTGAAAGGACTAAGAGCCGACGGCCGGCGGTTTTAAAAAAATGTACTTGCTCCCGCTGGGCTGGTGACTGGCTTCAGCGTTGAGCTGAGCACATGTAAAAACAAACTGACAAAAACAGTTGATTGGTGGAAACAGCCAGGCAGTCAGCAGCCAATCACAGCCGAGGTGTGAAGAAGTAGCTCGCGTGGCAAACTCGTTCATTCGTCATCGGACCTGACAGTCGGTCACCGTCATTCATTCCGTTACTCAGTCTGAGAGAGCGCGGTGTGTTCCTCCAGCACAAGAAGCCAGAAAAAAGAGGTCAGTATACTGCCGAGGCCGAGCAGCAACTGGCAGTAGCAGGGGAAGAAAGCAAGGCTAGGAAGCTGTTTTAATTGTCACCACCACTGGCATTGCCATCATCGCACCACCCCATCCCCCCACCTCTCTGTATAAGAATTACTGCAGTGCTGCTGAACCAGGCCGGCAGCTGTAACACCATCACTCACCTAAGTTTGGGATCTCACACCTGACCCGACCCCTTGCTTTGCTTAGTTTAGTTACTGTAGTTTCTGATAATTTAATCTATTTCAAAAAAGTTATTTGTATCTTCCGAGTGTGTGGCGGGGCACCCTGGCATTAATGAAGAAGTATCGCGGCCCACCTCTCCCCAGTCGATGAGTCCAGCTCCTGTGACAGTGTCCAACTGAGTGGGGGTGCAGAGGCAGGAATCACAGGGCTTCTGAAGCAGACAGTCACCTGATAAATAGGTAAGGACATTTGTGGCCAGGGCAAACCGGCAAATTATTTTTTCCAGTCTCCTCATAACTTTCTTGGCATAACTTTTATGGCGCTGGTGGCGTCGCCTAACAAATCATTTCACGAAATTCACCTGGACAGTATTTTGACTTAAAAAGAAGGTGAAATTATTTACATGATCTATACCTTTCTTTTTTCTGTTGCGGAGATGTGACATAGTGTGCTACAGGGCAAAATGTCAGAGGTACAGTATACCAGTAACATATGCACAGTGCATATGTTACTGGTGGACTGTACCTCTGACATTTTGCCCTGTAGCACACTATGCCTTGTCCCCACAACAGAAAAAGGAAAGGGATAGATCATGCAAATCATTTCACATTCACAGTGCAACATAGTGCCATCAGCAGCCAGTCCCTAAATTCAATAC
Organism: Neoceratodus forsteri; assembly: GCA_016271365.2. Lineage (NCBI taxonomy): Eukaryota > Metazoa > Chordata > Ceratodontiformes > Ceratodontidae > Neoceratodus > Neoceratodus forsteri. The sequence continues at coordinate 148,963,600 of CM057453.1, read as the reverse complement.
CTGGTGCTTGCCGCCTGCCAGCTGTTTTATTTATTGAAAATATCTGGTCTAACAGTGAGAAGAGCACAATGCGCCTTCCTCTCAACTAATGCCTGCTTTGCGACTGAGGTCGCATATTCGCACAGACGCTCCTTGGCTGTTCAAGTGGGAATCCCATTCAGCGCAGTAGTGCTCCACTATGGAGCTGTGGCTTGACTCTCCATAACTCCACTCTCACTTGGGGCCTCAGTGTCTTACAGCAGCTACTGCTCTGCATTAATTTAAACAGAGCACAGGCTTTTTTTGCAGTTTAACAGTTTTTATTGCATTCAAAATAGTACATACATGTATATGTACAACAGTTAGATGTTGTTTTTAACTTAGCTTATAAATTAAATTAAATTCCACACAGTTTAAAAATGAATAGCTTACAGGGTAACATTTCATTGAGAGTCATGTCCTAAACAGATGTAGACAGCCAGCATGCTATTGTGTTTTTTAAAATGTTTAAAATAATTTTCTTTATTTCATCAGATAGACCGGATTTTTCTGATTTTCTGATTGTTAATGTAGTAGATAAACATCCATGCTGCTTTTGAAATGTGTCTTACCCCATGAGTCAGATTATTGTGTTTATTTACAGATTTGCTGTTTTTATAGTGAAGTTATAAGATGAAATAAAAGGAACCCTTATAGGCTGACCCTGTGTCCTGTCGTTTCTTAAGACTGTCCTTCTATATATTAAGATGATGGGTGTCCAGTTCTCCTTTATGTGTGTGTGGTTAGTATCTTGTATTTATAGCATAGTTATATTTAGTTATACCTCTTTTAGGCAAAATAAGAGTTCGGTTGTGGGTGTACCTTAGACAAAACTTAAAGACCTTCGACAATCTACCATTCAAAAAAAAGAAACAACAAAATGTGTAGAACTATATACAAGTGTACAAGTGGTTAAGAGTTACACTATGCATTTCTTTTTGTGGCTAGTTTGAGGTTTGTTATTTGTTATGACGTCTATAGAGGTATTATACTATGGTAGAGGTATACAGGCTGGGGGGAGGGTGCCTGAGAAGTACCTTATATCCTATGACCTGCAGGGCACAAGTTTTAATATAAACAAAAATGTCTTGCCTTTACCCAGGCTGGTTCCAAATACCACTTGACCACCAGGGCTATTACTCACTAGCCAGGGCAACCTGCTCACTAGCCCTTGGTTACCAGCTGCTGCACCCATTACTTCTTCTACAACAGGGTGACAGGCAAGTTGCATAAAATGCCAGTGTATGAGTGTATGTTTTGTGCAAGGGGTGTAGGCAATCACTCCTCCCCCCTTCTTAGCTTATTCCTACCAGCACTAATTAATAATATGCTCACCACCTTTTTGTTTTATTCACACGGTCTACCCTTCCTTTTCGGAAGATCCCCAGCTCTGGACCTCCCACCAGGTGACCCCTAGAAAATAGTTACAACATCCTATTTTCAAACAGGAGCATTGGGGGACTAGTTCAAGAGAAACCTCCCTATGCTGAACACCTCTGGAGCCAGCTGATAGGTTCACTATAGCTAGGTGGTAATATGCCTACTTACTGAACAACAGTGGCCATCAGAGGCATTCACTATAACAGGGAGTTTGTTATAGTGGGATTCACTATAGCGAGGCAGCACAGTATGTTTTTAATTTATTTTGTTTATTTTTATTTTAGAATTTTTTTTTAGCCAGGAAAGAAAGGCACACTGAGCCAAAGCTCATGTCCAACTGCATCCCAGGAGCACAGGGAGGTTAAATAACTTGCTCTGGGTCACACAGTATGCCAATGACTGTTGTGGGCTTCAAACTGAGGTCTTCTGGGTCTCCAGGTTCCAAGCTCAGTGCTTTATCCTTCTAGACTAAACTGACTCCAGTCAGTGATCCAGTAGAGGCACACCAAACTGCTGAGGGCTCAAGTAGAAATCAGGCAGACTGGATGGACCTTATGTCTTTTTCTGTTAGTAAACATCTATGTACAGTATCTATATTTGTATCAATACATTCAAAATCTACCTGCATCCTAAGAGTTCATAGCTATTCACCTGTCTGCACTGTGTACAGGTGTCACCTGTTGCATCCTTATGGTGTTTGAACCCTACAGTTCTCTCACCCAAAGAACACATGAAGAGACAAGAGACAATGCTGAGTCATAGTACTCATTTAAGCAATATACCTCCTTCCAGGGAGTGGGTATGTTGGTAGATTTACCACGGCTGGTGTGGTTCGGTCATGAGGCGCAGCAGAGTGACTTAACCACACCAGAAGTGGTAAATCCATCAGTATACCCACTCTCTGGAGGGGTATATTGCTATTATACAATATCTCCCTGTGTTTTTGTTGACCAAAAATAAATAAAGTATTTTGTGGCATTTTAATTTATTGTTAATTGAGTTGTTGTTGCGCCATAAAAAATAGTCCTGGGTGGCTAGGGCATAGTTGTACTTGTGTTTGCCCAGTAAGGGTTTAGTATGACTGCTGCTGCCCCTCCCCCCCATATTTCCCCGTGGAGCTGGGAAACACTTATTTGTGTTTCCTGAAGTGCCAGTTACACTGTGTCCTGATTGCGTGAAAAAAAAACAAACTCTGGGTCTATTTTTTTTAAAGTTTCTGTATCTCTCAGGTTATGTGCACATGCGGTAGGTGGGCTTCTGCAACACTCGTTTCCCAACTAGTCCGGTTTGGACGTGGCTGGGGAGAAAAAAATATGCTTTTTTTTTTGCTTTTATCCTTTGTCTCGGTCATGAAAAAAAGTGGGTGGGGAGGGGCAACAGCCGTACATCGTAACTTTGTAACATTTCTGGGACTGCCGCACTGCTTCCATCTTTGGCTATAATGAAATAAAAATTGAAATGGTGAATTCCCATCATTTAGAAGTTAATGGATTGGCTATCACTGGACTAAGAAGTTATCTGATTATATGTGATAAAAGACTCACAAAATGCACAAGTTCTGACTAAAATAAAGAAAAAATTAAATACAAAAGGTAACACTATAAGTAGAATGAACAAAGGACAAAAACAATTGATCATTTCTCTAACCTATATCAGTATTATGGCATTTAGCTTGTTGGGGAACAGCTTTCTGGACTGCTAAAAGTCACCAAAATGCACCATTTCACTTCACTTTTTCCAAATTTTCCCTGGGGAGGATGCCCCCAGACCCCCTAGAGAAGTTGAGATTTTGTGCCCCTCCAGAATTTCTGACTGCATGACACCCCTGAATGCCACTGCAGCCCACAAGTTGTGTGACACAGAACGTGCCCTTGCTGAACTCCAGTCCACAAAGGTTGACACTGATGTCAACTGCCACAGCTGTACCTGTTGGCGTTGACCCGGACAGTCTCACTCTTTGGGCCCTGTTCTCTGAACTGATACAGAATCTGTTGCCTCAGCTTATAAAATTTTCATAAGTTTTTGCCTATGTTGGGGTCTGACTTTGTGTTCTTCACAAATCCCTATAAATCCAGGAAAGGTGCTCCTAACTCCTTGGATGTCCAAAGAGCGCTATGCTTTTATCTGGAGCACACCAGCAGATTTCCACCAGTCCCCTTTTGCACCACATATGGTGGACAAGCAGTGTCTAAGTAGCGACTCTAAGTGGATTTCCTCCTGCATTACACTGTTATCAGTAGGCAGGTAGATAGGTAATCTTTACTGATCTCAGCCTTTTTTTACTTTTAATTTGTTTTAAAACAAGCAGTAAAATATAACATGCTCATGTCTGGTATTTACATAAGTATGATATTCAGCAGCTGGCACTAGAAATACATAACCTAGACAATCTGATTGACGAATGAGGGGGAATTATCAAGATAGTATTATAAAAAGCCTTAAAGAGCACCTTTCTCGGTGCAGTGCAAAATCATCAGGAGGCTGCCTTACTTGACTGGGAGTTCCTCCGTAGTAGTTGAAATATTTTCTCTTTATCCCCCTAAGGAAGGGAAGGGATCGTATTTTGCCCCCGAGGGGGATAGCCGTTCGATACCTTCCACTTCCTGATCGCTGATGCCGTCCCTTCGCTTCCTTATTTTGTGAGGTCATTATATGCCTAGCGCAGGGGCGGGCTCCATGCAAGTCTGCGGGGCGGCATGTTAAACTTATTTTTACAATTTTATCCCGACTTGTAGTACAAATCTGAGTCAGTATTCAAGTAGCAAGGCTCCCGGTATCCTTAGACAGTTCCCTGGTGTCTGATGGCACCCTCCACTCTACCCCTCCCGGTCACCTGTTCCGATTTATTATAAATGTTTCCCTGGTGTCTAGTGGTACGCCCCCACCCTCTGTTCACCTTTCGCAGTTAATAGAAACTTTCCCTGGTGTCTAGTGGCACTCCCCAACATCCGATCACCCATCCCTGTTAGTACACAGTCTCCCTAGTGTCTTGTGGCAGCCCCACCCTCCAGTCACCCATTCTGGTTACTAGTATAGACTTGCCCTGGCGCCTAGTGGCACCACCACCCTCCGTTCACCTGTCCCATTTAGCAGAAACATTTCCCACCGTCCACCCTCTGATCACCCATCCCAGTTAGTAGACACTTTCCATGATGTCTAGTGGCACCCCCACCTTCTGCTCACCCGTCCCAGTTAGTAGAAACTTTCTCCAGTGCCTAGTGGTACACCACACCCTCCAATCACCTGTCCAGGTTAGTAGACCCTTTCCCTGTTGTCTGCTGGCACTCTTCTCTCCCCCCAGAATCCCCTGTCCTGGTCTGTAGAACATTTCCCTGGTGTCTACTGACTCTCCTGATCACCTGTCCTAGTTATCATAAACTTTTCCCTGGTGTCCACAGGGAATTGCTCCCCAGGATTGGATAGTTCTGGGAGCCATGGCACCGTATTCATCCGCACCATGCAGATGAGCCCATTGGGCATGCAAGGTGCTAAGGGGCCATTTGCATTCCCATTATGGGCTTCTTTGCATGGTGAGCGGCAGCCCTTTTGCGCCCATTCTGTGGGTGATTGCCACATCACTGGTGGTTCGCAGCAGCCCCTACCCCTGATCACCCTTGCTGCATAGTGAATACCACTCCCCTGGTGGCTTGCAGCACCCCATCCCCCAGATACCTGTTTTGTATGTATATTACTGCTCCCAGGTATCAAGTGCACCGCCAAACACCCATCCCAATATTCTTAGCCAGTTCTCTGGCACCTACACACCGCCCACTTGTCCCGATTATTATAAATGTTTCCTGGTGTCTAGTGGTAACCCCCCACCACCTTCTGCTCTCCTTCTCAGTTAGTAGAAACTCTCCCCGTGTGTAGTGGCACCCCCATCCTCTGTTCACCTGTTCTGTTTAGTAGAAACTTTCCCCACTATCTAGTGGCACCCTACACCCTCTGATCACCCATCCCAGTTAGTAGACACTTTCCATGGTATCTAGTGGCACTCCCCCACCCCACTGTCACCCGTCCCGGTTCTTATAAATGTTTCCCTTGTGTCTAGTGGAACCCCTCCCATCCTCTGATTACCCAGCCCTTGCACTCTGTACTATCCCTGGTGCCCCCCCCATATGTCATTCGACACATGAACCGGTGAACAGTGGCAGTCTAGCCCATACTTCCAAATGCTGGTCAACACATGGATAAGCAAACAGTGGCAGTCAGCGGCTCTCCCCATCCGCGCCCTGAACACCAACTGTCATCCAACTCACCACCTGCCCCTTACCTTTGTGGCTGGGGACATGTGTTGCGTCCTGATATGGTGATTGGCAGAGCCCTCCTCTCACCTCCTTGGCTGGCCACAATATGAAATGCATCTGCAGCCACTGTTCGCTGAACCATGTGTCAACTGGCTGTTAAGGGTGGGGACAGGGATAGTATAGGGTACATGGGTCAGGTGATCGGAGGGTAGTGGGTGCCACTAGACACCAGGGAAAGTTTCTACTAACCAGGATGGGTGATTGGAGGGTGGGTGCTGGTGCCGCTAGACACCAAGAAACAATTTATAACTGGGGTGGTGAGCAGAGGGTGGGGGGGGTTGCCACTGGATACCAGGGAAAGTTTATACTAACTGGGACAGATGTTTGGAGGGTGAGGGGTGCCGCTGGACACCAAGTGAACAGTTTATGATAATTGGGAGGGGTAGGGTGGGGTTACCACTGGACACCAGGGCCTACAGCCTTGCTAGCATAATGGCATTCAGGGGCGGGCGGCTGCAGTACAGCTCTCTCACCATTGGTGGGGTAGGGGCGCGGGATAAGCACCTGGTTTAAGACTAGGTTTTTGGAGGTGGTAAATAGCGCCACTTTAGATGTCATTTACCACTGTTGCAAACCTTTGAAATTGCCATTGCACCCGTATGCAGGAGGGACCACCCCATCCCCATTTGCATGGGTGCAGTGTTATGTTAGCACCTGGGCGCTAACGTGTTTAACCCACGCAGTAGGGGCCTCTGAATATAGACCCCACCCCAAAGAAGGGCACAAACCCAGACACATGGGTAAAAACTCATTAGCGTCAGCGCAAACTTTTTAATATCTGGCCCCAGAGGAGTTAATGCAGTTCTTATTAAAAACACATGACCAGGTTATACTTGAAAGACTAATATTTCTTGATCTGTGCAATCAGAATTGGGGAAAGAGAGGATGGCTAATATCAACAAATTGCTTTCCAAAATATAGGATATTTGTATAATATGCTTCTCAGAAATCACAAACTCTTAGGCATATTTCAGGTATGCAGAAAGGTTTTAAGAGTATGTGATTTCCGAGAAACACATTGCACAAAGTATATCCTATGTTTAAGAAAGCTAATTGTTAATACTAGTTATCCTTTTTTTTCTTCTGATTTACTTGATATTACGTGCGTCCTCACATGCTTTGGGGAAACCACCATCAACCACCTTCTACCCACACAGTGGTACAATGCACAGCGAACACACAAGATCAGCCACCCTTTAAGCCCACAGGCTCTTGAAGCTACCATCGATAAGGTCTTCGTCGTCATGCAGTTGCTACAATATTTGAAATGTAAATGAAGAATTACATGTATGGTTACCAGATATTAGCCCATATATGATGTAGCTATTGTTTGCATGGCTGCACTAGAATGTTCATAGCTCATTATTGTACTAGCTCCTGCATGTCTGTACATTATATGTATATGTAAATATTATACGTTATTGCCTTGTACTTGTTTTTCCCCACACCCTTTGGGGACCTCCTTGCAAATGAGTTTGCTCAATGGAGCCTTTCCTGGTGAATCAGTTAACTTAAATTGAAAAAAAAACTGATTGCACAGGTCCAGAAATATGTTGAAAACTAAGTATAACTTGGCTGCGTGTTGTTAAGAAGACTTGCATTAACTCCTCTGATGGTTATTAGGTGCTTGTTAGGGTGCTACCCAGACAGCTGTTTCACATTTTACTGTACCACTTCCATCCTAATACTACGTGGTTGCAAGCTACAGGTCTGATGCAGTGAGCAGCATTATGCAGCAGCCTTGTGAGTGGCCCACGTGTGGTGAGCATTACCTTGCAGCTGCTTCATGAGTGACCCGCAGGGCCACCCACTAAGCAAGCTTCAGCACTGAATGTCACTAAGAAGTTGCTTTTAGCTATTTATTTATTGAAATGTTCCACCAGGAAAGGCACACTGAACAGCAAGATGCTCGTCTCACTGTGCATCCTGGGGGAGGGTGAAGGGAGAATTCAAACATACAGCTTACGATACATGCATCAAGCAGCATTATAAGTGGTACATTGGTAAAAAGAAGTATGACAGATGAAATGGAAAAAACATACAACTTACAATACAAGCATCAAGCAGCATTAAACAGTTGGTACAAATTCTACAGTGTCGTTTGACAGATTGAGCAGTGCAAAAATATAACAATAATGTTTAAAGAAGTGCTATAAAAACTAAAATATAAATGTATGCATCCTAAGGGAGAGAAGTGCAGCGGCTAGTGGAGCAGGAGATGGGATGCAGTGAACCAGCTGTCACAGTGGGGAGAAGTGACAGCTGCAGGTACAGTTTACAGCTAGGAAGTTGTGAAAGGCTAAGGAGATGGAGTAGGGGGAGGAAAAATGGTGAATTTGAGGAGGGAGGTCATTCCATAGCTTAGGGAAGCAATGTGAGAAGGCCATCGATCCTACCGCAGTAGACCGACTAACTACTAGAAGCAGAGAGTCATAAGACCTAAGGGAATGGTGGGGGGAGAATGAATAGGGAGGTGGTAAGATATAGGGGGAGTGAACCAAACCAAAATTTAGATGTAAATTTAGCACAATGGAGGTGACAGCAGTTTTCTAGGGAGGGGAAAGTCAGGGAGTGGTAAAGAGAACAGTGGTGGGTAAGAGGGGAGGCATCTAGAGCGAAACGACAGAAGGAGTTAAAAAGGGATTCCAGTCTGGTTAGGGAGGACTTGGGAACGGCACTGTAGACTACATCACAGTAGTCAAAGATGGGTAGAATCATCTTCTGGACTAGTTCACGCCTGGCCGGTAGCGGGAGACTGCTACAGTTCCTGTATAATGTGCCGAGTTTGGGGCACAGCTTCTTCAGGATGGCATCAACATGTCCAGAGAAGTTGAGGTGTTGATTGAGCCTAACCGCCAAGTACCTAAAGGTAGAGGTATCCTCAAGGACTGTCCCGTCTAGGGTGTGGAAGGTGGGTAGGGAGGGGAGCCACGAGAGTCTCTGTCTAGTGCCAAAGGTGATTGAGACTGATTTCTTGGCATTGAGTGAGAGTTGAACCCTACTGAAGTCAAGCTGAAGTCTGGATTCAGCATCAGCAGGAGATTTGTTGGAGGTGAAGAGGGCCGTGTCATCAGCATACATGTGGACAGAGGTGGATGAAAAGACTGAGGGAAGGTCATTTTGAAAAGTGGAGGAAAGGATAGGGCTCAGTACGGAACCCTGGGGTACGCCAGTGGTGATAGGGAGAGGAGGAGGAGGAGGAGGAGATGCAGCTTCAGCTAGTCTAACTGACTGAGTCCTGCCTCTAAGGTAGGCTTTAAACCAGCTAGTGGCAGAGTCGGTTAGGCCAGCCAAGGAGAGGGATTCTAGAAGAAGGGTGTGGGAGACAGTGTCGAAAGCCTTTGCTAGGTAGCCAAAAATGGCCAATGTGATTTGACCACTGTCCATCCCTGAGAGGATAGAATCAGTGAGCCTAATCAGGGAGGTATTTCTTACCAAAACGTAAGAAAACTAATTGCAAAAAACTGTTGTTGCAACTATCAGGGTTGAAATGCAAAGTGTACAGTGTGAGGAAATAGAAAAAAAAAAAAGGTGGATTCACAGTCTCTGGAACCTTGGTAATTTGGTGGTGTGATGTTCCTCGAGGTTTGAAGGATCATGTGATGCAGAGATGGTGTTACCATAATATCAGCCCTGTTTTATCACAAAACATAAATGATACAGCAGTGCTTGCACAGAGATTACTGCTGCTCTCTCCCCCTATCCCCCTTCCATTCCCTTACTCTCTATCCCTTGCCCCCCTATATCCCTTCTGTCGTATACTAGTCTTCCCTTGGGCTTGCATTGGCACTTACGAACTTGTGCTCAGCCTTCGACCTCTAGCACTTTTTTTGAGTTTGACTTATCTGAATCTACCTTCCTAGTGTACTACAATGTTATGTACTAGTTCTACAATGTTATGTAGTAGTTTTATTGTATTTGTATTCCACCTTGTATATGCGTTTCTTTGCTGTCCCAACTGTTGTAATCCCCCCCCCAAGAATGCTTCTGGAAATGAGCTGTTTACAGCTCATGTTGTCTTTCCTGGTGAAACATCTTGCAAATAAAATAGTATAATGCCAACCTTGTATCCGATGATCTTTCAATCCTGAGGGATACCACACCACCAATTTGTTAGGGTTCCAGAGACTGAATCTTAATTTTCCATTTTCCTACAGTGTACGCTTTGCTTTTCAACCCTAATAGCTGCATTAACAGTTTTTTTTTGTTATTTATATATGTATCTATGCTCTGTTATTCTTTTTTAATATATGGATCTTCAATTTAATAGGTGTGTAAAGCATACAAAAAAAATCCAATAATACCCTCAAAGCTTCAGTGATGATAGTATTGTCAATCACGTTTAATACTATTGTCAATCACTTTTAATAGTATTGTTTTGTGCTGGTAATACTATTGTTGCAACTGCATGAAAAGATGCCTCTTGCCCCCTACGTCCTAAGCGTGCCTCCTCATTGGCCGCTTTCCCTGTGGGGGCGGGCAAAACTGTGTTAAAAAAAACAAAACCAAAAAAACATGGCGGCCAGTCTCTCGCTTAGCGAGAGTAGTTAACCTCAAAAAACGTTCCCTGTTTTTATTGTATTTTTTAAATGGAGATATCTGGTTGATCCTGCGTTCCCCATTCCCCAAAAACAAGATAAGGTAGGACTGCGTTTACTGCACATGAACTGAGTGAGTGAGTGAGTGAGCGAGTGAATTAGTGCGCGAGCGGCTGGGCCGGCAGGAGAAAAGTAATTGGTGCGCTATACAGTGTGGCGCTCGGCCAGGACTGACATAGTCTTTAAGCGACAAAAAAAATTGAAGATCCATATATTGTGGGTCGATAGTACATTGCATTATCAGACTTCACCATCTCGAGGTTCTGGACAAGAACCTTCTCGATGGTATTACTCACCGGTAATGCCCAGTGACCTATCCGTTATTCTGTTTGTAATATATGGATATGCTATTTTAATAAGTCACTAAGCCATACAAAACATTCTATGTAATACTAAAGGGGTCATGCTTAACATTGTTTTTGCACCGATCCACCCAGGCAAGCGATGCCTCAGTTGCACTAGCCCCAACACAACATTCACAATCCCCGATATTAGGGAAGCTGTCAGTGCTTGGAAGGGGGGAAGCACTAGCAGTGTGCAGTTCCCGTGCCAGCCCCCACCCCACAGCATGCAGGAGCATTGGGCGCATTCACTGATTTTCTGCACCAGCAGGCCAGAAAATCTCCGTCACCCATCTGCATAAACATAGAAACATAGAATTTGATGGCAGATAAGGACCGCTTGGCCCACCCAGTCTGCCCATTTCCCTACCTATTGGATAAGCTGCAGATCCTAGTTAACCAGCAGCCTACTTCTTCCTACCCCCACCCCCTAGAATGGCCTTATGACTGTCCCATGCATGCTTGAATTCCACCACTGATTTTGACTCCACAATTTCCTCCGGAAGGCCGTTCCATGCATCCACAACAGTTGGGACAGCAAACAAAACAAAACAAAACACACAAAGATCGACCCCTGATATCACCTGCACATCTTTGTAGCCAGCATACACTGCACCCTGAATGATTTGGCTTCCAGCTACACCACACACTAAGCGGTCCTTCAGCACCCCTCCATTGTGCACCAACTAAAACTCCTCATAGGCGCAGCATGTGGCGGGGCCTTTTTGCAGCCCAGTGACTCCCTCCCGCACCCTCCTTCTCATGTCTGCACCCTCCCACCTCCCGATAGTCACTCAGCAAAATCAGTTTCAAGCAGCACATGAATGCTGTTCCTCAGCTTCCTGCCCCCGTCCGACACACTCACTATGTTATCCCGCAAGCCACAGTACAGGATTTAATTAAGCTTAGCTGCCACTCACTGAATTTTTACCTGGCTCTCGACAGGCCCCATCTAAACACCACTGCTCAGGCTGATCATTCACACAAAGGCCTGGTTCCTGCAAATTTATTTTGGTGGCCGGCAGGGGGTCTGTCACAGTTCTGACAATTACTGCTGACCAAAATGTAAACTAGTAGTCCGGAGTTTTGAAGGTAGTTGAACAGAGATTCTCCGTTTTTGACTGTGACCTCATTTGTACCACATGTCGAGTCACAGTATCAAAGATAAGGGGAATTCACTTAACTAAACACCTTAGGAATCAGGATACCAGTTTACATTTTAGGTCAGTGTAAGGTCAGAACTGCGACAGACCTCTGCCCCCCCGCTGAGCCGTTTCTAAAAAACCTTTTCAGGAACCAGTGGAACTGTGGCCACACACAAGGTGACAAGTAGCCCAGACGATGCACCCTGTCCTTTGCTCCCATTTTAAACTCTGACTTTTTAAGTAGCCAATTTGATGTTGTTTTCTGCTCAGTTGTTTGCTTACCTAACGTGTTGTGGGGCAGCCAGGCATCAGTGACTCCATCCTGGTGGCAGCAGTCACTTGTGTACTTCAGATCGCACCGACCTCTCAGTAGTGTCTGCAGGCATGTGTGGAGATCAGTTCTGTAGCTCATGAAGTGGGGATGGGCTCCAGACAGGCACCAGACGTTCGTCCAATGAGAGGGCTCCCTGTGGCAGTTGCTAGGCTGCAAAACAGAATATTCGGATGAAGGGAAAAAAAACGGAAACGTGTTTTTTTTTTTTTTTAGGGAATTTGCATTTTCTTAAAGGACCAAGTTGACAGAAACAGGCTAGATTGCACTAGCCAAACCGGTAAAGTCAAGGGGGTGGGGGCATTGCGCTGGCCCGAATCAATCTGCACTATGCCCCAGGCCAGTAATGTAATGTAAAAATTGACCCCTGTACTACTGACTGAAAGTGATAATACTATTGATGGAGAATGATAATAGTATTGTTCAGAGCCTGTAATCCTATCGTTCGGCGCTCTGAACGGTAGTATTGTCACAGGCCCACTGCAGCGGGAGTGCACCAAATGGCTTGTGCAGAGCATGAGCCTGCTTTCAGTGTAACCATCGTGTACAGTAAAAGCGAACTCACTGCTTGCCGAAAACCAACACTGTAACCTGCAGCCAACGTTGGGTCTCCTTCTCACTCTAGTTCCAGAAAGAATCTTTTTTTTTTGTTTGTTTTTTAAATCAAGTGCCCTTAAAACTAAGCCACACAAATAACAACAAAAAAAAAAAAGCACCTCCTCAACCACTCACTTAGACAAGCCGACATGTTCCAGAGATAATTAAGCAATAAGGCACGACAGGGTGTGTGTTATCGTGTAATAACGTCACTCCTGGGGTGGGTTGAAGCACGAGGCGAAAAGCCGAGTGCTTCCACCACCCCAGGAGTGACGTTATTACACGATAACACACATCCCTGGAGTGCCTTATTGCTATTATACAATGGCTCGTTATTTTTATTCTTAAAAAGGAAAAATTAAAAACATTTTTTTCCCCATTATTTGTGAGTGGAGGTACATGTTTTAAAAAAAAAGTTCACTATATATTTCAGCCAGTAGGTGGAGCTGCTCAGTAAATGATGCTGGTTTCCCAAGAGTAATCTTGAAGCCTGTAAGCTTGCTGCAGTGATGGTTTACAGCATTGTCAGCTACCTCACCCCGGCATTTTCACTGACTGCTGAAGTTGACTTTTAAGTTTTATTCGTGATCAAGTCTTTTGATTAACGTTATGGGTGGGGGGGGTTGTAGTTTGCGATGCGATCGGAGACTGTGCAGAAGCGTTTATTTGGGACATGAGGAGGAGTTGGAAAGACTTCCTGAGCTGGCTGAACAGTTATTGTGCCGGTGAGTACAAGAGCAGCTTGGATTACAGTATGTGTTTGTTTTCATGCCGCTTTTTTCCCGCCGAATTACGGTATCACTAATTGCACGTGATCCGCAGTTACGCTTTCGGGCGGTTCAGTGAAGTTTCTCGCTTTGAGGGAAACAGGATTAATTCAATTTGTCGCACTATCGGTTGTGGTGTGGCTGCTTTTGCCGAGCTGTTGCTGTTTCGAGGGTAGTGAAGAGAATCGGAGTGAGGGAGGAATTAAATTATTTGTCAGGAGCCGATAGAGTAGTGTGGGCTTCATGATTCTTGTGGGGAGGGAAGGATTTGTTTTGATGCTCTGAGGTCGTTTGTGTGCCTGAACTCAATACAGTGATGTTATCGTTCAATAACATCACTGTCCCAGGCACACACTGACCAATCAGAGTCCAGGAAATTTTCTTGCCATTGTATAATTATTCATAAAACACCAGGAGCACCAATAGAAACACATGCAGGGTGCTTCAAAAGCGTCTTAATGTTCTGGCATCCATAACAACACACGGCAAGCTGCTCCACTTAGAGACCTGCAGACACACTTCTCCACTCTCTGAGCATTGCACCACATTGCAGGAGAACAGTGGAAACTCCTCAGATCCATATATTACAAAAAATAACGGGACTGTGATTACTCTACTAAAGTACCATCTCGAGGTTCTGGGGACATGGGAACCTCTTGGTGTTATAGCCTTGTAATACACAGTCCCCTTTCTATTATTCTATTTGTATCGAATGCTTATTGCATTGCATACCTATTCGTTTGTCTTTCATAACAGTTTCTCAGGTAATAAAGGTAGTTTATCTGCAGTTGTCTCATAAGGTAGCCATTCTGAATTGTAGTTATGTTCCGTCATTATGAGTTTTGGGTTGGAGGCAGGAGTTCATTGATATTCATATTTGTAACCTTTAACCCATGTTTGGGAACCCTATTTCAGCTAGAGTTGTCGTACTGGTTACACCTAGTTTGCTCTGACCGGTGGCGTCAGAGTTGTAATCAGTCAGACTACTGGCAGATACCTTCCTGCTGCTGCTGTAATGGCGCACTCCACTGCAGCATGGCATGCGGCAGGTTCTGCGGCTTGTTGGTTCAGGTTAGGTTCAGCATTCAGAATCTGTTTGGCTGCTACTTGGAATAAGATCTGTTCATTCACTAAACATTACAGTCTGGATCTGGTCTCTCATAGGAGAGCTGATTTTGGATGGGCTGTGCTGAAAGGCCTGCTGTCTTAGGGGGCATTGTCCTCCTCTGTTCCTTACTTTCTATGTGGATGTGCTGTACTGCTTTGTGCTTGTACAATTTGTGTGACTTTATGAAGGAGAGTTTCTTGAAGAAGGAAAGTGTGTTAGCCACAAGCAACAGTAGCTCTTCAAGAGAAATTCCTTCATAGAGCCACATGGCTCCCGTCCTCCATCTTCAGGCAAGGAGCACTGCTGTTTATTAAAGGTCACTGCACAATTTGTCCTCTTAGTTGCAAGATTATTTTAGTGGACGGACTCTAGTGATATGCTTTACCTGTGCCTCCAGTATGGTGGCTAGGGATGAATTCCCTGTTCCTTTCAGTCTGTAAATGTTGTTGTTCCATTTATTGATGGTGGGAATGGAAGTGGGTGGGGGCTGGCAATATTATATAGATGATGTTGAGGCATCCAGTGTCGTACATGGGAGCATAAGGTGACACGGGTGGTCCCTTGCTATGAAAAGTCTCCTGTGTGGTCCTGATGCTGCTAACAGTCCAATGTGTGTGTGGCTTGATGGAGGAAATTATCTTAAAGATCTATTGTTTCTGGTTTTGTAACAAACTTTTCCCTTCTTATTGTTTCTCATTACCATGTCATTAACACTGTGCCTGATGCCACTGGAAACTACAGAGTATAACGCTGCTCATGTGGTAGCTTTGTGTGTGTCTCAGTGTAATTTTCTTAGTAGTCCTACTCTGAATTTAACTTAATGTGTCTGTTTTCCTTCAGGCTTATCATAATTTATGATGCGTAATGTCGTCATGAAGTCTGACTGAAGTGTGGAAGGGTGAACTCAAGCAAAACAATGAATGTTTCATCCGTTTTGACCAAAGTTCCGTACTCCTGTTATCTTGTGAGCCTCAAACGAGCAGCTTCTCCAGGCTTCCAGAAAGTTAGCAACAGATGTGTGCATCGCAGCCTTACCACTGGAATAACTCCACTGGCTCCCTATCTCTTAAATGCTGCATGTTTAAATTATACAAGTTGGCTGTCCTCTACATCTGGTGGCCCTGAAAGAAAGCTGTGCATTCAAGCTGCAGAAAGCCAGCATGCTGAGGGACTCACAGATAAGGAGCAACGACTGTTAAAGAGACTTTACAGTGGTTTGGTTCAGGGGCAGAGGGCCTGTTTGGCTGAGGCCATCACTCTTGTCGAGTCTACTCACAGCAGGAAGAAGGAGCTGGCCCAGATACTACTCCAGCAGGTCCTTGCTTACCACAGGGAACAAGAGCGGTTAAATGGCGGAAGACCACTGGCATTCAGAGTGGGTCGGTTTTCTTTTATTTCAGACATACAGTACATTGTTCTCATTTTTTTCAGTAATCTATAATACTAACTCGGGAAATAGCATAGGGTCCACTTCTCAATCACAGTTTGGGGTGTGGAAAAACAGGGACTTTGTGCCTAATCCAGTTTGCTGCCATCTAACAGTGCAATTCACAGAGTTGGGTGTATGCCTCTGATGTTGGTGGGGGGATGTCCCCCTTTTGGACTTTGGTGCAGTACTAATAAACAGGGTGCTAGCACCTGGAGTATGCCACGAAGCATCCTGCCTGAAATGTACCCTGTCCCTAGCCCGCCCATGTTTATTTGACCGTGGAGTTCCAGTGGTCCCCCCTCCCGCACAGTGACCATATTAACTGGGTTCTTGGTAGACCAATGAACCCCCACAACTGATGTTGGCTCTAGTGATCTTATCTGTGTCAGTCTTCACCATTCATCACAGTTGGGTATGTGGCGGAGGTCCACAACCCATGAGACTCTTTTTTTTTTTGGTAGACCGACACTGCGACAGCACCGCCCTCGAGGCCAACGCACTACATGGTGCTTGCGGGTTGGCCGTTAGCTGTCTTTGGCCATGCCCTCCCACCAGTTCTTCGTCTCCCACCTCGTGAGGAGCTCCAAGCAACTAGGCACTTCGGTCCTAGTCTTCGTCTGTCGACGCTGACCTACCTGCCGGTTCCGTTTCACCCTACTAGACGCCGCTGTTTGGTAAGACTGTTCCTTTATTATTTTCTTCGATGTCGAGTCTGCTTTTTCTTTGTTTTCCATCGATCATCATCTAGGTCAGAGGGGCAAAAGTTGCTGAAAGCGGAAGCTGGCCTCCCTGTCGTGTCGGTACCCATCGCGGTGGCTCAAGTACTCCGTTACTGACCAGCATGATCATTGCCTTACGTGCCTTGGCCTGCTTCACAACATGGATTCGTGTGATGCCTGTTTCTCTATGGATCATCGTGTCCTGGAACGGTGTGCGTGGAAAGTTCGAGCTCCACCGACTTTCGAGGGACAGGTGCGCACTCGTTGAGCCAAGCCGCGGTCTTTTGGCCTTTCCTCCGTGTCCCCTCCTGGTTCTATACGGACCGCGGAGGAGGGGGCTTCCGCTTCTTGTAGCCTCACTATGGCAGAAGCCCCATCTGCGGTGCAGGAGGCCCAGTCTGTTCCCCTGGGGGCAGGTGGGAGGCACCGCTCTGGCAATCACCCTTTCAGGGGCGAAGGCTCCCCTGGGGTCGTTTCCTTGGTCTGGAAAGCCTGGGTCGGCACCGTTCTCAACGCCGTCCGTCGGTGCCATTTTGGACCTTGGTGCTGTTCGTGGTGCCGTGGGCCCAGACAGCGCTGTGGTCGGCGCCAGTCTGCCGTTCGGCGCCATCTCTGCTGTCGATGCCGTTCCCGGCACCGTGGGAAGTTCTGCGACACCCTCCTCGACTTGTTTCTGGTCTCAGTGCCGAGGCTGCGGACAGTACTGTCTAGCTCCAGCGCCATGGGAGGTGTCACTATCGGTGTGGTCCCTGACCCTGGTGCTGTTCGTGGCGCCGTGGGAGGGGACAGCACCGTGGCTAACGTCGACTCTGGTTCTGCTGCCGCTGTCAGAGCCATTTCTTTCTCGGGCGCTGCTCGTGGTGCTGTGGGGGAGTTTGGTGCAGACTCTGGTGCGGACACCCGGACTGGCACCTCTCTCGGTCCAGACAGGAGCGGTTGTCCGCATAAGGTCTGGCACCGGACTTCGGTCTCTACCTCTTTGGAGGTGGACTGTGAGTCTGGTTCGGACCCGCTGTCCGACTCTTTGGAGTTGGCAGCCGACGTGGATTCCTTGGTAGTTACTTTGGCTGACCTGAACCAGCCTTCCTCTGAGGAGCAGGTGGTAACCCCCGAGTCTGGGGTCGGGGGTGCTGACCAACAGGTGGTGGTCCAGGCCACTATTGCTCTACAGCCTAGGCTTGAGTTTTTTTTGCCCCCCCCGCCCCCAGTTGGGTTACACCCTGATGTGGTGTGCCTGGATCGCCCAACTTAGGGCCGACCAGAGTGCCCATCGGAGGGGGAGGGTGCTACTCCCTGGGTGGTCTCCTTGGGGACAGATCAAGGTTGACAGCTGCCCAGGCTGGCGTTTGCAAAGCGGAGGGCTCTTTCGGACTCTGAGGGGTCAGGGTTCGATGCAGCGGCCCTTCTCTGGAACCCACCCGGGTTCGGGGAGGAGTCTCAGCGTGGACCCCCGGCCTTCCTTCTCAGTCTCCTCGAGAGGGCCCTGGTCTTTGGAGAGAAGGGACCATCCTTCTGGGTTTACACGGTCCCGGTCACTTCACAGGGGAGATTCTTCAGGGCACGGTCTAGGCAGTTTCAGCATGGTTGATCAGGTATTGGCTGTTGGGCTTCCCAGAACTCCTCCTCCTTCCTTAGAGACTTCTGGTGCGCTCTCTTGCCCGGACAGAGGACGGTCCTCTTCTGTTGTGGACCTAGTCCCCATTCCTCTATCACCATCTCCTGCTCTCCCAGGCATTCGTGGTCCTACGGGACCGCTCTCTTGGGAACAGTTCAGGGACGCGGCTGCAAACTTCCCTACTTATGTCAGGGCCATGGACGAGCGCGTGTTCCACCCTCCCACTGAGCAGCCAACCTCTGGATCGCCGAGGTCTTCTGCTTCCTCATCCTCCTCTTCTGGGGGAGAGGAGCCTTCTGTCCACATCTTCCCTGCTGCTGATCTCTCTGAGTATCAGCGTTTCCTCATGAGGATGATGGAAGACCTGTGTATCTCCCCACCCACTCCTCAGCACAATCTGGAGCATTCAACACGTGCCTTCTTAGGCGACTTCAGTGCGTCCATGCTTGTGGTGCCTGCCTGGCCTGCTCCTTTCCAGGAGGCATCATTGCAGTTCTGGCAACAACCCTTTTTCAGAGTCCCAGCCCCTAGGGATCTGAGCCAGAGGTATTTTGCACCTCCCCCCCCCGGAGTCTCCAGGTCATATGCCTCATCCTCAGTCAGGAGTGACGCAACTGGACACTCCTGATGAGCTTCGCGCCCTCCACCGTGACCGGCCCCCAGATGAAGATTCCGTGGATTTTGACTTCTGGGGGAGGAGGATCTTCTGCTTCGCACAGTTGTTACTGTCGATTTCTGCTCATCAGGCCCACTATGCTTCCTATGATATGTTCTTGTGGTCCAGGCTGGGTCAACTCCTAGCCACCTTGCTGGATTCGGAGGTAACTGGACAAGCCATAGCACTCTCTGCACGTGGCCTGGAGTTAGCAAAGCACCGAGCGAAGGCATCTTATGACGCCAATGAGGTAGCTTCCAGGGTTGTAGGGACAGCGATCTGCGCTGGCTACGTCTTTCCCAGTTGTCACCCTTGGCCCGGCGTAGGGTGATTTCCTTCACTTACCGGAGAACCCACCTTTTCCATAGAGTGAGGCGGCGTCTGTCGGGTCAACCTCCTGCCTCTTTCTGGGGGGTCCCTGTCTCACTCTCCCCAGTCTCTGGGCTCGCCGGGCCCATAGGGGTTTTCCCCCTGTGTTTTCTCCCCCAGTGTGAGCTAAGGGACTTAGTCCTTTAGGGTCTCAGGCCCCTTCGGGGGGCTCGGTACTCACCCAACTGTGATGAATAGTGAAGATTGACACAGATAAGATATGAAAATTACGTACCTACCATAATTCTTGATCTTTCTGTGTATCTTCACCATTCATCACAAATCCCAGCCTCCATCCCCCTGGGGCCTCAGTCTCTGGGTCCTCCTCCCTCTGTGTGCCCTTTTCTGCCCCCCCCCCTTCCTTTTGGGTCAGGAGTGGAGAGACCCTTTGGCACGCAGGGGTTGTTTTTCTTGCAGCTTTTGGCTGGGGGGGAGTCAGGGGGGCTGTTTTTCCTCATTGCCTTTGGCTCCCACCCCTTTTTGGGGTGGGATGTTGAGGACTGCCTCCTCTCTCCTCCTTTAATGCTTGTCCTTGAGACTATCCTTTTACTTCTTTTAGAGGTGGGTTTTTTCCTCTCCTTCTCTTAATTTTGGTTGGTAAGGAGAGAGGACATCCCTTTGTTCCTGGTCCCCCTCCTCTTTAATCCATGACTCTAGAAAGTCGTTCTTGCCGGACTACCTCTTGGTCAAACTTCTGTGCCTTGAATCTTGTCAACCTTGCCAGGCTCCTAACTACTCATGAGTAGTAATCCATCTAAGAGCCAGGGGGACCAGACCGCGAGCCCTGGTTTGTCCTCTCCCCTCCCACTTAATTCTTTCCCTCTCTTTCCTTTTCCTCTTCCGGAGATTAGGGCCCCTCCCAATCCCCTTTAGCTTCTACTTTCTCCCTCGTCTGTCCTCTTGGTCGTTTATTTCTCCTTTTGCTTATTATATCTTTTTCTTTATCTGTCCCTTGGACTCTCTTGTCCCACCCTCCTAACCCTGTTTTTCTTACTCTACGGCGACTCAGAACTGGCGGGAGGGCGGAGCCGATGACAGCTTATGGCCAACGCGTGAGCGCCACGCAGTGCGTCGGCCTCGAGGGCGATGCCGTCGCTGCGTTGGCTCTGCTCATCCAAAAAAAAGGGCTCCCGCGAGGTTGTGACCTCCGGCCACATACCCAACTGTGATGAATAGTGAAGATGCACAGAAAGATCAAGAATTACGGTAGGTACGTAATTTTCATTTTAAGTAGTTCCACATCCCTAACCCCTGTGTCAAAGAATGTCTGGTGGCCTCCCCCTTTTAATAATGCGTGATTCCTGGGCAGTCAGGTGGCCATTACATCCAGGCTCTGCACCACTTTTACTAAACAAGTATAGTATATTTGGGCCACCATCTGTGTATGGTTCTTCTGACCATTTACATGGCGGTTCCCCCCTTCTTTTCCAACCACTCACAGTGTCATGGGTTGGAAATGTTGGAAAACAGCCATGACTTCATTATTATGTCTCATTTCTAGCTGAATTGCTGATGAGATAATGCTGCTAAAAATCAGATGAATGCAACTAATTTTTGTTACTGTTCATAATTTTGGTTTATTCATTCTTAAATTAATTAATGCAAATTTACCTTATTCATGGAACTATTGCAGTATATAACAGATTGAGTGGGACAATATCCCAGCATGCAGAGGTACTGTGTTCCCTTAAATGTGTTACATTGGTGGCGGGTTCATTTCAGTCCAGAGTAAGAGCCTCACACCCAAGCGTGAGGCTAATACCAATTTGTCCTTTGTGTGCAGCAACACTTTTTTACTTACTCATTACTGCAGTATAGTAGATTGTATAGAGCTAATTTCATTGACTTCTAAGCTGACATTTCCTTTAACCAGAAATGCCAGACTCCGCTGCAGCTGACATCAGAATAGGGCTGCAGCAGTGGGAATTTCAATAACCTGCAGTGAATGTCAGAGTTTTTTATAAGCTGTAATCTTCTGTTTGCTGGTCTGCTATTCTCCTGAGGCTAGGTGCAATCACAGAGGACTGTATTAAGCCCTGTGAGCACAGCAGGACCAGCAAACATCTGATTTTAGCTTACATAATCTTTAACATGCATTCTGTGTGCTGTTGAACATATCAGATCAGTGTGTTGCTACCTGAACAGCACGGTGAAAACTGCAGTGTAGATAGCACTAAACATACCTCTCAACTTCCAGCCTCACAAATCAGGGACAAGGCTTAAAAAAATTGTGACAAAGCACCAAAACCAGGGTCACATGTTTAAAATAGGTGATATCCACTCAGGAAGCTGGTAGAATAAGGGGCTTAATGTAAAATACATTTTCTAAGGAAGAACAAGTCTGTAACTTTAATGTTCGACATTATTTTGTGCTTACAATACCCACTGCTTGGTCATGGAAACACATTTTTTAGGAGGGACAGAGTAAAATTTTGAGGCAAAATCATGGACGTCCCTGAAAATCAGGGATAGTTGAGAGGTATGGCACTAAACCGTCTACAATGACGGGGGTTTACAGCGTTTGGTAATTACCGCTACCCCTGTCGCTACATGCTCAGATGGGTGAGTGCTTAAATGGCTGCTGGTGTGGTGCTAGGTGGAGTGGCTGAGGCACCAGCACACGGAAGCGTTGGAGACCTAGGACCATGGTTCGGTTCCCCCCAGGTGTCCTGGTATTGAAACTTTTTTCTTGCAAAAAACAGATCCCCCAAAGTTTCTCCTCATTCCAAGTCCACACCCCTTGGAGTTGATTATTTTGAGTCGGGGAGGCGAGCAGAAAATCCCATTCTTCCCTATGGTGGGTGCTTTTTTGTTATGGTCGGTGTTTTTCCCAACCTTTTTTTCAGATCACAGCATTTTGCTTTGGGCATTAATTGTCATGCTGTTTTTGTTCGCGGGGTTTTAACCCCCGTGCCGTTGTTGAAGGCTGTTGACTCTTCCAGCTCTGCAGCCCTCCTCTGATGTCAGCTGCAAGGGATTCTGGGATTTCTTAGTAACAGGAAATGGTATCTTAGAGATCAGCAAAATTGGCCTAATACATTCTACTATACTGCAGTAAACATTAAGTCAAAAAAATGTTTTTTGTACACTAAGTGCAAATTGGGATCAGCCTCACACTTGGGTGTGAGGCTCTTATTGCAGACAGTTCCCCAGTCCTGACAGAGCTTTGTCATGGCAGCTCAAAAGCTGCACAGTGAAACATTGTTCTGAAGCAGAGTTATTCCAAAATCCCAGACCGGTAGGGCAATGGGTAGCATGCAGAGTCTTTCAATAAAGAAATCTTGAAGTGATTTTTCCAGTTTCCTACAAAACCATGAAAGTTGGAATTGGCTAACCCAAATGTCATAACAGTCCCCAAAAGTTGGGAGTCAGTATATTCTGTTCCTAATTACTAAAAGTATTTGCATAAAAGCAGGTTCTTTGCTCCCTAGACTCCATCTGTTACTTCTGCTTTTCTTACTGTGAAGTTAGGTATCCCGTGATATGGGTGAAGAAAATTTGAGCGACTCTGTTTGCACGCCCGCAGGGATAGCTACCATGGAAAATAGTGAGGGTAGCAAATAGCGACTGTGGAAGGACATAATAGCAAGGGCGAATGACTGGGGAGAGTAGGGTCATGTGGGCTAAATGGAGGAACTTCTGCTTCTGCTGCTGAGCTGTCCCCCTGGTGTGGTGGATAGGGTCACTGCCTGCAGTGCTCATGGATCCGGGTTCAAGACTGTGTGTAGGTAACTTTTTGGGTGAGCTGTTATGGCTGATAGAATTATATTATTTTTTTTACTTGCCCCCAGCACCAGTATCCCACTGCGAACTGTAGCCCCCCCTCCTGTGTATTGCCCTTTTCCCCAGTGTCCGCCACCCCCTGGAGTTGTTTATATTTAGATAGGGGTATGGGGGACATAGCGTTCTCCCTGCATTAAATATAAGTGTAAATTGTCCCCGTTTGCAAATGTTTTGCCGTCACTGTCTTCCCATTTGCTGTGGTGTGCTGATCATTGTACGTGGTTTCGGCGAAATGTAGTCGCTGTAGTGTTAGTCACCTAAATATTTTCGCTATTATGACATGGAACCGTGAAGTCATAATCCTGTGTTTGGCGCATTAGCATAATTTCTGAGGCAACATGTGCCAAAAGCAGAGGATTACAACTTCATAGCAGGAATAAGTGTCGCAACCTGATGAAGTCTAAGGGGGAAAATATACTGTTTTATTAATTTTTCTAATTAATGTGTTTGTTGAAGTTTTGACACACCAGAGCAAAATATGTTTATCTTACTTTAGCCATGAAGAGGCATCCTCCTACCAGAAGACCTAGGCGTTTCTGCATTTATTTATTTATTTAGTTTTTGTTGACCGGGTAAGTGCACTAGACAAATCCTGCCTATTTTCAGGCACGACCCGGGGGAGGGGGATACAGATGAATGCCAACTGACCTTGAACCAGATTAAGCTGTTGGTGGTATTTTTAGTGAATGAGGGAAATTTGGCCAGGGCACTGGGGAAATTCCTTTACTCTTTTCGATAAGTGCCATGGAATCTTTAACATCCACTTGAACTACCACCAATCCAGGCAGATGGGACCTCGGTTTAACGTCTCATCCAAAAGATGGCACCTCAGAAGTGCAGCACCCCTCTCATGCTGCACTACAGTGTCCGTACTGGGATATTAACCCAAGTGCCAGATGTGGGAACTGAACCCACAGCCCTCTGATCTCCTGGCCTCAGAGGCGAGTGTGCTACCTACTGAGCCACTGACACTATTTGTTCAACCTAGGGGTCACCATTTTTACAGATTGGTGTTTTGTTCCCCCCCCCCCACATTAAACTAATGATTACCCTTTAAGTGCCAGTTTCAATGTTAACTAATCATTACGTGCAGTAGTGTAATTACACTGTAGTTGCATGCAGTTACACTGCTGTTGCAATCCAATTAAAGTGCAGTTACCATCTTTGCTTTGACATCAGAATGGAGGGTCTACAAAATCTTTAATGATATTAGCTAGCCACTCAGCTGGAATTGTTATACACCTGGTTTCATATTTCTACTCCAGTTACTTCATGGCAGGCTCTGGAGAATCAACACACTCCTCTCAAAACCTTGGGATGCAGACGTAAGATGGGTCACTTCTCCCCAGTAATCTATACCCCATATTTTCCGATCACATGCTCAAACCATCTTTTTTTGTTCCCAACATGCATCAGGAAGTCTCTTGGGAGGAAGACTTTTTCTTCGGCACATGTCCTAATGTGCATCTCTGCACATCAGGCACATGTGGCAACCTATAACTGTCACCAGTGGGTGCAGCTACACAGCCTGTTGGCTACACTGCCATTAAACGAGACAGACAGGCTATTGACCTTCCTACCTGGGGTCTGGAGGTAGCACTGTACAAGTTGAGGGCATCTTACGATGTGAAACCAAGGAGAATCTTTTTGGTAAGTAAGTAGGTCTGGTATTGTATTCTGCTGCGTAGGGGTAGCCAGCTGGCCTGTGCATAGAGGTCACAGGTGTGAGTTTGTCGGGCTGCACCCGTCAGTAGTCTACAGGCTTTGTTGAGAGCAACTGAGATCCTGCATAGGGCACTTGTTGAGGCAGAGCCATAGATGGCAAGGCCGTAGTCAATGATAGAGGTGACAGAGCTGTAGATGGCTAGTTTAAGGGCATCCGCAGGCATACAGTGCTTGTGTTTGTGTAGTAGTCCAATCCGTATATTAGCGGTCTTGGCAACAGTGTCAATATGCCGAGTGTAGGAGAGGGTACTATCTAGGGTAATACCAAGGTACTTGAACTCCTTGACATGTTCAAGTGGGTTCCCAGCGTGGTTCTTGATGGTGAGAGACAGAGAGTTGTGCCTGCTCTGTCGGTTACAGAAGGACATGGCTTTAGTCTTGCTGTGGTTCAGGACAAGTTTATGAGAGCTGAACCAGTCTTCGATGCGCTTGAAGTCGAGCTGCAGCTGGGATTCAAGGACTGTAATGTCATGGTGGCTGGAAAACAGGACTGCATTGTCTGCGCGTATAGTAATATTTCAAGATATGAAAGTTATGTACTTCAAACACCATGAAGTCTTGCTATATTAGGACCATTGCAGTCATTCCCCCAGTCTTGAACTGCCCCGGAGAGGAAACAGTTAACTCCAGAGTGATCTGGAGTTCCACAGCGCGCGGGCGCTGTTCAAAGCTCTATCTGGCCAGTTTCAAATGAAACTGCCAGATTCTTTACTCCGCTTCACTAAACAGTCGCTCCGGATATCAGCTCCTTCAGCTCGGTTCATTTCATGTTCGTATTAGTACGTTCATTGAACCGGCAATAAGTATTTATTTTACCGCATTTCGATTAAAAAAGCTCTATCTGGTAACCGTAAGTACAGAAATTAAGTCTGTGTGGAAAGTCATTATCGGTTCGGTTTTGAACCGATCGGTTGGTTGAAATACATGTTTTAAACTGTTTAGTTGGCTTTAGAGTGCGGTTCCCGGTTCTTATCGGTTCTAAAAAAACCTAACTTTATTGGGGTTTTTTCAAATACCCGTGACACGGTTAGGAACCGATAAGGGGTCTTGCCTGGCACTGCCATCAAAAGGGCAAGTTTTTGGTTAGGCTGGCATTATGTCTGAGAAACCCAAAAGAAAAACCGGGCCCACTGGGTTTCAACACTGTGATGTCTGTGGGGAAGCCTTTGCCAAGGCTGACCCACACACCACTTGTGTTTATTGTCTGGGGGCTGACCACCTCCTGTCAGACTGCCAGGTGTGTAAAAATTTCACTGCAGCCACCCTGGAAAAGAGATTGGGCCGGCTCAGGGAACGAGAGGCCAAAAAGTCCGCTGACCCGGATGGCCTGCCCGGTCCATACCCACTAGACCAGAGGGAGTGCCCTCTGACCAGGGCGAGACTTCCTCGGGCAAAAGGAAGGCTGGTTCAGAGGAACCAGTCCCAGCAAAAAAGACAAAGAAATCAGCAGGTCTGGAGTACAAAATTGTCTCTCCAACTGCTGCAGAGATAGCTAAAGCCATTCAGATTGTCCAGTCTTTGTCTCAGGCTGTCGAGCCCGCATCTGGGAAAGGGTGGCTCGTTCAGTCTCAGTGGTTCAGGATTATGATGTTGAGGATTTTATGAACCACATGAGGGGAGGAGGATTTTGATCAGTATGTTTGTGATTGGGAAGGTCTGGACGTGCCCATTGAACCGACATCTCTCCAGATAGACCTTTAGAATCTCCCCTATGCTGTCTGAGTCCCCTCTCTGTTTATGTTTTACAAAAGGTGGCAGAAACCCTCCAGCTTCCCTTAGAAGAGGCTGTGGATGAGCAAGAGGAGCCTGATTATGTGGAAATGATGGATATTCCAGAGACTAGGAGGTTGTCTATTCCTTTGCATAAGTCATTTAGGAAGCAAACAACAAAGATTTTAAAAATCCTCATTCTGTCCCTCCTGTAGATAAAAAATGGACAGAAGGTATACTTGTCAGGCTCGGATACAGACTTCCTCACTGAGCAGTGTAGTCATGTAGGTGTGGTACAAGCTGCAGCCTGTGACAAGGCTAATATTCCCTGGCCTCACATCCTCCTGACAAGGATTCCAGGAAGATTGATGCCATGGTGAAAAAGCAATATATGGCAGCTTCTTTGGGACTCAGGCAGGCTAATTATATGGCTTATGTTGCTAGATATCAGAAATCTAGATGGGACACTATATTGCAGTTAGCTAAGCAGGCCCAGGGCCAGCTGGCTAGTGAGTTGGAACAAGTGGCTGCTGATGGCATTGAAGCCTCTAAAGTTCAATTTCATACTGCTGTTGATGTTAATGATGTTTCCTCTAGGGTCATGGCCACTTCTGTAGCTTTCAGAGGTTGGCATGGCTCAGATGCACTAATCTGTCCCAAGATACTCAGTCAAAGGCTATGGATTTTCCTGTATTGGGAAATTCTCTGTTTGGTGATCAAACAGAAAATTATATGAAAAGATGGATGAATATAGAACTACCTACAAAAGTGCCCAAGCTAAGGAAAGGCATGCCACTCACAAGAGGCATGCCCCAGGGGCTGAGGGTAGGCCTTTCTACAGGCCTTTTACTAGCTCAAGCCTCCTCTGCTTTTTCACAGAGGGTTTTCAGAGGCAGAGGTAGGCGGGGCACAGGGAGACAGTCGCCCTCCCTCAGCCTAAAGCTCCTGCCAAGCAGGCACCCTGATGGGGTGCCCAGGCCGATCTCCTGTACCAGTGGGGGCAGGTTGGCTTATTTCAGCCAGAACTGGCTGTCCTTAACCGGACAGGTGGGTTCTGGAAGTAAGCCAAGGCCTGGTTCTCAGCTTCAAACAGTTTCCAAAGATGAGAGCCAGGCAATTTCCACCGCAAACTCTTCAGAAGCCCTTGCTTTGGAAGCAGAAGTTTCTTCCCTCCTGAATTGCAAAGCAGTGGAAAGGGTTCCCCCTTGCCATCAGGGCAAGGGACTGTACTCAAGATATTTTCTTACCCCAAAAAAGACAGGAGAATGGCGGCCCATCTTAGACTTAAGGTACCTGAACAGACATCTATTAAAGCCAAAGTTCAAAATGTTAACTCTAGCAATGATTTTGCCCTCCCTGAGGCCAGGGGACTGGTTAGCTTCCTGGACCTCAGGGACGCTTATTTCATGTCATGATCAGGCCTTCTCACCAAAGTACCTCAGGTTCGAACTGCTCTCGGCCACTACCAGTTCAGAGCAATGCCTTTGGCCTAACCTCGCGCCAAGGGTATTCACAAAATGTCTAGCTGTGGTAGTGGCTCATTTAAGAAGCAAGGGATTGCTGTGTTTCCTACCTGGACGACTGGCTACTAGTGGGTCAGTCTCCAGACCAGGTAAATCTCACTTGCAGGTCACCCAGCAGCTTCTCACTTCCCTGGGGTTCCTGCTGAACTTACCAAAGTCAGTTCTGGAACCTGTTCAGGTTCTAACTTTCATAGGTGCAGAGTTGAACACAAGTTAGCCAGGGCATTTCTCCCCTCGGAAAGAGCGGACAGGCTCATTGCCCTGGCATCCTCCTTTACCCTGCGGGTCTCTCGACCAGCAAGGCATTTTCTGCAACCCTAGGGCACATGGCTGCTTCCACAGCTGTCGGGCAGGGAGCAAGATTTCAGATGAGGGACATTCAGTTCCACTTGAGGTCCTATTGGTCCCAAAGGAGGGACCCCCTTACCAAATTAGTTCCGGTGACCAAAACCCTGATCCTGGCCCTTCAGTGGTGGCAGGATCAAGGCAATCTGTCTCAAGGGGTTCCCTTTCTACCCGTTTCACACTCCCTCACCCTCACCACGGATGCCTCCCTGTTAGGGTGGGGGGCTCACTTGGGCGACCTTTCCACTCAAGGAGTGTGGTCCCCCCAGGAATCTCTGCTCCACATCAATCTTTTGGAACTCAGAGCTGTTCTTTTAGCTCTTCAGGCTTTTTCAGCTGTTGTCCAGAACAAAGTAGTTCAAATCAGGACAGACAACACCACAACAATGTGGTACATCAACAAGCAAGGGGGCACTCGGTCATCAGCCTTGTGCACCGAAGCAATGAAGTTGTGGTCTCTGGCTTCTCCTAAACACCTCCCTGATGCTAATTCACCTTCCAGGAAAGGACAATGTCCTGGCGGATGCTCTCAGCAGGATTTCCCAGGGCCATCACGAATGGTCTCTGAATCCTCAGGTATTGGGGTCGGTCTTTGCCAGATGGGGTACCCCTCAGATAGATCTCTTCGCAGCCCCAGACAACCATCAACTTCCTCTATTTTGTTGCAGGCCTCCAGTGCTGGGCTCAGTCCCCCTGGACGCCTTCCTGCTGGATTGGAAGGGGAAATTCCTATATGCTTTTCCCCCCTTCCCTCTCCTCTTCAGGGTATTGGTGAAAATCAGAACTCAGCCCTGCAAAGTGGTTCTGATCGCTCCAGACTGGGCCAGACAGCCCTGGTATCCTCTTCTCCTGTCCCTGACAATCCACCTCCCTAACCTTGCCCAGGACCCACGACTTGCTGACCTGTGCACAGGGAGAGTGTGGTACCGGACCTCAAATCCCTCCACCTCAAGGCTTGGTTCTTGAGGAATTAGAATTGCTGATTTACACCTTTCTCAAGGGGTCATGGATATTTTAAAGGCTTCTAGGAAGCCTTCCACCAGGCTACTTACAATTCTAAGTGGAAGAGGTTTTCCTTCTGGTGTTCGGAGAAACAAATTGTGCCAGAATCTGCTGACCTGGCCACTTTACTGGACTATTTGGCCCATCTAAATTCCTAGGCCTTAGACCAGCTACCTTGAAGGTTCATATGGCAGCTGTTTCTGCCTTTGTTTCATGGGGAAGCCTGTTTCTCTTTCCTCTCACCCTGTGTTTTCTAAGTTTTTAAGGGTTCTTCATACTAACCCTCCCTTTGGGAACCAGCCCCTGCCTGGGACCTGAATGTTTGCATTACTCAGTTAATGCAACCTCCCTTTGAGCCCCTTTCTTCTGCAGATCTCAAGTATTTAACTTGGAAAACTGTTTTTCTAGTGGCTATCACTTCTGCCAGACGATAAGTGAATTGCAAGCCCTTCGGTGGAAAAGGATTTTATTTCTTTTCACAGGGATAAGGTAGTCCTCAGGACTAACAGAAAGTTTTACCCAAAGTGGTTTCAGATTTTCATCTGAACCAGTCCATTTCTCTCCCAGTGTTTTCACTGAGCATTCTTCCTCGGGTGAGAGGAAACTCACACAGCCTGGACGTTAAAAGAGCCCTAAGCTACTATGTGGAACGTACTCAAGGGTCACAGGTTCGAATCCTCCAACTCTTCCTTACCTATGGAGAGGTTGGCAAGGAGACCTGCCACTAAGAGGACAATTGCAAGGTGGATTGTCTCTTGTATCCAGTTCTGTTACCAAAACTAGGTAAGGAGCCCCTCAGGACTGAGGGCCCACTCCACCAGGGTACAGCTGCATCTCTCAGCGGCTGCTAGAGATATTCCCATTTTGAAATTTGTCAAGCTGCTACCTGGAAAACAGTTCACACCTTTACCAAGCATTATTCCCTGGGCGTCCAGTCCAGGAGAGATGGTTTGGCACAGCTGTTCTTCAGAGCCTATTTCTAAGTAGGTTCTGACCCTCCTCCATGGAGGTACTGCTGTGTATTCTGCAATGGTCTAATATAGCAAGACTTCATGGTGTTTGAAGAAAAATTACTCACCTTAGTAATTGCTTTTCTTCTCATGGAGTCTTGCTATATTAGGACAGCCCTCCTCTACCCCTCTCAGAACTCCTACTTGGGTATGGGGTTGGCAAATTAGTGCAAGCACTGTGTCATGCCATTTTAGTCTCTCTAGTTGGGTTAGGGAACTAGGTATTTCTGTTTTTGTTATGGTAGAGGGTCCTCTCTAGACTTGAGTTTTTGGGGAGAGGGGTCCTATTAGTGCTTGTAAGGAGTGTTCTAACAATAAATATTGTTGTTGTTATTCTGTGATTGTTCTTATTCTTCTAATGATAGGTAGCCAATGGCTAGTGTAGAGCTTTTCCACACAGACTTGCTATGTTAGTTTAGCTCCGAAAAGAACCTGGCAGTTTCATTTGAAACTGGCCAGATAGAGCTTTGAACAGCGCCCTCGCGCTGTGGAACTCCAGATCACTCTGGAGTTAACTGTTTCCTCTCCGGGGCAGTTCAAGACTGGGGGAATGACTGCAATGGTCCTAATATAGCAAGACTCCATGAGAAGAAAAGCAATTACTAAGGTGAGTAATTTTTTCTTACTGTACCTTTTGATCTTCCAGAATGTCTTCACCATTGATTACCACATCTACCCACCATCCTCTGCTCTAGCAGAACCAGGGCAACTCACCATTTTAGGGCTGACCAGCACCATTTAGTGCCATGACATCTCCCCAGTTGTATTCCCTATGGAATGGTTGTTAACAAAACAAACAAAAAAAAATAGAGTTGGGACCAGTTGCTGGGTTGCCGCTCCTACCAGGAAAAAAACCCTCAAAATTGGGGTGAGGGTTCCTTTTAGGGCCCTCATACCACCAAAAAAAACCCCAACAAAACAACGAAAAACAAAAGGAAAAGGCAGCTCTCTTCCTTCTATTTCTTTCTTGTCCTCTCCCTGCCCACGATATATCCCTTTCTTGGGGTATAGCCCACTTAGTTATAAATGCACTCTGTGCCTCTGGGCACTATTCAGTCCAACTCCACTGTGTAGCTGCATTGTCTGTGGAACAGTGCTGGGCACTGGATTGGGTCGAGAACACTAGCTCTTACACAGGGTACCTCCTGTTGCAGGGGAAGTAGGTCCTTTTTTCTCTATTTTGTTCTTCTGGCTATGCCAGACTATCCCTTTTGGTTGGTATGCCCTTCTTCTTCTCTTATGCCAGCTGGACTGTTAGTCTACTACCCTAAGGGGTGTCTGGGGAGATGAACTCATCTTGATTTCTTTGGGCTGTTTGGCTTAACAACTCCACATGCACCTGAGATTCCTTCCTTTTTTTCCCTGATGGAAAAAGGGAGACACATGTTGACTAATTATTCCGTTAGTCCTCTGTCAGATAGCATGTTTTTTTTTTTTCCAGGAGTCTGCGATTCATTCCTATTTTTGGTACATTGTGCCATCTCAGTTGCAAGGGGGTCCCAATTCTGGGCATTCCTCTGGCTGTTCTGACAGTCACATACTTTAAGGCTGCTGCCTTTAAGATCACTATCCATCTGTCTGGCTAGTGGTGTGGGGCACTGGTTCCATACCAGACTACCCCTTTAGACCACCTAGTGTACCCTTTTTTCTTGTATTCAAAGGTTGGTCATCAGATTGCATTTTTTTTTGTTTTGTTTATATTTCCTATATCCTTTCCCTATCCCTTTGGGCTAGGAAAATTCTTAACCCTCTCTTATTTTAACCCCACTTTGTTTCTCACCTGCAGAACAGAACTGAGGTTTGTGAGGGGACCGGTAATGGCTATTGGTTGACACGCACCCTTGCGTGCAGGGTGTCCACAGGCACCATGGCCAGTAACCATGGCTGGCCCATCGGCAAAAGCTTTACTCCCAAAGGGTCCTAGTGCCTCTGGCCCAGACCCACAAGTGGGAGTCAGTGGTATAGATATTGTGGAAGATCAACTGTTTTGGTAAGTATGTAACTTTCATTTCTTCCCCTCTAATATGGGGCTGGCCTCTGCCAACCCTCCTCATGCGGGCTGAGAGGGAGTGCCTTACTTTCAGGTATCTGTAGAAGTGTTTGTGGGGAAGACATGCTCTGCAGTGCAGTTCATCAAACGGGAGTAGTCCATTCAGTGGGAACAGGTTTACTGTGCACTTAAAGTCCCACCTGCATCCAGAAGAAAGGTCCTGTTTTAATAAAAGTGCAGGAAGAAAAAATGGATGATCCCGTAATTAAAATATGATGGAGGTTGAATTTTGAGGTCTGCTGATTACAATTGCAGATATTTGTGCTGGAAACTGGAAAACCACCTTAAGATTTTAAATTGGAAAAGCTATGTTCACGTGACAAGAGATTCAGGATGCATTAAGCATCAACAGGTTGTAAAATCATCAGTTAAATAACCAGTACGGAACTTGTATATCATTTCTGTAAGCTGAACAGTTTAAGTGGCTAAAGGGGGCAGAAAACAGAAGTATAGGCAGACTTATAGTTCAGCCTGCTGGGAGAGCCATATTCCTCCCTGCTTCCCAAAGTACTCCTGGTAAAGGTCCCATTGACTTGAACAAAATTCGTGACCAAGCCTGGACCAGGTACAAAATTATCCCACTCCTCGCAAGACCTCCTTTCCGCCAGGGTGTTTAGGAACTCTTGAACAAAGGCCATTCGTACCACCAAGTCCCTCTTCAAGGCCAACCTCCAGAATAACATTAACTCGCCTGCCAAATTCTGGAAGGTGATTCATTCTCTTTTTTGATCCCCAGCCTAGTCCTTTCCCCTGGTCCTCATAATAAATGGTTCACCAGTATCTGGCCCTCTCTGTGCTGGACTCACTTCAGTAGGCTTTTTCTCCACTTGAGTTATCCCCACCCCTACCACCTACTGGCTCCTCCTTTCTCCTCCCTCTCCCCTACCTCACCCTCCCTTGAGTTTTAACTTTCCCCAGTCACTTCACAGGAAATCCTTCTCATCCTTTCTGCACTCAGCCCTTCCAAATCTAGCTCAGATGGTTTGGACCTTAAACAACTTCTTCTGTCCGCTCCAGCCATCCCCCCCCAAACACCCCCCCCATATAAATCTCTCCTTCACCCTTTGCAGGAGGGTCGACTGGACTGTAGGATAAAGATAGTTGACTGCAAAAAATAAAATAAAGAGTGATAAAACACCACTTTGGAGGAGAAATTAGCCAAAAGTTAAGAAATCTTCCCTTTTTGGGTGTGTATAAAGGCACTTGGCTGCACTTCATGCCCAACAACATGTCAAGGTGTGTCATTATTGGCCTATAATTACACTTATGCCCTTTGGCCTGTTCCACCACCCAATCTGACCTTTCTCCCAGTGACTTCCCAGTTCCAACATTGTTTTTTTTTTCCTTTTCATTCTTTCCCCATCCCACCTTTTAAGAGGGCCCACCCAGGCCATGCCATCCTCTTAGGGCTGGTGTTGTGGGAAAGCCATGATGTTATATCAGTCCCATTCCTTGCCTGAGGAGGCAGTGTTATAGTGAGGGAAAGGCACCTCACCCCACTTGGAGACTAAGAAGGCCTCTGCAGAAGTACCTAGTCTTCTGTGGCCCAGGACTAAGTCGGATCTGTGGTGCAAACCCAGGTCTCCACATGGTAGCACAACATGGCTACCCTTAATGGGTTTCAGCATGGCTGCTACAGAGCAAGGGGACTGATAGTCTACAAGGGGCCGACAAGGGTTTGAGGGGTGGGGTAACAGGGGAAGGGATACAGCCCACCAGCGTAGTAGGTTGGTGGGGTGAGGTAGTATAACAAGAGCAGACTCTATGGACCTTTGGTCTCCATCTGCTGTCAAATTCTTTTTCTTTGTTTCTACTCTCAGTACCATCAGGCTTAATGTTTGCTAGATGTTTGGTCATGGAAACCAGTTCTTGACCTTCAGAGTCATGCTGCATGTTCCAAAAATAGTTATACTGGTTCTGTTTAGAACAGTGGAATACAAATGTTTGAAACCACAAACAAAAATGGTCAAATGTGTTGTATAGTAAATTCTATATGGTATCTTTCATAGACAGGTACTGTACTACAAAACACTTCACAAATGTGTCACAAAGTAACGTAAGTAGAGTTTAAATTAAAAACCTTGAACAATTCCCCTTGACCTCTGTGTGCTTCAGCCCTTTCGACTGGGTACAAGCAGAACCACACTGAAGGTGTGAGATATTATATTTCAGTAGCGCTGTCTCAAACTAATAAATAGTATAACAAATGTAGAAAATGTCCTACTCTGTTACTCCTTGAAATCTCCAGTCGAGCCACCCCTCCTGTTGTCAAGGAGAGTCAGTTTGAAGTCTGCCAGGGTTCAGGCATTCTCTGTAGCAGTTCCAATTAAATGGAATGCACTCCCCAATTATGTAAAATGGCTCCCTCTTTGCGGCACTTAAAAGGGTTGTAACAAACAGGATTCAGTTTAGACCTCAGTTAAGTTACCAGATAGGATGAGTCATATGTGTGTTGCTATTAGCACATTGTGCTATACTTCAGTATCGGTATAATGAATTTTAATGGCTCCTTTTCTGTAGGTTAGTTTATAAACAGGTAAATGAATTTTCAGTAATGAAGTATGAGAACTGGAAGATGCTATCCATGTTCCCACAAGGAACAAACAGGATATCTTTTTGAGTTTTGTCTAAGTGAAAGCAGCCGTGCAAAGAACAGTGCAAACATCCAGTTGTCAGAACAAACATTGTCTTCCTTTTTTTTCATTCCCAAAGTGAGCTGAGTTTCTTCAGTTATTTTTGCAAACTGCTGCTCCGTTGCTATGCTCACCATGCTGAGTCTAGTCTAAGCAGGCCATGGCAGTGCTGTGATGTCTATATTCATGAGCCTGACATATCTAGTGTTAAAGCTGCCACTTGGAAAGTAGCATTTTGCTGTTCCTTTATTTAGTGACAGCATTGTTTCTGTAGCTAAATTGCTATAGCAGTTCCATGGGCTATAAGATCAAAACTGAAGGTTTGGCTACAAGTCCTCGTTTTGCTAACGTGTTAGAGGTAATTAGCCAGAATGACATCTTGGACGAATGTTAACTGCTGGAACTGCCATCTTTATTGTAGTGAACCACTAACTACAAAAACTGTTTTAAAGATCATCAATTTTGCTCACTTAAAATGAAAAAAGCCCCCAAACCCTATGATGTGCTCTCTTATCTCTATGGGAGTTAGGTTGACGTAGTTCCATAATCTCAGTTGTAGAAGATGAGGTGGATACACATTACAAGAGGAACTGGATATGCTTGGAAATTGAGCACATAAAGCAAAAATTTCATTCAGTATTGGAAAATGCATAGTTGTACACTTTGATAATAAGAATAAGGGAGCATCATATACCCTTATTGGAACAGAGCTGAGGAGTCGAATAGTAAAAAGGGACCTAGGTGTAATCCTCTGCAACAGTCGCAAACCCACATAACAGTGCTGTTTAAATAGCCAATAAGTGCTACAGGATTATACATTGCATTGAGAGGAACTTTATAAGCAGAGAGACAGAAGTGATGCTGCCTCTGTTAATGTTCTTGGGGAGCCCCATGTGGAGTATTGTGGGCAGTTCTGGGCACTGCATAACCCTGGAGATAAGAATAGGCTGGAGCAGGTTCAGCTCAGATACACTAAAGCATTACGGGATTAGGAAACCTGTTATACAAGCAGAGATTAGAGGAATTACAGTTGTTTTTCTCTAGAATACAGGAGTCTGAAAGGAGACCTGATTTTAGTTTTCAGAGCAATAGAGACCTTCAGCAGTGTTTGGATCTGAGTTTTAAAGAGAATACGATTATAACTTGAGCATATAGGTTTCCAGTCAATGGGGAAAAGTATACGGGACAGAAAGAAGTAGTAGTTGATTAAGCCAGAGAGTTGTATCCTTGTGGAACAGTCTGCAAATATCAGTGGTAGAGTGCACCTCCACTGGAGCATTCAAAAGAGGACAGGATGCCTATATGGGAGAGGTGAGTATCACAAATTACAGCCGCTGTTAAATGGTGGGCAGTCAATATGGTCTTGCCTTCTTTTGTCCATTCCATCCTGCAATCATATGATAATTTTCTTGGATCCCCAGAAAGGAAGGGAAGTTTTTATGTTTGCTTGCACGCATATGCAAGAAACATAGTGCCATGATACTTGTTTTCCAGAGATGTGTCAGCCTCTTCCAATTCAGTCAGTGTATTTGCAGGTGCGGTCGCAGAGTGCCAATCACTGCTCCAGCTGTCTATGACAGCTGAAAAATGCAGTGGCATACAGTTGAAAGGGAGAGATCCGCTTGAATGAGCAGAGCTCCCCCCCCACACACACACACACAGACACGCACACTGTGTGGTCATCTCCCCACTCCACACTGTCTGGCCGGCGGTGCCCAATCCCATCGGCTCCACCTCCCAAAGCATCCAGGTGCCACGCTGGGAGCCCACCCCAGCGTGGCAAATGATGTAATGGCCGAACAGGGTGCCCAATCCCGTCGGCTCCACTATCCCCACCCCCCCATGCTTGTCGCCACTGGGGTGCCCATCCCCGTCCGGCTTCCACTGTCTCCCGAGTACAGGGTGCCCACCCAGCGTGGCAACAGATGTCATGGCCTGGGGTGCCCAATCCCGTCGGTTCCAGCCCCCAGCTGTCCTTCTGCCACGCTGGGAGCTCACCCAGTGTGGCAAACGTCCGCGTCATCTTTTTTTTTTTAAAACCTGTAAAGAAAAACTGTCCTCGCAGTCTCCCTGCCCCCCACAACCCGCACCCACCCACTGCGCAAACTGCCTCCCCACACCCCCCTCACCCCATACTTACCTCCGAGTCGGTAGCGATGATCTTTGGTTGACTGGGAACATGTCTGCACTCTTCAAAGCCGACCCGCGAACTGAGAAATGCCGGTAAGCTGTATAATGGGATAGATGGGTTTTCAACTTTATTGCATATCTCAGGCATTTTTGGAATTTTTGCCCAAATTTTCAACATGGGGTTTTGGGACCCTCCTCATGAATTCTTGCACTGTCATGGCGTTACTCAGGCCGAAGGGTGATTTCCGCAGCCACTGTGCAAATCACCTTTCCGAACGATTAACGAAATGACACTGCCAGTGTTCACAAGGTGGCTCTCAAAAGCCTATTTTGAAAATTTGGTGGAAAATTCCAAAAATGACTTGTTTTACGAAAGGGCGTTGCTAGTTCACGCACTGTAAGTTCGCAAATTTTCAATATTTTCACTCCAGATTTTCAACATTGCCATTTTACCACACCTTCTTATGAGCAGTACAGCTGTCATTTTTCACATCTCACCCAAAATGTGTTTCCGCCCATGTAGCGCACAATGGCGCAGTCAGTGTGTGAAATCAATGTACGGGACACATTAAGAAAATCACAGTGACACTGTTCATGAGCAGAGGTCTTAAATGGCTATTTTGAAAATTTGGAAAAATTGTAAATGACTGTTTTAATGAAGCGTATGCTGCAGAGTTCCTATGCTTGTATCGTCAAGAAATTTTCAATATTTTTCACCCAGATTTTCACATTGCCATTTTACCACACCTCTTATGAGCAGTACAGTTGTCATTTTTCACATCTCACCCACAGCGTGTTTCTGCTCATGTAGCGCACAATGGCGTAGTCGTTATCAAATCAATGTATGGGACATGTTAAGAAAATCACAGTGACACTGGTCATGAGCAGAGGTGTTAAAATGGCTATGTTGAAAATTTGTGAAAAATTCCCAAAATGACAGTTTTAGAGTTTATCGCTATGAAGTTCTACGACGCTGGCAAGTTTGCGAATTTGTAATATTTACACTAGATTTTCAACAGTGTCATTTTACCGCACTTCCTTATGAGCAGTGCAGCTACCATTTTTCACATCTCGCCCAAAATGTGTTTCCGCACATGTAGCGCACAATGGTACAGTCGGTTTGCGAAAACAATGTTTGGGACAGATTAAGAAAATCACAGTGTCACTGGTCATGAGCAGAGGTCTTAAAATGGTTATGTTGAAAATTTGGTAACAAAACTCCATAAAATGACTGTGTTACGAGAGAGCATTGCGCAATTTCCACGCACCCTCGTAGGTTCATGAATTTGTAATATTTTCAGTCCAGATTTTCACCAGTGGCACCTCCTTTTATTTCTGGGTTTCAGTCTCCCTATACTGACGTCACAGTGCAGCGCTGCAGAAAGGCGGAAGTGGGATAGAGATGGCTGTGCATCGTGCTAGCAGCATAAAAATAAATGATCATGGTGCAATGCTATAATGGACTACAAACACAAAGTAAGACCTGAAATCTTATTTATGCACAAAACTGAACTAAATGCATTAAAGAAGTACTAACCAGGATTGGTTCTCTTTAAATCTGGAAAAAAACTGCTCCTTTTGAATCCCCAAAGGTGTTGTGAAGCATTTTCTGTAGGGTGTGGACCATTTCCAAGTGTTTAAAATGAGTATCAGTACTCAATGCTGAACTGGACATCCAGTGACATTACAACTGTATGTAAATGGCCACCTAGATTAGGGGGTCTCTCCCAACTCTACTTATTTTTCCCTACAAACATGCTATTTTCGTACTAATTTTCACCTCACTATCTTCGGGAAGAATCACTAACACTATGGGAAGCCTAAAGACTTGCCTTAAATATCTAAACAGCAGGATGGTGGTGGCTTCAGTCATAATAACTATGACTGGCACCGCTCTTGTAGTTACTGTCCTGACTGCTGCTGGGGAGAATTCACCACTAAAGACATCCTGACCACCTTAAAAAAAAAAAGGAAGAAACTAGACTTTTCAGTTTCGGAGTTCACAGCTTTCAGGAAGGATGTGAAGTCCGCAATGCATGATTTACAATCTGACTTCGGAACACTAGACAAGCGTGTGGCAGTGAATGAGGCCCAGCTCACACAGTCCGCTGCACAAACTGATAAGTTGGGGGCTTCTGTTCTCTCGTTAGTCCACTCCTACACCCAGCTCCATGATAAGCAGAAAGATCTTGAGAGGAGGCCAAGAGGAGGAACTTGCGCCTCTGTGGTATAGTGCATGGGGTTGAGGGAGCGGATATGGGAACATTTCTCACCACCTTCTTCAAAGATATGCTGGACTTGCCCATAGACTATCAGTTGGACTTAGAAAAGGTAAATTGGGCGCTGGGCCCTTGCCCCTTTTAACCACATACCCAGCCTCGCTCAGTTGTCATCCACTTTTTATGGTATGCTGTAAAACAAGACTTGCTGCTTAAAGCTTTGTGCAGATCTCCCTATTGCTCCAGGATGGTTGAGTATTCCTCGACAATGATTACATCCCAGCCTTGCAAAGACGGCGTTGACAGTACATTCAGTCACTTCTCTACCAGTCTAGCATTGCTTGTGAAGCACTTTGGGATACATTGTATGTGAACAGTGCAGTATAAATGCTGATTCTTCTTCTCTTCTTATACACACCCATTCTGCTGAAGCTGTGCTCCCTCAAGCTTAAATTTCGTACACCATACCCGGCCCTCCTAACGGCGATATAGGATGTGGGCTCAGTCGCCACCCATTCCATGGAGGAAGCAGCAGCCAACTTACACCACGGAAGGCTCCAGGTTGAACTTAGCATGGCAGGCTTGACATGGATGCAAGGAGTGGCAGACATGGAACAAAGCTCATGGCGTTCAGCTGGCTTGGCCAAGCAAAGATGGCAGCAGTCAACTGTGATGATGCAGGACATGACTGCCCAGCTGCAGGGGATCAGGTGTTCCTTGCTAGGGACCCCCACCTGCATCTGACAGATAGGTAATGTAAACTTTGGGATTTAGTTGGGCTCTGGTGGTTGGGTCCTGGAGAGAGAGGCCATTCTGCTTTGGGGCCTCTTGTCTTGGTTCACACTCCCAAGAAAAATGTTGTCTGGGGGAGGGTTTATTGACTTATCTTGGTACACGCTGTCCCCTCCCTTGCTGCTTTACCTCCAGATGGATAATTGCAGAGCAGGCTGCACATCATATTGTCAAGCTGGTGCATCTGCGACCTCGAGCTGGGGAATTTGGGATGGCTAACTAGTGGTCGCAACATACTAACATACTAAAATGCCACCAGAATAGGCCTAACAGTCTCTCGAGTCTGCTCGATTTTCAGCACCCGCACTGAGGGATGATTTTTGGTGTCTCCCCCCCCCTGGATTATACTGTCCCCAGTCCCAGATGTTTCACCTGTATTGGGCCTGGTTAGATTTACCCTCCCCCTGTACCATTCCCTCTTAAACCCATCCACAGTGTCCACCTCTGCCAGCTCCCCGGGCAGTGCATTCCATGGCTCCACCAACCTTTCAGTGAAATAACATCTTCTTCTCTCCCTTCTGAGCCTGCTCCCCTTCCAGCTTACACCTGTGACCTCTTGTTGCCCCACCCTCCTTCCTTTGGAGCACCCTGACTGGGCCTCCTTTATTGATCCCTTTCAAGTACTTAAAGACCTCTATCATGTTCCCCCTGTCCCTCCTCTCCTCCAGGGTGTACATGTCGAGCTCCTTGAGCCTCTCCTCATAGGTCCTCTCCCCCAGGCCCCAAATCATTTTGGTTGCCCTCCTTTGGACCCGCTCTAGGAGTGTAATGTCCCTCTTTAAATGTGGTCTCCAAAACTGTACACAATACTCGAGGTGTGGCCTAACCAAGCAGTTGTACAGTGGAAGGATCACTTCTGCCTTTCTGGAGGTAATCCCCCTGGTAATGCATCCCAGCATCCGATGTGCCCTTGCTGCTGCCCTCCTACAGGTCTCTGAGTTGTTCATTTTGACATCTGCCACTATCCCCAGGTCCCTCTCACCCTCCGTGACTTAAATCATGTCTCCTCCCAGGGTATACCCCAGGCCTGGATTTCTGACTTCCTGGTGCAGAATCTTGCACTTCCCCGCATTGAATTTTAGTTTCCATTTTTCCAACCACCTTTACAGAGCCTCCAGGTCCTCCTGCAAGGCCACCCTCCCCTCCTCCCCATCCACCACTGCACCCAGCTTTGAGTCGTCTGCAAAGAGACTCATCTCACTCCTGATCCCCCCTCCTGATGTCTGAGATATAGGCGTTGAACAGGAGTGGCCCCAGCAGTAACCCCTGGGGAACCCCACTAGTAACCCACCTTGGGGATGAGGCTAACCCTCCAACCACCACCTTCTGAGTGCACTCAGAGAGCCAATTTCCTATCCATCTTAACAACCATCTCCCTACCCCCATTTCCTTCAGCTTAGCCAGCAGGCCACTGTGGGGTACCGAATCAAACGCCTTGATAAAGTCCAGAAAGAGGACGTCCACTGGCCTACCCTGGTCCAGGGCCCTAGTCACCCAGTCATAGAACTCAACAAGGTTTGTCTGGCACGATCTTCCCATGACAAAGCCATGCTGCCTATCGTCCAAGTACCCAGTTTGCTCCGGTAACCCCCCTAGCCTTTCCTTGACAATACCCTCCATCACTGTGCTGACCACTGATGTCAGGCTAACGAGCCTGTAATTTCCCACCTCATCTCTTGATCCCCCCTTGTGGATCGGCACGACATGGGCTACCCTCCAGTCTTGGGGCAGCCACCCAGTCCTCAGAGAGATGTTGAAAAGCTCCACTAGAGGGACTGCCG
Organism: Neoceratodus forsteri; assembly: GCA_016271365.2. NCBI lineage: Eukaryota > Metazoa > Chordata > Ceratodontiformes > Ceratodontidae > Neoceratodus > Neoceratodus forsteri. Next base: position 148,921,518 of record CM057453.1, on the reverse strand, counting down.
GGACATCTGCCAGTTCCCTCAGCACCCTGGGATGTATCTCATCTGGCCCAGGTGCTTTCTCCGTCCGAAGGGACCTGGGGGCTTCTCTTACTCTCTGTACTAGGATTTCAGCTTCCTTGTCCTCCCCCTTTTCACCCTGCACTGCTGGGCCCCCACCTGTCTGTGGTGGCCACTCCTTTCCCCAGACCCATCAGGGCCCCTGGTGAAGCAGATGCATGGGTTGCCAGGGCAGAGACTCTGGGTGACCACCCTTAATGTACCCATAATGGAATTTATCCCCCTGCTCTCTGCCCCGTTTCACAGCTCAGGACTGTATGTCAGGGTGGGTATATCCCCTAATCTATACCTATGAGACCCAAGGGGTAGATGGCCTTAGACAGTGCGGCCTAGAAAAGTGTGTGTGTGGGAGGGGGGTTGGCAGTGCAGCCGGCATTGTACACCTAATGTTGGTATTTCTTTGCCCATAGAGACCACACCTATTATATTTTTTCACCTATTGAGTAGGGGAAGTTAGAGCTAAGAATTGGTGGGGGGAAGCATGCCTGACCCGTTCTCTGAGGTGGGACTGAGAGAGTCTCTCACTTATTTTATCCCGCAGACCCACAATCTAGAGGACTGAGACAGGGTGGTCCCACAAGGATAGGGACTCTTTCTCTCTGTATCCACCTATTGTAAACTTCTGCTTCAGAGTGAAGTGTAAAAGGTCTTCTTCATATGGGTTTTTCGGACATCAGGGACTCACATTATCCACTTGCCTGATTGTTTGCTGATATTCCTGGACCCTAGTGCCGCACTGATTTTATTATTTGAGCCAATTAATACAGCTGCACCACCCTCCCATGGTGTGGCGGGCTCTGGGCCCTCCCAACCATGGGTAAGACTTCTTCCCCTTTAAGCAACACTCTGCAGAAGAGATGCGAGGTAAGAGTATTGGTTTCTGAAGCCCGTCACTTAGTGAGTCACCCAAATCTAGTGGAATTGTCCCACGGAGGCCCCAAACCAATTGGATAGGGATTTCTTCTACCTAGGCTAGGATTAGCCAACCTAAACCCCTTGGGGCGAGAGTTTCTCACCCGCCTCTGGAAGTTAGTCTTGTTCTTTTCTGTTCCATAACCCATGGTTAAGGGAGCTAGGTTTCTGGTTTGGTTTACACTGGCACTGTTCCCATGTTTTTGTTTCTGTTTACATTTGTTATTTTGTTTGCCTACTCTTACCAGTCTAATGTGCATAGTGCTAAATATTGTACCTGCCTTATACAAAGGCCTGACCATTGCTGGATTTGGTTGCCCTGATGCTGGGAGATGACCACCTTATGACAGATGTTCAGAAATAATTTCAGTAAATGGGTGTTTGAGACTTTTAGAATTCTGTCCCAGAATGTCAGAGGGAATAACAGTCCCATGAAAAGATAAAAGCTCCACCATTCATTCAAACAGCATGCCCCACAAGTACTGCTCCAGCGGGGAGATACGGTACACCTTTCTGGTGCTGAGCACCAAAAGTTAACCAAATTTGGATTTTCTGAGGTCGTGGTTTCCGTGTACGGTCTGAGAAAGTGCAGAGGGGCAGCCGATCCTGAAGGCACACTATACGGATAGGCATGGTTGATTTGCAATGATGCGTGGTACCTTATATGTGAAATGAATTACCCTAGTCATCTTATATCTTTCCCCCGGGGCAGACACTTCTGAAGTAACTTTATTATGTAATACAGTTCTCTCTTTTGCTAGTTGAATGGTGCTCATGGGGGGATTATATCTTCATTGACCTAGCAAAAGCTTTCGACACGGTATCCCACCCTCTCCTCCTATCCCACCTATCTGGTGTTGGGTTAACTGAATCTGCCACTAACTGGTTCAGGGCCTACCTTATAACTAGAACCCAATCCACTAAAATTGCCGACCACATGTCCCCCCCCATCATCACCGGTGTCCCCCAAGGTTCAGTCCTTGGCCCCATCCTCTTCTCCATCCTTCTAAACGACCTACCTAACTCCTGCTCCTCTACCGCAATCCATATGTATGCGGATGACACGGTCCTCTATACCTCCGGCTGGACCCACGAAGAAGTCTCCTCCAGTCTCCAAACTGACTTCGACAAAATCCAACATTGGCTCAGTTCCAACCAGCTATGCCTAAACGCAAAAAAAACTGTCTCAATGACTTTCGGCACTAAACAGCAGCTATCAAAATTCACCCTCCCCCTCAGCTTCCATACCCCAAGCAACTCCATCCTCGAGGATGTGCCCTCCTTCAGATATCTAGGGGTTTGGCTGGATTGACACCTCACCTTCTCCTCACACGTGGATGCCATCATTTCTAAACTACGTCCAAAACTAGGTGCCCTTTATCGCAACCGCTCCTGTCTCCCTCTACCGGTCAGAAGGGAACTAGTCCAGAAAATAATCTTACCCTCCTTGACTACTGTGATGTCATTTATAACTCCGCCCACAAGACCACCTAACCAATCTTGACCCCTCTTTAATGTCTTTCTGCCGTTTAGCCTCGATGCTCCCCGCTGTCACCACTGCGAGCTCTATCGATCTCTGGGCCTGCCTTCCCTGAGCAACCGGCGCTTAATTCACTGTGCCAAATTTACTTTCAATTTTTGGCTCAGCTCCCTCCCTCCCTACCTCGCATCCTCCCTATCCTTCCCCCCCCAATCCACTCCCTCCGATCTGCTGATTCAAGACTGTTGGCCATCCCTCACCGCAGGACCACCGCCGGCCAGTCAGCCTTCTCTTACCGCTTCCCTAAACTCTGGAATCACCTGCCAGCTCAGATCCGCCTTTCATCATCCAAACACTCCCTATCCTCTGCTCTCACTAATTTCCTTGCACCTAATTGCTACTGCCCCTGACCCCTTCCCCTCCTGCTTCCTCCCACCATCCCTCCCTTGTGCCTGACCAGCGGCTTGGCCTTCGCCATATTGCCTGGCTTATACACTGCCCTTCCACTTCATCTCTTGCCCCTAATTGTTACCCTCCTTACCTCCCCACCCTCCTCGCTCCTACCCTCCCTCCCGTTATCCATGCTCTCACCCTCACGCACTCCTACTGCTCACCCCTCCCAGCCTTGTTACCCCCCCACCCTCTACTTGTCAACTTGCTGCACCTCGCTTCAGCTACGGTTCTGCTACCGCTACTCATGCTTTGCTGCTGGCACTTAAACATGTTTTAATCCGGAATGTTCCATGTTATGTATACCGTATCCTTCATGTATGATCTCTGTACTGTTCACCTATTGTTAAATGCGTTATAGTTCTACTGTATTGTTTCCGCTTATCCCCCCAGTTATGTACATCACCTATATTGCAATATATTTCTTTTGTCTGTTATATGAACTGCCTCCACTGTAACCCTTCCCCCCAGGTCGCACCGGGAGACGAGCATCTTGTTGCTCAGTGTGCCTTTCCTGGTGAAACAATTTCAATAAATAAATAAATTATAATTTAATTCTACATATGACTCGAAAATGCAGGCCCTGTATTGGCCTCTGCTGTTCTGGCTGGGTTCTTAGTGATACACCGTCCGAGGTTGGATCGTAGGGGCGGGGGTGTAGCCATTATTTTTAAGACTGAACTGGGTCTTGTGCATGTTCCAGTGGGGCCCACCAGATCCTTTGAGTGTATCTTGGTAGAGGGTGTAGGTTGCAGAATACTCCTCATTTACCGTCCAGCAGGTGATGGTGGAGAATTCCTGCAGGAGATAGAGGACTTCATCGTCTACATGGTATTGGAGTCCTCCAGATGGATAGTTCTGGGGGACTTCAGTGCCTGGGTCGACGATGGACTCTCGCAATTTGGTCAAAATCTTCTCTAGCTAAGGACAATGCTAGGCCTCACACAGGTGGTTACCTCCGCTACCCATATAGGGGGTAACTCGTTAGATCTGGTGTTCCTCCTGGGGTTGGAGATCACAGACTTGGGGGGTGGAACCAGTCAGTTGGTCTGACCATCACACCATAGGGTTCAGTTTCAGGGTTCCCCCAATGGACCTGCCCCTACGGAGATGGTCCAGTACCGCCCTTTAAGGGGGGTTACCCCAGATGGTCTATCAGCAGTCCTGGACCTATCAGGATTATTGAGTGAATGCATGAGTCCAGGGGATCTTGTACTGGCCTATAATAAGGTGGTGGGAGATGTCCTGGACTTGATTGCTCCTGTTCGAGTTTGGCCACTCACTTTTCGGCCAAGGACCTCTTGGTTTGATGGTTCCTTGAAAGAGCTGAGGTGAGTTGATCGAAGGATGGAGAGAGCATGGTGGAAATCCTGGCCTGGATGCTGACAGGCTTAGATTGATGGAACATTATAAGAACTATCAATCAGACATCACCTATAAGAAGGCAGAATTCCTGTCCAGGGAGATTTCTGCTGCAGAGAATCCACTGGCTCAGCTCTTCTGGCCTGTCAACGGATTGTGCAGTCCGGGGGAGCCTTTTCTCAGGCTAAATGTGCGGAGATTGCTCGATTCTTTGCAGATAAGGTTGGCAGCATAAGGTCCGGTAATGGTCCGGCTTTCCCTTTGAGAGTTTGCAGAGATCAGGGGGAGGTGGGGAACACTTGGTCTGTCTGGACAGACTTTAGCCGGCCGGAATTCATGGACACTGTGAAGATCGTCCAGACTTTGCGCCCAACTTGTTGTAGTTTGGATCCGGGCCCTACTCCCCAATTAGTGGGTTGTGTAGATGTTATCTGCCTGATCCTAGCTGAAATTGTCTGGAGTTCCTTGAAGGGGGGGGTCTTCCCTGATCCACTCAAAGAGGTGGTCATATGACCACTCCTTTAAAAAACCCTCCTTGGATCCCGACTGTCCAGCTAACTACTGACCTGTCTCTAACCTGCCCTTTGTGGGTAAGGTTATTGAGAAGGTGGTTGCGTTGCAACTGGACGATCACCTTGTGACCCACAATGTCTATGAAGCTCTCCAGTCTGGATTTAGGAAGAAGCATAGCATTGAGACTGCACTTGTCCGAGTATTGAATGACCTCCTAATAGCGAGAGATCAAAAGGCTCATACCATCTTGGTCCTTCTTGATCTCTCCACAGCAATCGACACTGTAGACCATGGTGTGCTGTTGGAGTCCTTGCGGCTCCTTTGTGGGCTGTTTAGTACAGTCCTCGAATGGTTTCAGTCTTTCCTCGCAGACAGGTCTCAGAGGGTGGTCACTGGAATTTATTCCTCTGATGCCCTCCCCCTGTCCTGCGGGGTGTCGCAGGGCTCCATATTGGCGCCCATGTTGTTTGCAGTGTATGTGCTGCCATTAGGAGATATCATCAGGCGATACAGTTTGAGTTTTCACTGCTACGCAGATGATACTCAACTGTATATGTCCATTCTGCCTGGACAGGCTGATGCTGTCTCTGTGCTGAATAACTGCCTTGCCGAAATCAAGGATTGGATGAGCACCAGCTGGCTGAGACTGAATCCGGACAAGGCTGAAGTGTTGGTAGTGGGCCCAGTTCATCTGGTGGTGGTTTAGCGGCTGGGCAGGCATCAGGCTTATGGCTTGATGGTGTTCAGCTCACTACCTCAGACCGGCTGCATAACCTGGGAGTTATTTTTGATGATGGCCTGACCCTGAAATCTCAGGTGTCAGCCATGGTTAAATCCTCATGTTACCATCTGAGGAATATCGCTCGGGTGAAACACCTGGTTCCTCTGGATGACCTTCCAAAATTAGTCTGTGCCTTCATTACCACCCGCCTTGACTACTGCAATGCCCTCTACCTAGGGTTGATATCCACCACTTGCAGTTAGTGCAGAATGCTGCAGCCAGGCTTTTGACTGGTACATCAAGGATCAGTCATATTACACCTGTGCTGCGCAGACTGCACTGGCTGCCTGTTCAGTGGCGGATGATCTTTAAGGTTGGCTTGCTAACCTTTCAAGCCCTACACGAATAAGGACCCGGCTACCTGAAAGATCTTCTGACTCCCTACTGCACCCTTCATCGTCTCCGATCCGCTGATGAGGGATTGCAAGAGATTCCCAGGGTTCATGTAAAATCGTCTGGTGCCCGTGGTTTTTCTTTTGCAGCGCCCTTCCTGTGGAATTTTCTACCTTGTCAGTTAAGAGAGTGCCTGACCGTCAACCGTTTTAAATCTGTGCTGAAGACGTATCTTTTTTTAATGTAGCCTTCCCGGATAAATTTTAATTCATAGTTTATTGTTTTATTGTTAACATTTCTATGTTTGTACATTGTATTTTAAATGTGCTGCACCTTGGTTGTGGAAAGGTACTATACAAATAAAGTTTTACTTTACCTCAAACCCAACTCTTGCATCTGAAACCCTGCACAAAGATGCTGCTGTCAATTTACAGACCAGGCTGCTTGGCTAGACTTACGGAGAGCCCTCCACCTGCACATGTGCCCGTAGACACACTACTCTGCCCCTTATAAATCCTACAGAAGGTTGGATTACTTTCAGGTCTCCAGGGAGCACTTTCACATGGTCGTGATTGTACATACTGCCTGTGATCTTATCAGACCATTCCCCTGTCCACCTCACCTTTGTTCTGGGTGTTCCTCAGGTTTTTTTTTACTATGGAAATTAAATAATTCCTTGCTTAAGCATCAGGAGTTCAGAGATTTTGTGGTGGAGCAGAGTCCACAAATGCTGGGGTACCAGACTGGATCTGCTTTCACTTCAGCATTACTGTAGGACATGCTTAAGGCAGTCCTAGGTGGCCAACTTATTGCATACTCTGCAAAGTTTAAAAAGCAGTGGGAGGCCAGATTGGTGGTGTTGGTAATGATGATGATGCTGACTCAGCTGATAAACAATTACTGCATCAACAGAGTGACGGAACAGTACAGATATACATTCTTAAGTTGAAAAATGAGGCACAGGAGATTTATGCATATAAGATGAAGATGACACTCCGGTATCTCCGCAAGAGATATTACCGGGGGTCTCATAACCCACCTCCTAGCCCACCGCCTTCACTGCCAGGATGCCTCTTCAACTGTTGCTTCTGTGAAACAGCAGACTATTGGCCATTCTCATTTGGAGAGAGACCAGATCCAGCAAGCCTTCCAAGTCTTTTCTCACCACTTTTTAAATGGAAGAGAATGTCTGACCTGACTGTATTTCCTCTCTCCCTTAGGGCTTCCCCGGCTCTCTCAAAAGCAATGTGAAGACCTTTTGAGACAACCCTACACAGGAGAAACTTATCTCCACGATCACTTCTCTTGAGGACTGAGAAAAGCCTGGGAGTGGACTGTTTTTTCCTCCCAAATTTTTTAATGTTTCAAGACATCTTACTCCCCATGTGCATCACTTGATAAGTGCCGTCTGGATGGGAAAGGATCTGGGATTATGCATCTATATTGGTCATCCCCAAGCCAGGAAAAGATGAGCAGTAATATGCCTCTTGCCATCTGATCACTGTTCTTAACGTGGACTATAAAATCTTTTCTGCATGTTTGGCCACGAGATTGGAGCATCTCATCCCCCTCTATATACATTCTGACCATACTGGCTTGGTTCTTGGCAGAAACACAGTACAGTATAAAAAGAACGCTGTACCTGCAACACTACCTCCTTAAACATCAGATGCCTTCTCTACTCCTTAGCCTTGGACGTACAGAAGGCATTCAACAGTGTCTGTTGGTGTTTCCTTCTTTTGACCCTGTAGGAATTTGACTTTCCCCCTCTGGTCATTGAGGTTCTCTTTCGCATTTACACCCACCTGAGGGCATGTGTCAAGATTAATGGTATCCTCTCTGCCCCATGCGCGTGCTCTCTCTCTCTCTCTGGGAGCCTGGGAGGACTGCCCCCTCTCCTCTCTTTTACTCGCCCTTAAGAATCCTTGGCCCATGTGATTCATAGAGAACTAACAATATAAGCGATACAGGTGAGACTATGACTGCATAAGCTGGTGCTCTGTACAGATAATATCCTCATCTATCTGACCGATAGAGAACAATCCCATTCGCCCCTCTGGGAGCTTCTGCTGCTATCCAGATATTGGTTGAACCTCTCTAAAACAGAAATGCTCATGTATCCATTTACCCCATCTTCCCATCTCCAAGTTGACTTCCCTTTTCATTGGGAAAGCACTTCCCTTAAATACCTAGGGGTGTACAGTGACTGGCACCTGCAAACCTCCTTAAGGCAAATTAAACACCTGCCACAATATACCTCACGTAGGACCTTGATCAGTGGAACCTACTCCCTCTATCCCTGATGCAGAGTAGAAACTGTTCGATTGATGGGACTTCTAAGACTGCTGTATCTTTTTTCAAATGGTGCCACTGGCACCTGCATCTTCTAGCCTTATAACGTGGCAAAAATCGATTTCTCATTTATTGTAGGAGGGTAAACCCCCCAGGTCTAAATATGCAGTTCAATTGCTCAAAGAATTTTAAATCATATTTTGAGGTGGCACAGCTCCAAACAGCCTTACTGAATGACTGAGATCTTTCAGGTTAGGTGGAAACTGCTAAAGCTCTATTCCCAAGATTTACTTCCTTCATCACTTAGTTTATTTTCCTCCCCACAGCTCCCTTTGACAACACTTCACATAGCCCACTCACTTTGACTACTCACAAGTCTGACAATGTACAGTTGCCCATAAATTGCTTAAAAAATGATGTATTATTTTTGCCTCTCGTTCTCATATTAACTCACCTCACCAGCTAGGATAGATCACACTTCCAGGCAGTGAGAGAGACAGGGGCTTCACTTCTTACAATTTTTAGACGGGGATGTTGTCTGCCGTTTTCCAGATTTGTTACAACTCTCTCTGGACACAAGACAGATTCCGCTGTTTCCTTTCTTGACCCCTGAGACTCTCAGATTTCCCTTGGGTTGCTTCTATCCTTGTTTTCTCTTTGTTACATCAGACACTTCGAAATGTAAGTACCTGTGAATTTTCCTTCTCCAGCTGCTGGTCGCTGCACTCATTACTACTGGGTCTTCCTCCCAAGCTTCCATAGAGGCAGGAAGTATAGTTGTAGCAAAGGGCACTCAGGTCCCGCCCTCTGCGGATTGTGCCAGTTGGTTCCAAAGTAAAGGGAAACAGTCCAGTCGCCAAACTTGGCACTCCACCTATGAGTAGGACTAAATGTCTTAATGTTAGAGAACAGCGACAAACATGTGGCCTTTATAGCCAACTATGTAACACTGTAAAAATATTAGGGTGGGATGCAGCTTTGCAACCAGCAGTCAGAGAAAGAAAATGTACAGGTATTTAAATTTCAATTTTTTGTGCTGGCCCGCTCGCTGGCACAGAGGCATGGCTGCCATCTGTGACGCTGATGACCCAGGTTTGGGAACAGATCTGGGAGTCAGAGGGCTCTCCTACTCCGGGGGAAGGTGAGGGTGAGTGTCCAACGACTATGGACCCCAGCATAGGTCAGGGTACCACAGCAGTCAGCGCCAGCACGGTCGCAGGCGGCCACGGGGGCCGCATTGCACGTCCCCACCCCTGAGGGAATTGCAGCACAAAATGCCAGCCCCGCTATGTCGGTTTTGGCACCATCCCTTGTGGCCACTCTGGTCTGGCCACAGCCCCACTGGGGTGCAAGCCCCAAGTATAAGGGGGATGGTTGCCGGAGCCTGAGCGAACTAGTTCACGCGGGCTAGGGGATGCCGTACAAATTAAAATTCAGTTTCTCTCTCCTAGTGCAGGTTGCAGGGCTCAGGACTTCTAGGATATATAACAGTGATATCAGTATACCCCAGAGTGGGAGGTAAGATGGCCTTAATTGCAGCACATCAGTGACATCCTGTAAGACTGTGTGGCTGAAGGAGGCCGCTACAGAAGCGGCTACATCCGACTTATAGAATTTTATAAATGTGTGTAGAGAAGTTCAGGTGGGTTACACGTCATAACGGCGAAGAAAGAAAAGCGCCGTACAATTGAACGAGTGCACAATGCCGAAAACAAACACGGCACCTGTGCACTACAACAACCCCAACAACAGCGAGCAGTGGAACACACACTACAGGCCAATTTTTCCTAACATTTTATGTGGGGGCTTCACCCCCGCACCCCCCCTTCCTTAAGATAATCAGCTCCGAGGGGAGGCCTGACACTGGGGTAAGGAGGTAACTCGGGAGAGGGCTATATGGAGGGGTGCAGGGGACCATTGAGCGCAGTTCCGGGGATTGGGAAACACAAAAAAATAAACACCCAAACACATACAATGGTAAAAATATGTGCACGCACCTACTGAGCTCTAAACCCGGGTCCTGTCATACTGCAGGCAGTGACTCAAGCCACAGCACCAAGCAGCCAGCTGGGAGCTGCCTGACCCAGCCACTTCCCATATGCTTCTGCCCTATAGCTCCCTCTACCATTCGCTTTATTCCTCACTCGCTGTTCTTGCCCTTTCACTTTAGCTCATACTATGCCTCGCTATCCTGTTTCATTGGCTCATCTGACAGGTGGTCAAATTGAGTCACTCAATTTGACTTGTCCATGTCACTGGATACTGTCCAGGTGGCAGCTGTGCAAATATCAGCTGGTGAAGCGTCCTGGAGTTCCGCGCATGAAGTGTCCCTAGCCAGAGTAGAGTGGGCTCTTACCAGGTGAAGTAGCTGAACTCCGGCCTGCCTATAGGAGAGGATGATGGTTGATTACATCCACCTGGCAATAGAGGACTTGGATGCCTTCTTGCCTTGAATCTGGCCAGACGTGAGGACCAGAAGACTCTTCTTGCTCACGGGCTCTGTTTGCTTGAGGTACTTCTTTAAGGTCTGTCTCATATCTTGAGTATGCAGTTCTTTTTCATTGTCATTCTTGGGCTTAGGGCAGAAAGATGGAAGGATCAGTTCTTGACTGCTATGGAAAGTAGGGTTTGGCAAGAAACCTGGGTCAGTACGTAAGACTACAGAGTTCTGATGAAATACGGTATAAGGCTCTCTGGAGGAAAGTGTACCAATCTCACTGATTTTTTTCTAGCCAAGGTAATAGCAATAAGAAACATGACCTTCATCATAAGATGGAGAAGGAATACTTCCCCAGACATTTGTATGGGGCTTTTGTTAGAGCCTGAAGGACCAGACTGAGGCACTATGGGGGCACAGTAGACTTCACTGGAGGGTGTTTCTAGGTCACCGCTCCTAAAAGGCATCTGGTGTGACGGTGGGGTTTGAGAAACTCTCCTGATTCCATCAGGAGCAGTGCTTCCAAGGTGGAAACTTGCACCCACAAGGTTGCTGGTTGTAGCCCTTTGCTGAAACTTTCCGTGAGGAATTGGAGTAGGATCGGTAGAGAGACAGTCTGATTGCCTATATTCCTGGACTGGAGCCAGAATAAAAACTTCTGCCAAATTCTGTAGTACACGTTTGAGGTTTAGTAGAGTCTGGAGTGCATCCTTGTCTCATTTACCTCTGGGGGATATCTGAACTTTTCCAGAATTTTCTGGTCAATCTCCAGGCCGAGAGGGACGGATTGCAGAGATTCCAGTAAGTTATGGGCCTTTGGTGAAGAAGATGCTGGCTGATCAGTCATTTTAGTGGTGCATGCTTTGACATGTGGATTGGATGCAGGAACCATGGACAATGAGACCAGTAGGGGCGTATCCAGATTAGTTCCACTTTATCCTGCGCTGCTTTGTGCAACATTCTGGATGGAATGGGAATTGGAAGAAAGGCATACAGAAGGCCGGATTGTCTCCAGTGCTTGATCATCACTTGTGAGAGAACAGAGCAGCTGGACTTTGGCTTTTTGTTTGGAGGCAAAGAGATCGACCTGGGGATCCCCATCATCGAGTATATAGTTGAAAAGCACTGTCTTGACTTCTGGTGACGCCATCCCAGTAATGGCTTCCTGATTTCAGAACTCCTTACCCGATCCCGCTAAACACCACTCTGATTGCTGCAAAACATAAAATAATTATAGCTGTTTGCACTGAAGGAACAACTGATGAGATGGAGCGATGGATGAGACCCATTCTGGTTCCGACTCTGCAGGTGGAGAGAGATCTCAGGGCTGCGGCTCCAACATGGATGGCTCCAAGGCCTCTTCAGTTGCGACTTACTTGTAGGCCCACTCAGCGTGCCAAAAGGCATCCACTCTATTATTTATATGCTGGAGGTTGTGGTGAGGTGCCAGCCTGAGGGAAGGATTATGACTAAAAACGTAGATCATGGGGACCCTTAAAATAATTTGCCTTAATGTAAAAAGGATCAGCTCAGTAGTGAAAAAATTTGGTGTGCTCAGAGATTTGGCCAGGGCACAGTATGATATTGGTCTGCTTCAAGAAACGCATATCCCCAGAAAAACACAAGAAGCTATGCAGAAACTGGGTAGTGGAGGTAGTGGCCTCGTCACATCTCAATGCAAAGAAATCCGGGGTAGCAGTTTTAATAAGAAAGGGGTTCTCTTTTGAGAAAACTGGGGCATTCTCAGATAAGGAGGGCAGGATGGTAGGGGTGTTGGGCAGATTAGCCGACCGAATCATACATGTGGTAAATGCGTATGGCCCTACCCCACAGTTACCCCAGTTTTTCAGGGAGGTGTTTGGGAAGATTGCAGCTCTACCGGAGGGCCAAATAGTGGTAGGGGGGGACTGGAACATAGTGGAGGAATACAATCTAGATCGCTCATCAGGTGCCCCAGGCTCTATGAAAAAAGGAGCCTAGATGTTTGAGACTATGAGAGAAGCTGCAGGGTTGGTGGCTATCTGGAGGGAACATTATCTGAGAAGCAGAAATTGCACATTCTATTCACATGCCCAGGGCTCATACTCCAGAATAGACAGGATTTATACACAGAAAATATGGGGGCACACTGTAGTAGATGCAGACATTCACCCAATATACTTGTCTGACTACGCCAAAGTCGGTGTCACCCTAGAGCTAGGACCCATAGAGAGGCAATCTGTATGGTGACTGAATGCTGGTTTCCTGAAAGAATAAACATTTACCTTCAAAATTAAAGAAACAATTAAGAACTACATTAAGGAAAATATAGAGATGACTAAGTTAAAGTTCATTTGGGACAGCTTGAAGGCAGTTCTGAAAGGAGAAACTATCTGTCATGCAGCCCATAAGAAAAGGGAAATCTATAACAAGCAGCAGTTGTTGCTGGAACACCTCTACAGCTCGTTAACCCTACCATCCCTTCATGACCGCAGACAATCCAACTGCGCCAGATTCGCTGCCAAATATTGGTCCCGCTCCCTTCCCCCCTACCTGACTTCTGTCCTGTCCCAACAACCGTCACCTACGTACTCCCTTAGAAGGTCAGACCCTAAACTGTTCCATGTCCCGTTCATGCGCACATCCAAAGGCCAGGCCGCTTTTAACTACTGCATACCTCAGTCCTGGAACGCCCTACCTGCCCCCATCAAGCATGCACCAAACACCTACCTATGTAACCAATTACTTAGGGCACACTTCACCTCCAGCTGCTCCTGTTTCAACTAAGAATGTTACCCAAATGTCACTCTGCTATTAAACTAATACGTATTGAACAGTACTCTACCCCCTGTGTCGTTATACTGTTTATACTGATTGTATGTAACCTACCCTTGTCTGTATTTTTCTCCTAAAATGTATGTACAAGCATTTGCTCACTTTGTACTGTCTAAGCATTTCCAATTTATGTATGTGGGTCTCGGCCCCCAGGTCGCATCCGGAATCGAGCATGTTGCTCAGTATGCTTTCCTGGTAAAACTCATAAATAAATAAATAAATAAGGCAAGGGGGGCCCTGAACTGTTAAAAAAACTAACTGCACCAGACTCATCTGACAGGCTAAAGCCTCCCACTGTAAGGATTTGCTAACCAAAACCTGGGGTTCTGGAAGAGACTTTTGGTGCTCTCTTAAATCCTTAATGGGCAAAGCCCCCAAGACACCCCCCCAGATCTACTATTGACTGCGAAGGGGCCCCTACAGGAACCACTTGAAATTGTCACTGAGCTCAGCAACGTGTTCATGGACCTTTCAAGTGTACTCACTGGTGACTACTTCAAAGATATGCATGTTCAGCAACGCCCAACTGCCCCTCAAGATTTCCCAAGGAAGGATGTACCACCCTTTTACTTTAGACGTGTCACCAAAGCTGAAACCATTAAGCATATTAAAAGGGCACTTGGCAAGACTAGAATGGGGTGGATCTGCTTGACATGAAGCTGGTTGGTGTACTTCTTCACGAACTTGCTGATCCTCTTACTATGGTGCTTAATGCCTCTCTAAAATCAGGAGTATTTCCAAATGCATGTAAGTCAGCTAACGTTAACGCCTGTCTTTAAAGCGGGGGATAAAACCCAAACATCCAACTACAGACCTATATCCATCCTTCCTCCCCTTTCAAAAGTACTTGAAAGAATGGTCTCGGAGCAGCTTACCGAATACCTTGATAACCATAACCTACTCTGCCCGCAACAACTTGGCTTCTGTAAAAAGCACTCCACACTCACCGCTCTAGTTGATTATTCATTCCAACTATATGACACCTTGGATAGTGGTCAGGCAGTTGGATCAGTCTTCATCGACCTTACAAAGGCTTTTGACTCTGTTAATCACAACCTCCTCCTAAGTTGCCTTCTGTCTGCAGGTCTATCCCCAGATATGGTACTATGGTTTGGCAGCTACCTCTCTAACAGATCACGAGTCAAAATTGGTGTTACCCTTACCACAGCTAAGGAGATGCAACTCTGGGTTCCACAGGGGTCAATCCTCGGTCCTCTACTCTTTAGCCTTTTCATCAACTCCACCCCAATGGCTTGCTTAGCAAGCACAGTTCTGTATGCTGATGATGCAGTGATCTCAGTTGCTGGCAAAGACCAACTATCCATCACAACTGAACTCCAAAGCAGCTTCCATAAACTTGAATCTTGGTTTACGGAAAACAAGCTACTGTTAAACGTTAAAAAAACAAAGAGTATGCTCTTCACCATGTCCCAAAGCAAAAAGAAATACCTGCCACTCTGTATTCATAACCAAAAGGGTGAGATCCTAGACCAGGTATCTAGCTTCAGATATCTCTGCATTACCTTTGATGACATGCTCACCTTCTCAAACCACATTGACTCTGTTATCAAGACTGCAAATATAAAACTTGGTGTACTTTATCATCGCAGATATTCAGTGACACCGGCTGCACTCAAACTAGCCACCAGTAGCTCAATACTGTCTACCATTGACTATGGGTTGCCTATATATAGGGCGGGCAGAAAAACTGCTCTTAACAGGATCAACACACTCCTCAGTAAGGCCTGTTGTCTTACTTTGGGGGGCTACTCTCGACACCCACACGTGCACGTTGTACACTGACACTGGGTGGCTCCCACTCCATCTTAGAGGGCAATACCAAACCTGCCTACTTCTAAAAAAAAAAACTACTACTTGGAGTGATATCCCCCACACTGGGCGGACACTTTAAATTGGCCGTCCCAACGAAGTCTACCTGTAGTGCGGTTGCTGACAAGATGGTGATTCCCTTCAAAAGGACAAAACTTGCCAAGAACTCTATCCTGTATCAAGGACTGAGATGGTACAATGAAACTACCTGCTGACCTCACTGATACTAACAAGATTAATACCTTAAAAGCTGGGCTCAAATCTCTCCTTGGCTCTAAAATGAATTGTACCTGCTTGCGCTAATGTGATAGTACCTCGCCTCCAGTTTTCCATTTACCTACCCCCTCTACATCTTTCTGCTGTATACCACTTTTTTCTTAACCTGCTCCCTTACCCCCAGTTACCTGACGATGGCCTCACTTGGTTGAAAGCTCCAGCTCTCTCCCACCTCAGACGATGCCACCTCCAGCTGACCCCCCCAAACCCCCTCTTATCTAATCAGTTTATCTGTTAATATGTACTAATTTGATGTGTACAAGTTCAAATTTTACTATTACTGCCTGTGTATATGCTTCAATAGTTTTCTTTTTTTTTCCTCTGTTAAACCTTGTATTTTGTAATGTCTGTTCAACACTGACGTGGAACCTTTGAAAATGAGTCCTTGACTCAAACGTATTAATCCCAAACTGAAATAAATAACTGCACTCCGGGCAGGCTTGGAGAATATCCTGAAAATAAAGACAGAGAATGCACTGAGATTCATATCCCAAAGATTTTATAAAGGGGGAAATAGGGCAGGCCGCCTGTTGGCCTACCGCTTGCGAAAACAAGCATAGGTTTATCCCTGCTATCAGAAAACAACCAGGAGACACACAGTTAAAAACTAAGCCGAAGGAAATAGCAGACATTTTTAAAGATTTGCATGAGAAATTGTATTCCTCTGAATCGAACACAGGACAGAGGGAACGCATACAGACTTTCTTAAATAAAATTACAGTGCCTAAGCTGACTTCAGACCAAGCAACACATATAGAACAGCCATTCACACAGGGAGAAATTCAGATGGTAATTAAAGCTCTCAAACATAATAAATCACCAAGGCCTGACAGCTTTGTGGTGGTGTTCTACCAGAAATTCCATGCTGAGTTGGTTTCTGTTCTCACTCAGGTGTGTAATGAGAGCCACGCACTAGGAAGGTGCCGTGATTCATGGGGGAGAGCAATGATTTCTGTTCTTCCAAAGCCAGGAAAGGATGTCATTACTTGTGGGAGATCGCGCCCAATTTCACTTTTAAATTTAGATGTAAAAATGTTTGCAAAAGTAATTGCAAACTGCCTGCAAGAAGTGGTGGCCCAGCTAGTACACCCAGACCAGACAAGGATTATCCCTGGCAGACATCTGCATGATAACATCAGAAGACTCCTGATCACAGTGGTTGGGGCTCATAGGGAGCAAACAGCCACACAGAGGGTGGTGGTGGCCCTAGATGCTGAAAAAGCATCTGGTCGCTTAAACTAGCAATACCTAGATGCAGTGCTGCAAAACTTTAAATTTGGCAACAGATTTAGGGTGTGGACTGGAGCCCTATATACCAGATCATTGGCCCAGATGAGACTAAACGGGGTCATGTCCTAGTCCTTACAGGTTTTACAATTTTATCTATCATTAGGCTAAGCTTCCAGGGCTAATTATAGGAGAACATACAAGATACAGACTGAGGGATAGCGACTGCATTTGTTGTTGGTTGATTGTTTCTGCTCTTACCTCGTTTCTTTTGTCCGTGGTTCTTCTTTTTCGGCAGGGGAAGGACCCAGCCACCCACTCCCATCACCAACCATCCCATGCTACACTCCTTTTATAGAGTAGCACAGTCATGACATTTCCTGTAGCAAAGCAGGAAGGGAAGGATCAGAGCGGTATCCTCACAGTGACTTCACTTACAGGGGCACAGTTAATTTAACTTGTTATAAAAAGTTATACAAAAACAAATTAACAAAAATCGTTTGTTTTTATTTTCCTTCTAATTACTCAGACCAGGTTATAAACTTGGCAACTCAACTGAAATGGATAATCTTACTTCGAGAGTCAGCTCTTGCGGCTGGTAACACAGGACTGTTGCCAGCAGGCGACAGGACCCCATGGCAAACTTCTAGCCAACAGTACCAAAAAGAACTAATGGGAGAACTAGTGACACCATTGACTAACCTTTTTAACAAATCATGAGAGGATGGTGTGGTACTGGAGGACTGGAGGAAGGCGGATGTTGTTCCCCTCCACAGAAGTGGGAGCAAGGCAGAGGCAGGAAATTACAGACCTGTTAGCTTGACCTCAGTGGTAGGGAAAATGATGGGATCACTTCTGAAAGAAAGAATTGTTGAGTACCTTGAGGTCAGAAGGGCACAGGACCCAAGGCAGCATGGATTCACAGTGGGAAGGTCATGTCAGATGAATCTAATAGATTTCTTTGATTGGGTGACCAAGGTAGTAGACCAGGGAAGGGCTGTGGATGTGGCCTACCTAGACTTTAGCAAGGCATTTGACACAGTCCCACACAAAAGATTAATAAACAAGTTGGCTAGCCTTGGAGTGGGTCTCAGGGTGATAGCCTGGGTAAAACATTGGCTGGGCAACAGTACACAGAGGGTACTAGTAAACGGAGTCCACTCCGAAGAAAGGGGGGTTACTAGTGGGGTACCGCAGGGTTCAGTACTGGGACCGGTCTTCTTTAATGTCTTTATAAGTGACATTGCAGAGGAACTGGAAGGAAAAATATGCCTCTTTGCAGACAACACAAAGATCTGCAACAGGGTTGATACACAAGAGGGGTGGAAAGGTTGAAAAGGGACTTGGCAAGGTTGGAGGACTGGTCAGAAGTGTGGCAGCTTGGATTCAGTGCAAAGAAGTGCAAAGTAATGCACCTGGGAAACAAAAATCCAGTGGAAAAGTACACAATGGGGTTGTGGTACTAACAATAACTAAAATGGAAAATGACCTGGGGTAGTCGTATCAGATGACCTAAAAGGCAAGCAATGTGAGAAGACAGTAAGGAGTGCTGGGGGGATACAGGGATGCAAAGGGAGAGGCATCACTAGTAGAAAACAGGAGGTTGTTATCTCTCTGTACAGACAGTTGGTGAGACCCCACCTGTAGTACTGTGTGCAGTTCTGGAGACCCCCTCTCCGCAAGGACATAGACAGGATGGAGGCAGTTCAGAGGAGGACAACTA
Source organism: Neoceratodus forsteri (assembly GCA_016271365.2). Taxonomy (NCBI): domain Eukaryota; kingdom Metazoa; phylum Chordata; order Ceratodontiformes; family Ceratodontidae; genus Neoceratodus; species Neoceratodus forsteri. The sequence goes on along the minus strand of CM057453.1, from coordinate 148,903,031 downwards.
AAATGGTGCAGGGTCTGCACCATAAGCCATATGACGAGAGACTAAAGGAGCTTAATATGTATACCCTGGAGGAAAGGAGGGAGAAGGGGGACATGATGGAGACTTTCAAGTACCTCAAGGGAATTAACATCCAAGAGGGTAGTATATTTCAGAAAAAGAGATGTGCAAGAACAAGGGGGCACAATTTGAAAATGGAGGGGGGAAGGCTCAGGGGCAATGTGAAGAAGTATTTTTTTCACAGAGAGGGTGGTGGACGTATGGAACAGCCTTCCTGAGGAGGTTATGGGGTCAGAAACAGTGGGAGAATTCAAGAATGCATGGGACAGACACAAGGCAATTCTGGTAGGCAGGAGGAAGTGGGCTGTTGGTTAACTAGGATCTGCAGCTTATCCAATAGGTAGGGACATGGGCAGACTGGGTGGGCCAAGTGGTCCTTATCTGCCGTCAAAGTCTGTGTTTCTATGTTACCAGGCGGGGCCCACCCCCGACGTCGGCCCATCCCTGGACGTCCTACATGGTGTAAAGGGAGGGGGTTCCCACTTCTTTTCCTGACATCGATGTGCGTTCATCTGCTCCACGGCTTGACTCGCGCCAGTCCGACCATCATTATTGTGTCTTTGACATTTTTCTTTTTTTCTTCGTAAGTACCTGCTCCAACCATCCTCCTTTCCTGTGTGTCGCCTTCTTCTAGGCACACTAATGAGTGTGCCTTTGGGAAGCGGATCCCAGCTAAAGAGGGCCATTCGGCCTGCCTGCTGTGCTTGGGCCCTGACCACAACATTCGGTCCTGCCTGCACTGCCTCAGCTTCAACAGCCGGATATGGATCCGATGTCAAAAAACCTTACAGGCCTACCTCACCCAACAGCAGTTGGCTGCCATGCAGCGGGATTCCTCCTCAGAGAGGGAGTTTTCCCACCACTCAAAGAAGTCTGGGAAACGCAGAGAATCTTCTAAACATAAAGAATCCTCCAAGCGTAAGGAGAGTGAAAAAGAGCGGGAGAGATCCCATTCACGATCCAGGTCCTCTGGGTCGCACTCTGCCTCAAGGGGCAGCTCCGAATCAGCTGGCCATGACTCCCATCTTACCATAGTCAAGGCCCCGGCTATAGCTCGTACCCAAGGTGCTAAACAGATGCCTTCAGGATCCTCCGGCCCTGCTCTTCAACCAATCAAGATCAGGCTTCCTGTTCAGGCTACAGGCCGCTCTTATGAACCAGGTAAGGGGCATCAGCCTTCCCGGTTGGCCTCTGTTGGTGGTGCCGACTCCTGGGAGAGGCATAAGACCTCTGGCCATTCTTCAGGGAGATCATCCTCTCTCCCACCCAAACAGGCCAAAAAAAAAAGGCATAAAAATTTCCAAACTGCCATCTGAGAGGCGTTCGTCTGATAAACGTTCTAAGTTCTTGTCAGACCAACACTGACGTTGGACCTTAGACGTCGCCTCCAAGGTCAGCCATACGCCAGCTTTGCTGGCAAGGACACAGTCATTTCCAGCGTTGCCACCTCCAACCGATGACCGGACCGACGACACCCTGGAGCGGACAGATCAGACGCTGATCCACCACACGGACCCCTCGGTGCTTGATGATACAATAATAATGCTAACCCGTCGTCGCCTCCCGCACGCCCACTGACACCAGACAGAGCCACCGTCGGTACTGCCGCCGGGGACGGCACTAAAACCAGAGTAACGCCAGGCCCGGCGTTATGCTCACCGAAGCTTAACCTGTCACAGGTCAAGGACTTATTTAGTCATTGGTGGGAGACCATCCTCCCCTCAAAATCTCAACCGTCCACTCCAGTGGCCCCAGACTTGACACAAACTCTGGATGGGTGGACTTTCACAAATCCCCCCCCCCCCACAATGTCTACAAACTTGCATGTGGTTCCTCAGCCACCTTTGGATGAAGACTGATGGAAACTGCTTACTCTGCCAGAGAGGCCCAAAAAGAAGACCTCCAAAAAGAGAGGCTGCAGGTCCAGATCACAGAGCCCCATTTTATCCAGCTCCTCTGACAGGCATAGACAAAAGAAGAGGCAGCGCAGATCCTCCTCCATCTCCTCCTCAGACTCTTACCAGCCCTCTGATTCATCTCAGTCTTCCATAGTGGATCCAGAGGACACACCAAAATCGCCTCCTGATGACACCTCCTTCATGGAGGTCATGAGGCACATACAGACAAATATGGGCTGGGACACTGAGGGCTTAGACCCAGAAAGGATGCGTCTTGCTAAGTATCTCAGACAGAAAGACCCCAAACCAGTGATCATCCCACCTGTGGTTGACACCTTCAAGGACGTCACCCAGGCAACATGGAGACACCCTCATTCCTCTGTGGCTGTCCCCAAGAAGTCTGACTGCTTATACAGGGCCCCAAAGGAGCAACCCTTTCTAGCCGAACACCCCACTGCTGACTCAGTGGTAATTTTGGCAGCACATGACTGCTCACAACGGCCAAAACACCTTAGCACCCAACCTCCAGACAGGAAGTCGAAGTAGTTGGACTCCATGGTTCACAAGTTATATTCTTCTGTCACCTGTAGCATAAGAAGCCTGAATTTCATGACCCATATGGTCCAATTCCAGAATGCCATTTGGGAACAGGGATTGGACATTCTGCATGGGATGCCGGACTGCCTTCAAAAAGCTGAACTTTCTAAGCTCCTGCAAACTGGATCGGATGTAGTCACACATGTCCTATGATCCGCTTATGATTCGGCGGACACAGCAGCAAAGGCAGCAGCCAGTGGCATATGCCTTCGTCGTCATTCTTGGCTTTGAGTTTCGGGTTTTGCACAGGATGTCCAGTCTAACATTCTCGATGCACCCTTTAGAGGCTCCATCCTCTTTGGTGAGGATACGAAGAAGATAATAAATAAACTTCAGGACTCCAGCAAAGCCGTCAGAACCATGCAAGTCTATGATGTCTCAAACAGAGACCAGCTTCGAAGTCCTGCTGCGGGCCGAGGGGGACATCAACAACAGCAGCCCCGTTTTCAGCAGCTGGAGAGGCACCCACAGAGGATCTGCGAGACCTGCCTTTCGCCAGACTAAACCAACTCGAGCCACCTTTCCACCCCCTCCCACCACCTGACTCCCCAAGGAACCCACCTCCCCCCAACATTTTGTTGGGAGAGGTGGTTGGAGGACGCTTTTCTTTTTATACGACAGCATGGCGAAAAGTGACCTCCACCCAATGAATCCACAAGCTTGAGAATGGCCACTCTATAGATTTCGCAGCTACCACCGACAGCCTCCCATTACTTCACGTAACACGCAGGTCTGATTCGCGAAGAAATCCAAACCTTGCTTTCCAAAAGGCCATAGAACCAGTTCCTCCAAACCAGAGGGGAACAGGATTCTACTCTCACTTCTTCCTGGTCCCGAAGAAGACAGGAGACTTGAGACCCATTCTGGATCTCAGCGAACTCAACCGCTCGGTCGGGTACAAGAGATTCAGGATGGTAACTCTCCAGAATCTGCTCCCCATGATTTGCCAGGGGGACTGGCTAGCGTCACTGGACATGCAGGATGCATACCTCCACATCCTGGTGGCAAAGTACCACAAGAAATATCTCGGGTTCTCCTTTCAGGGAAGGCTTTTCCAGTTCAGAGCGCTACTCTTTGGACTGTCTTCAGCACCTAGGATATTGATGAAGTGCCTTGTGTAGGGAAAAGTTTCATATACCAGAAATTTTTTTTTTTTATAAGTCTGTTGCAACAGTGCTCCTTGCTCCCTTTTCTATTTTCTATCCTTTCTTTATCTATATAGGCTGGCCACCTATATACCTTTCTCTTAATTTTTCTCTCCCTATGCTGTTCTGGTATGTGAACCCCCCCCCAGTTTCTATCAAGTCCATAACAAGCGTTTGAAATGGAGAAAAGAAGAAATAATAAAGTAAGACCATACATCGCAAGTTTGGTAACCCCCCATTGCTATTATGATAGTTACTAAAAGAGAGTCGCTAGAGTAGCTAAGAGTGTTGCTGTCCCCCTTTTTATCAATCTTGATAACGATTCTTCTCATTTCTGTAAGGTCCTGAGAATCTATTTTTACGAGATTCTTAGCCTGTAAAGTCGCATCCGCATAAAAAGCATTCTCCGTGTTAACGCTTTAAATCTGTGAGGTATTTCACCGTGCGATCATGCGAGCGGTTGCTCCCTGTCCTCTCGGCTTTCTCAGCTTCCTGAAAACGTTGCCGAGTATTTAATTTTACTGTGGTGAATTACGAAGAATATTTCCAGCTTACTTGTAGGTAAGAGTGTAAACCTCCCTCCTTCGAGAACGTGGCTGTTTGCTAGCCTTGTGTATTTCTTTTTGGGCAGGTTAAATTTAACTTCTGGCGTTCTCCAGTAAACAAAAACGCCTCTCCCCTGTACGTTAGCATTCTGGTGTATTTTGGAAACGCTGCCTTAGAAAAGCAGCACTTATTCCAGAACGATATCACAACATAACTATGTTTACATGGTATTTCTGTATTTTAACTAAGTGCCTTTCAATTACTCTTTATTTTTTCTGATACTTAGAGATTAGATACTGCTGCAGTATGCAATGTTTTATCTCAATGCAAGGTACTGGAAAACCTATGAAGTCCAAGGAATACATTTAAGCACCCCTGCTATCATTCTGTCATTTAGTGACATTAAGTTTAAATGTACCTTTTTATTTCTTTCAAATGTTGACCCTCCATGCGGGATCCCAGATTTTGCCAATCTAGCCCTTCTTTTAGAGCTGGCCGGCTGGTTTCTTGCCTTATTTAAAGGTACATACTATGGGGGTGGAGTTCTTTTGGGACACTCTATTTAGTTTTTGTTGTGATAATATCATTTTGGGAATTTGGACCAGTGGTATAGCTTATAATTCAAAAATAAGAAATGTCATATTGTTATATAACAAAAAGAATGTTCCTTTCCAAAAATAATATATTTAAGTTAAACCAAAAGGGAGGAGCCTTTGAGTCACATGGTTGTAAGGATATATAAAGAATGACTTGTTCTCAGTTTATTAGATAGTCTGGTGAGGTTCAGACTTGTTCTTACCTCACAGTGTGTATTACACTAGTAGATTCTGGTGTTTTAAGACGTCGTGTTCAGCCTTGTATTATATGATTTTGTTTTCTTTTCTGTTTCGCCTGAAGTTCGGCTTTATTTTATTTTATATTATGGTAATAAAGATATTGGTGCACCTTCTACTGTGACAAGATGTCCTCCTTGTTAAAACCCACACCTCACACCTTGCAGTGGTAGCTGCGGCACTTCGGAGGATGGGGCAGTACGTGTTCCCATACTTGGACGACTGGCTCCTTACAGCACAGTCCAAGGACCAACTTCAAAGGTCCATTCGGGACACTTGTACTCTTTGTTCCAGAGTCTAGGTATCACCATCAGTGCCCCGAAATCATCTCTGACTCCATCCCAGAACCTACCCTTCATCAGGGCTCTTCTCGACACTGTAAGAGGCAGAGCCTTTCTACCACAGGACAGGGCCGCTCGGCTGCAGGTCCTAGCCAGACAAATCTCTTCAGCCTTAACGGTGTCAATCAGAACCCTGCTGCAGTTGCTTGGCCACATGGCTGTGTCCATCATCACAGTCCCCTTCGTGAGACTTCGGTTGAGGACAATTCAGTGGACTCTTCGAATCCAGTGGGACAATATAGACCTTCCGTTCTCCATCACCAGACCGGTTCGCCAAGAACTCCAGTGGTGGATGACATCACCTTCCTTGAAGGAAGGAGTGCCGCTCCAGAAGGAGGTACCAGATTAAGCCCTGACATCAGACGCCTCAAATATTGGTTTGGGGGGAGGGCGCACCTAGGCGTTCACAGGCCTCGGGGATCCTGGTCCATGAACGAGGAATCTCTCCATATCAGTGTTGTAGAAATGAGGGCCGTTCTCTACGCACTGCAGGCCTTGAACACGGTTCTCAAACCGGGAACCTCCTTGTGAAGACAGACATGTTGGTGGTGTGCTACATCAACAAACAGGGCAGCACTCACTCCTGTCCTTTTTGCAGAGAGGCAGTGAGAGTGTGGGATTGGGCCATATCCCGCCATCTTACGATCTCAGCGGTCCATGTCCCTGGAGTCCAGAATATCTTGGCAGATGCTCTCAGCAGAACATGATCGAAAGCACACGAGTGGTTGCTTCTACAATCGGTAGTCGATGACCTGTTCGTCAAAGGTGGGACACCAGAGCTGGACCTCTTAGTCTCCCCTACCAATCCAAAACTGCTCAGTTTCTGCTCGCTAGATCACGCGCCTGGTGTTTTCTGGCAAGTGTGTTGTCCCTCTCCTGGAAGGGGAGATTGCTCTATGCCTTCCCGCCATTTCTGCTTCTTCAGAGTGTCCTCCTTAAGGTGCAAACAGAAGGTGCAACAATGATCCTGGTGACACCACTATGGCCTCGACAAATCTGGTTTCCACTGTTGCAACAGTTAGCAGCGGAACCTCCAATCACTCTTCCGTTGAGCACGTTCTTGCTGTCCCAGAACAACAGGACCTTGGTCCACCCGAACCTGTGGTCCCTCCATCTTTTATTTTTAATTTTTTGTTGACCGGGTAAGTGCACTAGACAAATCCTGCCTATTTTCAGGCACGACCCGGGAGAGGGGGATACAGATGAATGCCAACTGACCTTGAACCAGATTAACTGTTGGTGGTATTTTCAGTGAATGAGGGAAATTTGGCCAGGACACCGGGGAAATTCCCCTACTCTTTTGATAAGTGCCATGGGATCTTTAACATCCACCTGAACTACCACCAATCCAGGCAGATGGGACCTCGGTTTAACGTCTCATCCGAAAGACGGCACCTCAGAAGAGCAGCACCCCTCTCATGCTGCACTACAGTGTCAGTACTGGGATACTAACCCAAGTGCCAGATGTGGGAACCGAACCCACAGCCCTCTGATCTCCTGGCCTCAGAGGCGAGTGTGCTACCTACTGAGCCACTGACACCACATTTACGTGCATGGCTCCTGAGGACCTGGTCAGGCTCCGCTTCAGAGTCTCTGATAAGGTTGCAAAAGTGCTTGTGGCAGCCAGAAAGCCTTCCACTAGAGCAACTTATTTATTTTTATTCATTTATTTAATATTTCGGAGAGACCTTTGAGCGTAAGCTCTTTTACAAAGGTTCCACGTCAGGGTGGACAAATAAGACAATACACATATACAGTGGTTACAGATGCCTGCTCATTGGCATACAAGAGCAATTACATGAGAGTTAGACAAATTGGAGAAAAAAAACAAAGTAATTATAACAGATTAAAAGCTATTTAAAAATGATTGCACTAGTTTCCCCACCCCTAGCGACCTCCAAAATCCGTTATTAGACTAAATCTGAGAAAACTGCTTAGGGGTTAAACACTTACTCAGATGGCAGCGGGCTGGGTGTCAGTGAAAAACAAGAGGGCAGGGTTTGAACCTACTTGCAGAGAGCGAGAGGTGGGGGGATAGTGGATCGGGGTGCTGTGGGGGGAGCAGCTCCAATAGGGCCATGTCGAGTAGGGGGTGGTGGGGGGGACAGGGAGAGGCATTCTCTATGTACTGTTAGAGCGGATCGAATAGCTTACTTACGCTCTTGGCTGGGCTGGAAAAGGAGGCAGGGTTTTCTAGGTAGCCCCAATTGGGTGCTACCTAGGGTGAGAGCCTGAAACTTTCAAGTGGTGCCTGAGCAGCAGGTACATTTTGAGCAAGACATGAGATGCTGTTTGAGGCCTGCTTTGAATTGAGACAGGCTGTTAGTTTGTAGTTTCATCAGGAGTTCATTTATCCAGAGGGGGGCCCGAAAGGCAAAAGCGTGCTGTCCTAGTGAGGTTCGGCGGAGTGGGATAGACAGTGCTCCATTCTTCCTCCCTCTGGTGATGTGAGATGTGGGAGAAGCCTCAAGCAGATTACCTACACAAGGTGGGTTTTTCCAAGGAGTGACTTCTTTGCCAGGAGGCAAGTTTGGTATTTGATCCTGTCTTTTAGGTTGAGCCAGTTTGTACGCTCATAGAGGGTACAAGTACGAGTATATTGATCCACGCACAGGGTGAGGCGGCATGCCTTATTCAGTGCGATTTGGACCCTTTTGAGGAGTGTATCAGAGGCAGCACCATTGACCACCAACCTGTAGTCAATTGTGGAGAGTATGGAGCTGGAGACAGAGGTTCAGAGTGCTTCCAGGGTGAGGGATTTCTTATGCCTATAGAGGACCCCAATCTTTGTGTTTACCGCTCTTATAAGGGTGGTGTGTATAAGTGAGTGAGTCATCAATGATGCCCCCAAGGTACTTGAACAAGTGTACCTGCTCATTCTGCTCACGAGCCTTATAAGTGATTTCGAGGGGAGTGTGCCTGCGCTTATGGTGAGGACTAGATAGAAGCATGGCCTTGGTTTTCTTGTAATTTAGTAGCAGCTTTTGCCTTCTGAACCAGTCCTCGAGTTTATTGAAGGTGTTCTCTAGTTCTGTTTGTATGGCAGCCTGGGAGGTGCTGCTGCTTAGCAGCACGGCATCGTCTGCATATAAGATAAGTTTGGAGCCGCAGGCCGTGGGTAGTTCATTTACAAATAGGCTGAAAAGTAGGGGCCCTAGAATTGATCCTTGGGGGACTCCTAGAAGTACATCTTTGGAGCTGGATAATGCCAAAAGTCCCTAAGAGCAAAAAAAAAAATGACTGACCAGAACGCCTGTTACTCTTTGTTCTGGACAAATAGTATCACATGGCGCGATGCACTTATGCCATGAAATGGAAACGCTTTTATCTATGGGCCACGGCTCGTAACATGGACCCTTTGGCCTGTCCATTAAACATCCTGCTAGAGTACCTGTTGTCCCTTTTGGAGTCAGACTTGGGCTACTCCTCAGTAAAAGTGCATTTGACCGCACTTTCTGCCTATCACACCCCTGTCCAGGGCAAAATGGTGGCACAGTTGGAGGTAACTCACACTTTCCTTAGGGGTATGCTCCACATAAAGCCTCCCATTAAGCACCCTTGTCCCCCTTGGGATCTTTGTTTGTTTTGGAGAAGTTGACCTTACCACCGTTTGAACCTGCCACGGATTGCGAGCTACGTTTCCACTCTTGGAAAACATTTTTGGTTGCTGTTACTTCTACTCGAAGGATTTCTGAGCTTCAGGCCCTGATGTTTAAAGAACCTTACTTGGTGTTCCACAAAGACAGGGTAGCTTTGCAAACCAATCTTAAGTTTCTACCCAAGGTGGTGTCCAAAATGACTTTGAATCAGGACGTCCAACTCCCTGTTTATTACTCTAATCACACAAACAGGGGTGAGGCACTTCTCCATACCTTGGATGTGCATCGTGCCTAGAGATACTGTTTGTCCAGAACAGAGAGTAACGGTCGTTCTGATCAGTTATTTTTTCATTTTATTTTTTTTTCTCTTAGGGCCCTTTGGGCTCCTGTGACCAAACAGACTCTGTCTAGATGGTTTGTGCACTGTATTTCAAACTGTTACCAAAAGTACAACAAATCCCTGCCTGGGCTGATATGGGGTCACTCCACAAGAGGTGTAGCAGCCTCTTTTGTCGCACTGAAGAATGTCTCGGCCTTGGACATCTGTGTGGCAGCTACTTGGCACACCGTCCACACCTTCATTCACCACTACAGTTTAGGCATTGCCTAAAGATGCAGAGCAGGCTTTGGGCTTGCTGTCCTACAGGGCCTCATCTCGTAGGGGATCTCTTCCTTCTTTCCCCTACTTCCCTACCATCCAAGTCGTTGTTTTTAGTTTATAAACTAAAAACAACGACTTGGGTGGTTGCCTCACCAGGTAAGGAAAAAGGTCCAGCTCCCCATACGACTTGCAGGGGAATCGGTTCTAACTGTGTTACCCACTGTAAGAGCTGACTCTTGAAGTAAGATAGTACAGTTACATAGGAACTTACCTTAACAGTAGATCTTCGAGAGAAGCTCCTGCAGCAGGTATACTTCCCACCCTCTTTCTCCCTTGGGATTTCCTGCCGCATGCGACCTCTTTCGCCAATAAGTCACCTGTTCCGTGGGGTATTGTCCTAGGTTCCCTAGATGGATCTCATTGTATCCGGATGCCGGAGTCTCCAGTGGATCATGAACTGGGGCATGCCGGGGACCGCCTCCCTTTATACCATGTGGGACGTCGGGACGGGCCAATATCTGGGGCGGTCCCCACCTGGTACTGCTGGCTAGAAGTTTGCTGTGGGGTCCTGTCGCCTGCCGGCTACAGTCCTAACTGTGTTACCTGCTGAAAGTGCTTCTCTTGAAGATCTACTGTTACGATAAGTTCCCACCTAACTGTACTTTATTAACTGCAGGTAGTGCAGGACACTTTTCAAAAGGGCAGTTATACAGGATTTAGGACGCTGTCCTACATGCTGGACCATCTGGGATCTAAGAATTCCGCTCCGGGCAGCATGGGCAGAGATTGCGCATCTCAAATCGCATATTCAGGAGGAAATATATTATAAGAACTGCCCGCCATTTCCCCAACATCCAACTGAAGCACCTCAACCGCAGAGGGTAGTTGGTCCAGGAGGTTGGCAGGTGGTTAGGAGGGGCAAATTGGGTGCGCCATCACTCAGTACTCACCAGTGTATCACCGCCACAAACCATATAAAAACTACAAACAGGTATCTGCCTCTATCTCCTAAATCAAGCAAAGGGGCAGAGGACACTGCAGCACAGGAGCTAGCGCTACTAAACTCACCCAAAACAGGGACAAAAGAAAAAAAAAAAAAAAAAGGAAATCCAAAACACCTGATCATAGGAGACTCAACTGATTTGAGGAGTTGATACCTACCTCCTACCGTAGGTAATGGTTAGATGTCTCCCAGGTACATCAGCATGGAGAGACACTGACTGTATTGCTAAAATCATGCAGGAAGCAGGAGAAAACATCAACGTCCTGGTACAGATAGGAACTATCTTGCCAACCTGTCAGTTGTGAAGACCAAGCAATACCTGACCAGGCTGGGAGACAAACTGTCATCCATTTCATCTGGCATCTCCTTCATGTATCCTGCCGGGGAGATGGATGGAAGGTTAGAGAAGGGGAGATAGGGAGGTAAACGAGCCTGGTTCCAGGAAAAAGGACACAGATTTGTAGGTAACTGGCAACAGTTTTGGGAGCGAAAGTTCTTTAAATTCGATGGACTGCATCTGACTAAGGAGGGAGTCAGTTCATTGGGGCAGAGGTTTGATGTCTTTGCAGAATATTTAAACTAGCAAATGGGGAGAGGGGTGCAGCACCAGATACATCGAATGGGAAGAACACCCTTCCCCTCCCAGCTAGTGATCAAGCAGGAGTTCAGCATGTTTATAGTTCATTTGCGTCACCAGGTAAGGAAAAAGGTCTAGCTCCTCATATGACTCGCACCGGAAATGCCAGACCTCGCCCAACAACTAATGCACCGAAATCTGGCCAATGGAAAATCATGTACACTAATGGCTGCAGTCTGGGAAATAAGATCCCAGACTTGGAGGCAACAATGACAGAGGCTAAACTGGACATAGTAGCCATTAGTGAGACATGGTTCACCACTAACCACACTTGGGAGACTTCAGTACCTGGCTATGTACTGTTCAGAAGAGACCAAGGTGCAAAAAGGGGGGAGGAGTGGCCCTTTGTCAGTGAAAATATCAAAGCTACAGAAATTCGGAATACACATAAGGAGCCAGAAGAACTGTGGGTCACCCTGGAAACAAGAAATGGGACAGCCATACAAGCTGGGGTTGTCTACAGGCCTCCAGACCAGGGGAAGGACTTAGGCACATTGCTGTTAGAAGATATATAAAACATGACAGCTAAGGGGGAGGTTCTGATAATGTTAGACTTCAACATGCCAGATACAGACTGGTCAATACCAGCAGGAACATCCACCAGAACTAGACACATAGTGGATTCTCTGCAAGTGGAGGGCCTCAAACAATTAGTACAACAACCCACAAGAGACAGGGCTATCCTGGATCTAGTACTGACTAACAGGGAAAGGATCGCAGATTTCCAGGTAGGTCACCTGGGGACCAGTGACCATCATATGGTATGGTTCAATTTGGCCACTAGAACTAAATCCTCCCATTCCAAGGCAAAAATATGGTACTTCAGAGGAGCTGACTTTGATAAGATGGCCAACAGAGTTAAGCTAGCCCTGGCAAGAATAAATACAGGCGAGGGGGTACAGGCAAAGTGGGCAAGCTTTAAGAATGCAATACTTGAAGCAACATCGCATTGTGTTAGGGAGAAAAGCAAGAGCAAAAGGAGGAGGAAACCACTTTGGTTCTCAAAAACAGTAGCAGAAAAGATCAGAGCCAAAAGCTTGTCCTTCAGAAAATATAAGGGAACGAAGCGGAACGAAGATGGGGAGGCATGCCAAACTTCCCTAAGGGAAGCAGGGAAAGCAGTAAGGTAGTCAAAGGCCCAAACCGAGGAACTTCTAGTGTGAACAGTAAAAGAAAGGGTCAAGACTTTCTATAGATACATTAGTGAAAAGAGAAAGTCCAGAGGAGGTATTGCTAAGATCAAAGGGGATAAGGGGGAATGTGTGGAGGATACATAGATACATAGACAGTGTCGGCAGATAAGGGCCTATGGCCCACCCAGTCTGCCCATTTGAGCTTGTAAGTTCAGTTTGTTTTCCTAGAAGTCTGTTGCCCCTTACCCCTGACCTTCAGAATTCCTTTATGTCTATCCCATGCATTCTTAAACCGTGATTGTTTCAGCCCCCACCACTGCCTTCTGGCAGGGTGTTCCACTGTCCACCACCCGCTCTGTGAAGAAATTCTTCTCATGTTTCCTCTGAACCGTCCTCCTCCAACTTCATCCCATGCCCTCTAGTCCTGGAACATCTTTTTCGCTTAAAATAGTGTATTCCTGCACCCTGTTCCTCCCTGTGAGATACTTGTATGTCTCTATCATATCCCCTCTCCCTCCCTCTCCTCCAGGGAGTACATGTTCAGTTCCTTCAACCTGTCTTCATAGGACTTGTGATACAATCCATGCACCATCTTTGTTGCCCTCCTCTGAACCTTCTCTACCCTGTCTGTGTCCTTACGTAGGCATGGTCTCCAGAACTGTACACTGTACTCCAGGTGGGGCCTCACTAGTGTCTTGTATAGCGGAATTATGACCTCCCTTTTCCTGCTGGTGATGCCCCTGCCTATACATCCCAGCATCCTATTTGCTTTACCTGCTGCCTTGTCACACTGTTTCTCTACCTTGAGGTCATCAGAGATGATAACCCCAAGATCCCTTTCCTGCTTGGTGCATGCTATATCCTTACCCCCCAACTGATATATTGAGGAGGACCAAGGAAAAGCATCTATTCTAAATAGATACTTCTGCTCAGTATTTACTAAGGAGAAGATAGGGCAGGGCCCACAGCTCAGCACCATGGACACGGGGGAGGGAGGTGTGCACAAGTCCCTTCACAAAAGAAAGGGTCCTACACGAACTCGTTAAGCTCAGGGTGGACAAGGCAATAGCACCTGATGGCGTACATCCCAGGGTACTAAAGAAGCTAAGGGTGGAGCTAGCAGAGCCATTAGCAGAACTGTTTAGTGAGCCTCTGAGCATGGGAGAGGTCCCAGAAGACTGGAGAAGGGCTCATGTGATCCCGTTCCACAAGAGTGGTGGCAGGGAACTACAGACCAGTCAGTCTTACCTCAGTAGTGGGCAATATTATGGAGGCACTTCTTAAGGAAAAAATAGTGCAACACCTGGAATCCGTAGGAGCACAGGATCCAAGACAGCATAGGTTTACAACAGGAAGGTCCTTTCAAACTAATCTCATAGATTTCTTTGACTGGGTGACCACAGTGGTGGATCAAGGGGAAGCAGTTGATGTCACCTACTTTGACTTCAGCAAAGCTTTCGATACTGTTCCACATAGAAGATAGATTAATAAGCTGGGTAGGCTCAGGGTGGGTCAGAGGTTGGTCAACTGGGTGGCAAACTGGTTGGCGGGCAGAAAACAGAGAGTAGTGGTAAACAGTATACAGTCAGAAGAGATGCAAGTCACAAGTGGGGTTCCTCAGGATCAGTCCTGGGGCCAGTCCTCTTCAATATCTTCATCAGTGACATTGCAGATGGACTGGAGGGTAAGATTTGCCTGTTTGCAGATGACATTAAGATCTGCAACAGAGTAGATGATCCAGATGGGGTGGGCAGAATGAGACGAGATCTGGAAAAACTGACAAAATGGTCGGAAGAGTGGCAACTGGGGTTTAATGCAAAGAAGTGCAAGACCATGCACATAGGGAAGAGAAACCCTGAAGCTACCTATAGGTTGGTAGGGGAGTTGTTGGCAATCACAAGGGAAGAAAGAGACTTGGGCATCATCATCACAGATGACTTGAAATCATCCAAGCAGACCCCTAAAGCAGTAGGTAAGGCTAGAGGGATGTTGGGTTGTATTAGTAGGAGTGTATCTCAAGTTGTAAGAGGGAGGTAATAATCCCTCTTTACAAGACACTGGTTAGACCCCATCTGGAGTACTGCGTGCAGTACTGGAGGCCGCACCTGCACAAGGACATTTACAAAATGGAGGCAGTCCAGAGAAGGGCAATCAAAATGGTGCAGGAACTGCATCAGAAAACATGAGGACAGATTAGCGGAGCTCAATATGTATACCCTAGACTAGAGCAAAGGAGGGAGAGAGGTGATATGATCGAAACATTCAGACGTCTTAAGGGCATTAACAAGGTGAAAAAATCTTAACATGTTTCAATATAAGAAAAATAGGACACGAGGACACAGCATGAGATTAGAGGGAGGTCAATTAAGGGGTAATGTGAGGAAGTTCTTTTTCACGGAAAGGGTGGTGGATGCATGGAACGGCCTACCTCAGGAAGTGGTGGATATGAATACAGTGCAGCGCTTCAAACAGGCATGGGATAGGCATAAGGGAGCAATACAGAGGAGTATGAATATATAGGCCATTGACAGAGTAAAGGCCCATGGCACATTCATAAGGTCGAAAAAATGGGCAGACTGGATGGGCCTTTTAGTCCTTATCTGCCATCAACTTCTATGTTTCTGTCAGGAGAGGGACCAGATGGGTGTCCACTGTTGCCACTTCTCTTCGCTTTCAGCATGGAGCCTCTGGTGGAGTCCTTTCGCACCAACCCAGAGATTAGGGGAATAAAGATAGGACAGGTGGAGAACTGCATATCTATGTATGCAGATGACACCCTCCTATACTTACAAGACCTGGCCATGACACTTCCAAAAGCAATGGCCCTGCTAGACGAATATGGATCAATCTCAGGATTTAAAATCAATGAAACTAAATCTGAAATCCTATCTCTAGGGGCCCCTATTCCAGAGCGGATCAGACAGATTACTAAACTGCGATGGGCTTCCAAGGGATTCAGATATTTAGGGGTACAGATCACAGCAGACCTGTCAAAGCTCTACAGAGCAAATCTCTTTAGCCTTCTAGTGGACATTAAAAAGGACTGTGCCAGATGGGCAGTACTACCACTAACAGAGGGTGGTGGATTACCTGGAGGAGAGTGGGTTGCAGGACAGCAGGCACCATGGCTTCATGAAGGGGAAGTCTTGCCAGACAAACCTAATTCAGTTCTTTGATTGGGTGACTCAGGTGATAGGCCAAGTCCACTGCCCCCCATGGTCAATCTGGACTTCAGTAAGGCCTTTGACACCGTCCCCCATAGGAGGCTGGTGAGCAAGATGGAAAGCCTGGGGTTGAGTGGGAAAATAACAGTCTGGGTGGAGGCCTGGCTGTTGGGAAGAACCCAGAGGGTGGTGCTAAATGGGCTGCAGTGTGAGACAGCAAGGGTGAAGAGTGGAGTGCCACAGGGGTCAGTTTTGGGTCCGCTTCTCTTCAGTATCTTCATCAGTGATATTGCTGAGGGTTTAAGGGGGAAGGTGTGCCTATTTGCTGATGCTACAAGAATATGCAATAGGGTGGACACCCGGGGGGTTGGAGGACATGAGGGAGGACTTAGACGCTTGAAAAATGGTCTGGGATGTGGCAGCTGAAATTTATTGCCAAGAAGTGTGCTGTGATGCACATGGGGAGTAGGAACAGAAGAGCAGGGTGCACTGTAGGTGGGGAGGAAATTAAAGTAACAGAAGAGGAGAGAGATCTGGAGATCATAGTCTCCTCAAACCTTAAGGTAGGAATCCAATGTAGCAGGGCAGCAGGAAAGGCCAGTGGAATGTTGGCATGCATATGCAGGGGCATTACTAGCAGAAAGAGGGAGGTAATAATTCCTCTTTGCAAAGCCATGATGAGGCTGCACCTGGAATATGGGGTTCAGTTCTGGAGGCCACATCTCCGCAAGGATATAGATGCATTGGAGAGGGTTCAGAGAAGGGCAACCAAGATGGTGCAGGGTATGCAGGGAAAGTCATATGAGCAGAGGTGTAAGGAGCTGGAGCTGTACACGCTGGAGACGAGGGAAAGGGGAGACATGATTAAAACTTTTAAATATATAAAGAGGATCAATAAAGTGGGAGAAGAGAGTTTACTTAAGAGGAAGGGGGGTCAAAACTGGAGGGCACAACCTCAGACAAATGGTACAGAGGCCATATGAGAGGGCGTTTCATCACGGAGAGGGTGGCGGACCCTGGAACAGACTACCAGACAGAGTGGTGGGGGCTAAATTGGTGAAAGAATTGAAGAGGGCATGGGACAAGCATATGGGGCTGAGTATCGGGGGATGGTGGCTGGCAGGAGGGAGGTGTGGGGGATAAAGGCAGACTAGAAAGGGTCTGTGGTCTTTCTGCGTCAAGCTCTATGATTGCTCAGGAGAGCTGAGACTTTAAGGATGAACATTTTCTCAAGGCTGCATTTTCTGTTTGATGCCGTTCTTATTTGCCTTCCAAAGCCCTTCTGGGCTACACCAATGCAACAGTCAAATTTATATTGGGGGGGAGAAGAAACCACGAGTGAAATGGTCTATGTGTTTTGAAAAAGGTGTGGGGGGGGGGATAGGGATCCCAAATATTAAGGGATACTACAGAGCTGCCCAATTGCAGTACATACAGGCATATAGTGACTCAGGCTCACACCTGGCTTGGGCACGGATGCAGCGGAGCATGTTGGGTCCTAAGGGACTAGCTGAGTTGGTATTCAATAAAAGGGAGATTAGGATTGTAACTGCTCTGCCCAGTCTGTGGTTGAAGACCTTGTTGAAAGCTTGGAGAGAAACATTGCAAAAGCCTTAAAATAAAAGATGGAATCAATAACTTTATCCATATCACGGCCAGTAGAGATTTTGCGCCAGCATGGGACAACCCCATTTTTACCAAATGGAAAAGGCTGGGCTTGGGGAGGATGGGTTAGCTCTGTAGTGAGGGCACCATAAAAAGTTACCAAAAATTGCAAAGGGAATTTGGTTTGCCACACAAGTACTTCTTCTGCTACCTACAGGTACTACACTACCTCGTAGCTGGAGGCAAAGTGGACCTGTGTGGACAGGGGGAGCCTAATCCATGGTGAGCTATTGCTTTAAACTGGAGGGGGGGGATTAAGAAGGACCACCTTGTTTCTAAATTATGTAAATTAGGCAAAACAGAAGACATCCCAAGTAGAGAGGCTGCCCAGCACAAGTAGGAGGAGGAGATAGACCTATCCCAGCATTTCATTAGGATATAATGTGGGAACAGGCTCGGAAGACGACAGCATCACCATCCTGGAGGGAATTTAGGTGGTAGGTGCTGATTTGTTATTTCAGGACCCCCACTATAGCAAAACACTATGGAAGGTTCTGTACAGGTAAGTGTTGGAGGGGTTGTGATCAAACAGGGACACACAAACATATTTTTGGGGGTTGTCCCAAACTCTAGTAATATTGGGATGAGGTAACTGACAATAGGAGCCATACTCTAGGTGTAGATCTCGAAGCAGTGCGAGGTGCTGGTGTTGGGGGGAGGGGGGACCCCATCGATAATTCACACCCCAGGGCAGAAGTACTTGTTCCGTGTTCTGATAGTTGCAGCCTGTAAAGCAGTTACCAGAAAATGGTTGTCAGATCAGCCCCCAACAGTAGCACAATGGTTGGATGACTGCAGACAAATAAATCACATGGAGAAACTTGCAGCACAACTTCGCCTGCAGATGGAGAAATTCAAAGCACGATGGCTCCCCCATCATGAGTTTCTAAGCAAAACTGAATGCACCCCTGTGCTGGAACTTCTGGCAAGGGAAACACTTGGGGACTGATGATTGGAATAAACTCTGCTTCATGTGAAGCCAAATCAAATAGCAGAGGTGATTACGCCTGTATACCATAAAGGGCAGCCTTGGGGTGCTGGCCAGGCTCAGGCTCATTTGAAGAATTCAAACAGGATAAATGAATTCCACAGGACACAGCATCATATGTTATGTTATTTAAGATTACCACTCCATGGTTGGGTGGGAGTTAGTTAATTGATTTATTTTTTTGTTTGTTGATGTTATTTATAAGTGTAACATGGTAAATTTCATGTAAGTTTAATAGAAGGAATGTATTAAATGCAGTTTTCAATAAAATTACAATTTCAAAAGGCACCCACTCTACTGAACAACAGCAAAAATTAGATACCTGTATATTAATCTCAGAGCTCTGGGACTTCAGGAAAGAAGCCTGCCCTACCACATCAGTGTGCTGCGGACTGATGTAGACAAAATCACCAAGCATCAGGATAAGATGGATGATCAGCTTACCAAAGCAGATAGCAGGATGGATGTTACTAAGGCTGCACTTGTCAAGTTTCACCAGGTAATCAAGGCCCTGCAGGATAGAGCAGAGGACGCCGAAAGCAGGAGTTGTGGTAGTAATCTTCAGTTGCATGGAATCCCCAAGGGAAGTGAGGGAGAAAGCATAGGGATATTCCAGCAGGACATCTTCCATACTGTGCTTGATTTTCCAGAGGACCACACATCTGAAATATAGCAGGAGCATAGGGCCCTGGGCCCTACCTTGTCGACTGCCAGCCTATGCTCAGTCATAGTCCAGTTTCTAAGATACCCAGACAAACAAGACATCCTGCAGACTGCATGGCAGAAAAAGGAAGTGCTCTATCAGAATATACACATATACTTGGACAAAGACTACCCTGCTAGCATGCAAAAATGAAGACGCACCTACACCCCCCCCCCAAGGAAAGTACTGAAAACCCCAAACATCCATTTTCAGACCCCTTACCCTCAAGCATGATAATCTTTTTTCATGAGGGTAAACAGACATTCTACACAGCTGAAGCTGTAGCTAAGGAATTGGAAGCCAGGGGACCGATTGTTTTCCTGCCACCCTCTAAACCACCATCATGCACATTAGCAGGGAAATGGACACATCAGCTATGGAAAACTGTTCAAAACAGAGTCTCCAAAAACGGTACAGTCACAGGAGATGATGCAGCAAATCATAATCCATCTGGGAGGAGCAGCACAGAATCCCAGCACTCAGTCTTCTTAATGGGCCCTCGAGAAGGACTTTGGCCTGTAGATGCGAACTGTTGATCTATAATGTCTCACTCATCTGGTGCGTGCCCATTCTTCCCTTCTTGGTTATCCGTGAGTTCCCTGGTATCTCAGGCTGTCACCCCTGCGGGGTGGTGGTGGGGTGATTAGTTTGTGCCTGCCAACATACTGCCACAGTCTGGGGGTCTCACCTAGTCCCGGGGCTGTAAGTGGCATAGACCTGAGTCATGAGTGAGTTGGGGGGGGTGAGCCCTCGTCCTAATGATGACAACTCGGTTGGATTACCAGTACACTTACTGCTGTAAGCCATGACAGAAGTAGCTTGGAGCTCTGGGCTCCGACTTACCCAGAGACCAGCCAGAGCCTACACACCACTGCAGACTGAACCAGCATGGTCACAGGGGCCTGGGAGAGGAATAGGAGTTAACCCTGCCCATGGTCCCTCTTACATCCCAAGGTCTACTTGATTCATAACACTAGACTGGAGGTGGGAGCAGGTGCAGATGAGACTGTGGCGGCTTGTTTGCTGTAGCCTGCCTCTCGTCCCTCCCCACCATTCTATTAGCAATCTTACCACCTGTCGAGTGGAACATGGATCTCTCATGAACTGACCCCCCCCACCCCATAGGAGGGAAGATCGTCCATGGCATAGAAGTAATATACCTGGATCGAAGTGGTGTCAGGAACACGTGGTGGTGGGGGGGGTGGGTCAACTCTCCTACTTCAGTAACTGAGTTTAATAGGCTGCCCTGGGTGGGGGGAGGCATGAGCTGAGAGGTCCTGTCACATACAGAAGAAGGAGGAGAGAGGGGGACTCCTATGGTAGGTTGAACCTGGACATCTGCAGGTGTTAATGAAACTGGACATGGAACAGGTGTTAATGAAACTGGACATGGAACAGGTGTTAATGAAACTGGACATCTGCAGGTGTTAATGAAACTGGGCATGGAACAGGTGTTAATGAAACTGGACATCTGCAGGTGTTAATGAAACTGGACATGGAACAGGTGTTAATGAAACTGGGCATGGAACAGGTGTTAATGAAGCTGGACATCTGCAGGTGTTAATGAAACTGGACATGGAACAGGTGTTAATGAAACTGGACATCTGCAGGTGTTAATGAAACTGGACATCTGCAGGTGTTAATGAAACTGGGCATGGAACAGGTGTTAATGAAGCTGGACATCTGCAGGTGTTAATGAAACTGGACATGGAACAGGTGTTAATGAAACTGGACATCTGCAGGTGTTAATGAAACTGGGCATGGAACAGGTGTTAATGAAACTGGACATCTGCAGGTGTTAATGAAACTGGACATGGAACAGGTGTTAATGAAACTGGACATCTGCAGGTGTTAATGAAACTGGACATGGAACAGGTGTTAATGAAACTGGACATCTGCAGGTGTTAATGAAACTGGACATGGAACAGGTGTTAATGAAACTGGACATCTGCAGGTGTTAATGAAACTGGACATGGAACAGGTGTTAATGAAACTGGGCATGGAACAGGATTTCATAGAACGTTTCTTCCACCTCCGCAGTTTGGATTAATTCACAAGGCTTGGATGTTAAAAACCTCTGAATGACACTGCAGTCTGTGGGGAAGAAACACTCCTCCTCACACTAGAGAACTGTCTGTTTTAACACACAGCATGTGTTCAGAGTATGGCCTCCTGATCCCTGCTATGAACTTACTGACTAGCTTATGAACATTGTAGCCCTTGAAAGCCCACTCAGGACTCAATGAACACAAAAGTGAGGTGAAGAGGGGTGGACATACATACTTAACTGCTGGACTGTAGCAGACGGCCGTTGCTGGACACTGGGCCGCTATACTTGAGTTGGAAAAATGGTAACCATGTGGACCCAACATTCTCTCCCCCAAGCCTGCCGGTAATAGCTGCTGATGGGCTGAGTTGATACTGGAGTATAAGGGGATTTATGAATCCCAGCTTGGGTGGTTCCTGAAATCCTCCCAGGAATAGATGGTACCTACAGCAACCCAGAGGGTCCGCCCAGGGATTCTCCTGAAGAGGTAATGGGAAGTAATCATTTTTGAGAGGCCTCCTAGAAGGGAACCATTTGGCACAGTAACTCCTGATTCAGAAACCGTTCCACTTGTATAGCCAGGTACATTTACTTAACACTGATTGGGATGGGAAGACATGACGTCAAATCCATAATGCTTTTCTCACACGGTACGCTGTGGGAGGCCCCTCTCATTGAGGCAGTTCCCCCGTGCAACCTCCATCAGCTGCCATAGGACCCGACTTCCTGGGCTTCACCCTTGAAAGCCTAGTTGCCAGAGTTTCTAGTTCTGCCCTGTTTTGGGCATTGGTTTCTTCACCCATCTAGTTGGTGAGGACACATTGTTATACTGTACCTCCAACAGTTCCTAAGGAGGAGTTTTTTTTTTTTCACTGGTTACGGATTCAGTTGCTTTGGTTTTCAGCCCCCAGGTTCTCTCCATCACTCTTGTTAAAGAGAAGAAATGGATCTGTTAAATGTTATTGCACTTTGGATAGCGGATCGGGGGAGGAATCGGGGCACCAGGCACTGGATGGGTAGTATGAATTTACAGTTATATTCTTTAAATGTTAATGGACTCACCAGTCCTGTAAAATGATCAGAAATTCTCACTCAAATTAGAAAGATGAAACTGGATGTACTATATATGTAGAAGATTAATCTCTCAAATCTCAGAATGTTAAGCTCATAAAATTTGAAATGGCTGCGGTATACTATCCTTCTGGGGCAGATACCTCCATGATTACGTAATCCGCAACTTTTAGACCACATAGTGACCCACACATGTGGAATTTTGCTACTTACAGGGGAATTTTAATATAATCCCTAATACCAGCTGGGATACTTCCAATCCCAGGCCCACCAGACAGCCTCCTGCACATAAAGTGCTCTGCCACTTCATCCAGGAGGTGGAATACCCAGACACATGGTGGTTCCTTCACCCATGAACAGGGAGTTTTTCTGATTACTCAGCAATCCATAGCACTTACTCAAGAATTGATCAGTGTTACACACATATAATGTATGGTAGAATGGTGTTATAGGTAGAAATCTACCTTTTTATAACAACGTTTTACCATTGATGTGACGTCGCAGTGTTGTTAACCCATCGACGGTATGTCACATCGATGGGTTAACAACCGGGAACAGGCTGTGCATGCGTGCAACTTGACTAGGCGGCCATGAAACTGCCGCGGGGTGAGAGCATGACCCAGAGCAGTGCGGCGGTGGCACAAAAAAAACTGCAGTAAGGAGCTGCTTTCTCATTTTTTAAACATAAACGGTACCATAACTATAAAATATAATGTATGGTACATCGATTGTCAGCCAGTTTTTTTAACCCATCTTGAGGTTGCCATGGCTACGTAAACCTCTCGCGCTTCACTCTCTAGATTTACATAGTCACCTTGGCAACCTCTTGACTGTTAACAAACTGGTTAACAGTCTATGACCTTACATCATCCTCTATATGCAATACCTGCCTTTGCTTGCAGACTGTAGGATGGGAGACATCTTACTTTCTGATCATGTTCCAGTTCAGAACTGTTTGAATCTGGACCTTGAGAGGAAAAACATGAGATGGCGTCTCAATCCCTGTTTTTTAAAATCCCAAGAATTCTGCATGTTCCCCCAGGAACAGACAGAGGAAAATGTCAGCGATAATGCACTTACAGCACCCACCACGGCCATCGGCTGGGATACGGTAAAAACAGTTCTGCAAAGCAAAATCATACAATACACCTCCCGTCAAAAATGGGTTAGGTAGGAAAGGCAATGGCAGTTGCAGGATACACTCCACTTTTTACAACTGACCCACCAACAGGCTGACCATTTGTTGCTTCCACAAATGACCAAGGTGAAGGCTGGGCTGGACTCTGTGTCTGCAGCAGTGAGAGAGTATGTTGATGTTCTTGAGGCAGAAATATTATGAGGTGGGGGAAAAGGCCTCCTGTCCTGTCAGTTGGGAAAGCAGCACCAAATCTCCATGATTTCTGCGGTGGTGCACCCTACTGCTGAAGCTAGGCACACCAGACTCTCAGATATCACAAAAGCTTTTGGAACTATCACCAAGGCCTGTATACCCTAGAGGAAATAGTCTCCAGACAGAAGTGGAGGCTTTCCTCTCTTGACTCACCCTTCCTTAGCTAACTCGGGAAAAGAGAGAGTGGTTGCTCTTCCCTGTTATGACAAGAGTAGGTAGAAGGGGTGGTGAGGGATTCTTAAGATGCAAAAAGCCCTGCGGCCTAATGGCTTCGGTGCCGATTACTGTACAGCCACTAAATAATATATCCTGGGGCCCTTTTTCTGGGCCATGAATGAGGTTCTGTAGGGGGCTGTCCCATCCCAAGCATCTGCTGCTATATCGATTATCCCAAAAACTGGGAGAAATGCCCTTACTGTGCCTCGTACTGACCAATTTAAGTGCCCAGTGCCGATTACAAGTATTTCATGTCAGTATTAGCCAAGAGGATAGAAAGGTTGCTCCTGGATGAAATCGAACCGAATCAAATGTGATTTTTACAGTTTAGTACCACCACGGATAACATCAGGCACACTCTCCATATAGTGCACCAGATGAGGATGTTTCCACACCCCTCTGCCATCCTGAGTCTTGATGCAGAGGAGCGTTTGCTCGGGTCTCCATTCCTTTTCTCAGTACCAGGATGGCTGGGATTCCCAGTCCCCTTCATAACTCTTGCAGGCACTGTATGCATCATGCCAAGCTGCAGTCAAGGTAAATGATCTTCATTCTCTTGAATTTCGCCTGTACAGGGGAACACGGCATGGTTACCCGATGCTCCCCTTATTATTTGATACATATCCCTGACACAAGCCATTTGTAAACTACAGTACTTATACCAGTTTATGGAGTGTTCTACTCTCAAAGCTTTCACGGAGCTCCAAACTACTTACGGACTCCAGCAGAATATGTTCTTTCGCTACTTACAAACTAGACCTTACTTTCTCTCCCTTCATATAGGTGCGAATACACCCTGGCTATACTGACCTTCTTTATCTCATTTTTGAAGTCTGGTACAACTACTGATGTGATTTCACAGATATACCAAGCCCCTGTGGTCTCAGTGAGCAATACCACATGAGAGATCGCAGGGAAGTGGGAGGAAGACTTAAGCTCTCCTATTACAGAAGACATTTCGGCATCAGCCTGTCAGGCAACCTCTTGAGTAACAAGCCCCTATGTATGGAGAGCATATGCATGGAAGCAGTTAATATATAGAATAAAGTATGGGTCGGGGTGTGTAACGAGATTTTACACACTCCCCGAGTTGTGGGATGCTACATAAACCCCGAGGCGGCCAGAGGTTTGTGAAAAAGCATCCCACGACGAAAAGGTGGTAAAAACGAGTTTGACACCCCGAACATCTATTTTTTATTTTATATAATTGCCGGTTTGCCTTTTTTTGCCTCAGCAATTATATAAAATAAAGAGGTCTGTGTCTCCTGTCAGGGTATGCCACGGTTGGTCCTTTTATCATGTGCCGAGATTTTTATATTTTAAATTGTCCCCCGATTTCTTCACGCCTTTCTGTGCAGGGTATAACGGAAGAAAAGAAGAGGACTTACCACCGAGTTGTTCTGGCGGTTCGGTTTTGGTAACACGGAAGCGAGGAGTGTTCATGGCTGGTAGCGCTGCTGCGTGAGCATGCGCAGAGGAAGGGAAATCGTGCGCGTGTTTGCCGTTATAAACGCTCCTTTATAACGGCAAATCACGCCACGGTTTCCCTATGGGAAAAAGGCAGAGCCAGTAATTATAAGATTTTTCCGTACTCTGGTAATTACGGCACATTGTTCAACCCAAAGGGATTCCTCATGTTGGAGACACTGTGGAGAGCTCAGTCACTTACGCCCATGTAATTGGATGCCCAGCTCTACACATCTTCTTGGACTTGGACACTCTGGAGGCAGAGGCACTCTAATCTAAAGCAGTTCCCATGACCCCCCCAGGTGTATTTGCCACTACAGCTCCTGAGGGGGCTTAGAGACCCACACATGAGATATCTATTACGTATTCTACTCACTACAGCTAAGATAGCAACCACCGAGCTATGGTTTACACAACAGGTACCAGATCTGACAATGTGGAAAGACATAGTGTCAGATTTATAAAATGGAAAAAATTTTTTTTTTATAAAGCATATTTTATTAATTTTCTGACGTAGATATACAGACAACAACAAAACATTTCAACAACAGACAAACTATAAACAATAACCTAAACAAAGAAGTCCCCCCCGCCCTCAACCATCCTTCTCCTCCCCGTGGAGTTCATTATCTAGTACATACTATAAGTCATGCTACTAACTGACCATTGGAAAAAGAAAGTTGTTCATTTGGTGCAATCTAGCTAGGGAAGGATTGCTTCAAGGGTACCCCATCTATGTTGATATTTTGACATTCTCTGGTTAGAGATGCTACCATCTTTTCTATTCGTAAGACAGATAACAGTTCCTTTTGCCATTCTTTTTTGTTGTTTTTTTCCATATAAATTTTTTCCTCTGGCGGAGCTGGCAGACGGCTCTGCCCCTCCCTCGGAGAGGTCCGCTCTCCAGCCCCGACTCTCCCACCAGTTCTCCATGGGTTACTCCCCCCACCTTCTGTGACAGGGCGAAGGACATCATCTTTTCCCCCCTTCCCCGGAGACTAACCTCCAGACTCAGGAGGGCCAGTGTGGATGCTGCTGGGTCATCATGGAGCCTACCAACTCCATTTTCCACTTTTGTCCCCTCGCTGCGGTTGCTTGGACGCGTGTGGATGCAAGCGCACACAACGATGCACGACATCCTCCCTAGTCTAACTGCTCTTGTCTGCACTACCCTTGGGTCTCCACCCAGGGGCAGCCCTGCAGCGGGTGCGACTGAGTCCCCACCTGGGAGAGGAGAGCTGCCACGTGGCTGCTCAATCCATCTTTTGGTGCCCCCACCAACCCCCCGACTACCCAGGCTTGTTCCCGAACCTGGTTGGCTGGCATGGCGTGAGGTATGGCATCCAGCACCTCAGCCTTCAGCGCCACTGGTCTGGCTTCCTTGTTCCATTCTAAAAGAGAGGGGTTACTTGGTTCATCCAGTACTGCAAAATAAGTTTCTTAACCACAAATAACTATTAGGGTAAAGTGATATTTACTGCTTACCGCTAATTGCTGTACATTAAGATCCTTTGTAAAGGGACCCTCTAGACCAAGAACTGGATCTAGAATTGCTTGAACTGCTTTCCATAAATGTTGGGAGTGAGAACACTCCCACAGTATATAGCGCAGGGTGCCAACTCTCTTACCACATCTAGTAGATAGGGGAGACTCTAAAAGACCCCAGTGGTGTAGTTTCTCAGGAGTATAATAAATATTTTGTAGTATTTTAAACTGCAGTAACCGATTATCATTTAAAGTAATGTATTTGTAATAGTCTTGTCAAATTTCCTCCCATTGAGCGGGGATAAGGTCCTTTCCCAGAGTTGTAGGCCAGTAGCCAGAGGGAGAGCCATATCGTGAGGAAGTAGAAGGCATGCCGCTGATTAGCAAACTCTCCCAGTTCCTGCAGAGAAAGGGCGGCTCTGAAAGGGCCATCCATTTCCCTAAAGCAATCGCCAGCAAAAGGTGTACCTGTACGAAGGGAAAGATATCCCTACTGGTTACATGATACAAGTCTTGAAATTGGGAGAAATTAATTAATTTGCCTCCAGAGGGAAAATGGGAGACCATGACCCCCCACCCCACCCCATACACCCAGTCTTGTTTATAGACTGTCTTCCCCTATTTTAAAGTTAGGATTATGCCATACAGTTTGATCTCGTAATCGACTAAAGAGTACGTAAGCACTTGACATAATTGACTGTATATAGATATTGAAATCCCGATTGGTGACTGGGTCTGTCCCCTAGGCAATTTATTATTTGAGATATATAATGGGGCAAGTGGGTCAATACCATGGGCTGCGTATATATCCCTCTCAATCGTAATCCATTGTAAAGTATAAGAAATCTAAGATCTTCCTGGACCAAAAGTCTCCACCACTCATTCACACTAATGGGACTATGCCGGAGGTGCTAGGACCCACAAACCAAAATCTTCAGGAGGGCGGTGCGGGAGATAGGACCAGCGCATGCTGCGATGCTGTGAGACTAGCTCCACACTGTATAGGTTATCTCAATGTTGGCCCTCCAACCACCTCAGTTCCTTTTCTCCCGTCGAGTGCATTTCAATGACAATGTCGCTTGCCTGCCAGGAGTCAAGTCTTCGTCTATGCGACAGCAGCTACAGCTGTTCAGTATTTGTTTAACTTGCCATTTTTAGTGTTCTTTTCTTATTTTAAAAAAAGCAGAAGATGAAGAAATTCTCGGCCTGCCATCAACGGAGTCGAACTTAGACGGCAGCAGTGACAGTAGGGAGACTTCATTTGAAAGCTGTGATGGCAGTGGGGCTGTGTCCGGTTCGCCGCCCTTTGCGGAAGGGGGGGTCCAACCACAGGCAGTCCAGTGTTCGCGGGGAGGACATTCCGACTGAAGCACAAACGTAGCAGTTCCGGCCTCCGGGACCTGGCTCCGCTTGACCTTGAGCTCTTCTTCCTCCTGTCTGTGGAAGAAGTATCAGTATTGCTCATGATGCCCTCTGGTACGTCTGCCTGGGGATCGTCGGTGGAGAGTGGTAGGCCTGAACCGACTCCGGTGGGTTCCTCTGTGGCTCCGTTCTTAACGGCCACGATCTTAGACACCAGATCCAGTCTCTGTCTTTGATGGGGTTCCGGCGAGCAGTTTCACCTCTGGGCTGCTCTTTTAGAACAGGGGGTACAGCGTCTGCCCAGTTGTCCAGGCCAGTGGACCAGGTTCCGGGGCCTTTGAGCCTCAGAGCAGCTGGGTCACGGCTGTGTCAGTTGGGCCAGGATGTGGGTGGTGCCCTCTCTGGTGCCTATGCCATCGACGCCGACTCCTTGTCTGGATGAGTCTCTCCCTATTCTACTTTGTTGAAGACGCAGCAGATGACTTATTTTATGGGCTGGAATGCAAACTTTCTGTATCAGTGTGATGGAAGATCTTCTTTCCAGTTCTTTTTCCTCAGGGATATGGGGTCCACCATAACATTTCAGTCTTCATCTGTGGACTAAAGCAGACTTCTACCTACATCTTGAGTTCCTACATTCCTCAATACGAGTACGCCCTGTGGAACACATTCAGTGCAATGATTGAGAGCCTCCCGGAATCTAACGTTCCATTGCTAGGGGCTTATAGCCCAATAATCAGCTGAAAGCTTTTATGGACGCCTACGACTCTGCCTCTAGGGCAGCTGCTGCTGGCAGCAAATGGTTAACGTCTCCTTGACAGTGCTCATCTGTTTGGCCCTCGGGTTGAGTTCTGGACAATACAGCTGCCATTTAAACAACAGGCGGTGCCTGCTGCCTCTCAGAGGGACAGGACCTTCAACATTCTTGTACAGGCAGTCCTTTCAAGGTAAAGGCCTAGGTGCCTTTATCAGGAACCAACCCAGTAGAGGACACATGGCCCCAAAGTGCCCTGTACCAACCTCTGTGGATCCATCCCTGGTCCCAACCCAGCTGTCTGAGGCGGACGCCTCTTGGCCGTAAGAGGGGCATCTAATTTAGTTTTACAGCCAGTGGGAGTCCATTACAGCGGACATGTGGGTCATCAGGATTATCCGAGAGGGATACTCTCCCAATTTTGCAGATTTCCCCAGACCTTCCACCCAGATGGCAGCCCAGTCTGTCCGCCTCTCAGTCACGCTCTCTTGCTTCTGAGATATGGGGCCTCTGCGGGAACTGGGCAGTAGAAGTTGTTCCACAGTGGAACAGAGCACACCTTCCTGTTTCCATTGCTTCTGATCTGGTTCCAAGATAACAGGCAGCATGCGCCATTTGTCGGCCTTGGAAGGTTAAACAAGTACCTGTTCAGGGAGGAGTTAACTAAAACCTCTGCGTTCAAGTATTCACTTTCTGGACATTTGGCTCTAGCTAGCCCATCCAGGCAAGAGACACAGGAGGCAGTTGCCAGAGCTTCAGTTGTTCTCTTCAGGGGTCTATTTCAGAGAAGGTGCCAGTTCAGCTCCAGCAGCTCCTCTTCTTAGGAGCCCTCCTGGATACCTCTAGGGCATCGTTTTTCATTCCAGAGGATGGGAAAACATCTTCAGATGGCTCATTGCATCATGAAAACGACTCTTCGGGCCTCTTTCGGCTGAGCCGGTGCTGGGACTCGGGGTCCCCGCACAAGCAGTGGTCTCCACTGTGCATCCGCAATCCTCTGTTCAAACTGACGGAGCCTCGAGCAAAATCTCTCGGGGGGGCAGTTCAGTGTCAAGACCGCCATATTCAGGTGTAGAGCCAGAAGGAACCTCATCTTTTTATAAAATTCTTAGAGATGAGAGCTATCTTATAAACAAAGTCCTGAAAGATGCCCTCTGCCACAAAGTGATCCTGCTTCGGTCGGACGACAGAGCTGTGATGTATTACATCAGCAAGCAGGGTGGGGTGCCTTCCCACCCTCTCTGTAGGAAGGCCGTGAGGTTGTGACAGTGGTACCTCGAGCACGATGCGTCAGTTCAGATTTCGTGCAGTCGCTATCTGCGAGTGGGGCAGTTTGGACCTGCTCCTTTTTGTGTCCCCTCTCAACACAAAACTGCCTCTGTCCTGCTTCAGAAATACAGACCCTGGTGTTTCCTGCCAGGATGTATTCACTGCAGTAGACAAGATGCTCCCTGTACGTTTTCCTCCTCTTCCCTTAATTTAGAGGGTACTGCACAAGTTGTAGGCACGGGGGAGCAAGATGATTCTCATCGTCCTAGACTGGCCTCGGTAGATATGATTGCTTTGATCAACAGTCTGTCAGAAATTCCCCCAAGGTGACTCCCTCTACGAGCGGACCTCTGACACAGGGACTTTAATCCATCCTAACCTGTGTTCCCTTCATTTCCATGCCATGCTCCTCAGGAAATGGAAGTGGGCAAGTTTTAGGTTTCCCAAACCATCGCATACATCTTCTAAGCTGCACATAGGCCTTCCACAGCTAAGTGGAAACCCTTCTCCTTCTGGGGTCCAAGTCCCATCTGGACCCTCCGGTTGCCCACCAAGTAAGGTGTTAGGGTGCCTCTTGAACCTGTTGAACGCAGGTCTGCATTACTCAGCAGTGAAGGTACACCACTGCGTGTTTTCGGTCTATTTTGAGCCAGTAGACATCATGTCACTGGCTCAGTTACCATTGGTCAAGTTTTACTTCTCTCTACTTACTTCGTTAACTCCAGAGTGAAGGAGAGCATTCCCTTCATTTCTCTGGACGTTAAGACGGTTCTGCGATTCTATATCGACAGAGCGAAGAGATACATATCCGAACAACTATTGTATCTTTCAGCATGCCTCGGCTGGGTCAGCTTCTTGCCCCGAGATGTATTTCGGCTTGGTTAGTTGCATGTCTTCGACACTACTAATCCATGGCACAGGTCAAGTTGGAATGCTGGGTTCACACCACTCTGCCGGAGTGGTTGCAGTTTTACTAGCACGGATTCATAATGTACCCGTTGCAGGCTTCTGCAAGGCAGCATGTTGGAGCTCAGTGCATACCTTTGTAAAAGCACTATGTTCTGGATGTCCATGCCAGACAGTTCACTTTCTTCAGCAGGACAGTCCTTATGGACTTCAGTCCTGAGTGAACTCTGTCTCCTGCTGCCCTACTTGGGGGTTTGATTTTCAGCTCGGTACTCTCACATTAGTGTGAATGAGTAGTGGAGACTTTTAGTCCAGGAAGATATGGAAATTACGTACTTACCATAATTCTTGATCTTCTTGGATGAAGTCTCCATCACACATTCACATGCCCACCCACCATCCCCTGAGCTCACTCGTTCCATTTTGGTCTTCACGTCCTTGTTTTTCAGGCTGTGAAGACGTTGTTGAATTGACCTTTCTTACATGGGTCCTCCGAGCCTTCATATGCCCGGAAGTTAGAGTTAGGTTTTCTTTCATTAGTTTACGCTGCACCTCCTCGGTCGAAAAGGTACTGAGGCGGTTGGAGGGGCCAAGGCCGAGATAGCCTATACGGCGCGAGCTAGTCTTGCAGCACCACGCATGTGCGGTCTTATCCCAGTGCTGGCCCTCCTGAAGATTTATGGCTCCCGTGGGGTCCTAGCGCCTCCAACGTAGTACCATTAGTGTGAATGAGTGGTGGAAACTTTGTCCAAGAAGATCGAGAATTACGGTAAGTACGTAATTTCTATTTCCATCGGATCATATCACCAGTCTAAAGTACCAAGTTGCTTGGGCTGCATAATAATAATAATAAAGAAAATTGGGTAAATTCAACCCCCCCTATGGATTTACACACAGCGAGTTTCAAATAAGCCCGCCTAGGTCTGTTACCCTGCCAGAGAAAAGAAATAAGCATCTGGTGAATACATAAAAACCATGTTAAAGGTAAATAAAATGTAAGCATATAGAATGGGTAAAATAAACAAGGAAGAATGTTCATTTTGATTGTATTAATGCATCCCTATAAGGACAAGGGGAGATGGCGCCATCTATCTAAATCTTGCTGTATATGTTGCAACAAATTGCTAAGATTATCTTTAAGCATTTGGGAAGAAGATGTAGAGACCTGGAGACCCAAATATAGAAGCTGATGAGTGGTCCAAGAAAGCCCTAGGTGTTCAAGATCTTATCTGTGTCAGTCTTCACCATTCATCACTTGTGGGTACTGCGTTGGAGCTAGGACCCCGTGGGAGACTTTTTTTTGTTTTTAAAAACATGGGCGGAGTCTACACAGAGCCGGAGCCGCCCTCAAGGGTTGGCCGTTAGCTGCTGTTGACTCCGCCCCAGCCCCAGTTCTTTCTCTCCCGCCGTCGGGTTTGGTACCTCATGTGTGAGACTGAGTTTTTATGGCCTAGTCCGCTGCACCCCAGTGCTCGAAATTAGTTGCCTCTCGGTTCTGCTCGCCTGCTTGACGCCGCTTAAGTACCGTGGGCCCTTTCCTTATTAAGCAGCATCGAGTACTGTTTATAGTTTATTTTCCGCTCGTCATGTCTCGCCTGGGGGGCCAGAAGACGCCTAAAGTGGGTGGCCCCCATGCCCTCGGTGCCCCTGTGGCCGCCTCTACTCCGTGACGGACCAGCATGACCGCTGCCTTTCCTGCCACGGACTCAACCACAATATGGATAACTGCAACATTTTATTTATTTATTTCAGTTGCAGATTAATATTTTGAGCCATCAAGGCTCTTTTACAAAGGTTCCATGTCAGGTAGATTACAGACAAGAATTACAAAGGTTCCATAACAATAGGACAAGGTTCAATCAATAAAGTGGTGCCAGACACAGACATAGGTTCCATGTCAGGTATAATACAAACAAGAATTACAAAGGTTCCATAACAATAGGACAAGAGACAAAAATTACAGAGGAAGTTTGATGAACATTTCAGGAAGACGGAAAATGGACTGGCTGTATAAGCAGGCTTTCATAACAATAGGACAAGAGACTAAAAAGCAGAGGAAGTTTGTTGAATATTGCAGGATGACAGAATATTTGCTGGCTGTACAAGTAAGTGGGTTGGCTATTACATTGACTATATCGTAGCAAGTACTGGAAGTGCATTTTGACATATGGGTCACTATATTGTTGAGGCCTCAAAAGCATCAGGGAAGCAAGCATAAGAAGGGGTGAGAAGTAGCCTGAGGGGGCTTTGTCACAGGTAGAAAGGGGGGAGGGGTGGAACAGGAGTGGGGGGACAGCCGCCCAGGGCTTTGTCGGAGGGGCAGGGAGCGAGGGAAATGGTGGGGGGTATGGGGAAATAACTCATGGTGGTGATAGCCGTCTGTGTTTAGTAGTTGCAGTCACATTGGTTATTTTGGGCCAGAAAGGTTTGCAGGTCTCTTTTAAGTGGGCCAATTTTTGTGTGCTCCAGAGTGGTAGTAGGGAGTTCATTATACCAGGTGTGGCCACATTTGCTTCTCTACGGACTGCCGTGTTGTTGAGAACCTCGTGTTGAAGGTCGGACATATGCCGCTGACTTTCGGAGGTCGAATACACAGTCGCCGGGCCAAGGCGAGGATTCTTGGCCCTTCCTCCGGGTCCTCTCCCGGTCCTATACGGCCTGTGGAGGAGGGAACCCCCGCCTCTTCTAGCCTTGCCATGGCGGGGTATTTTTCCACGGTACAGGAGGCCCAGGCTGGCCCCTTGGGGTTCAGTCGAGGCACCTGCATCGGGCAGTCGCTCTTCAGTGCGTAAGGCCCTCAGTGTCGTGTTCCGGGCCATTCGGGCCAGGCCGGCACCATCCTCGCTCCGCCTCGCAGCCCGTGACGTGGGTTTTGAGTGCGTATCGCTGTCAGCGCAGTTTTCAGTGCCACATCAATTTGATGCTGCTCGCAGCGCCAGAGTTTCGGCACCAGGGTGGGGTTTTGAAGTTTCTGGCCTGGTTTTGGGCCCGGGCTGTGGCACCGGGCTCAAGCCAGCCTCTGAGCGGCACCGGGATAGGATCGGCGCCCACAGTTGGGGCCAGCCCTGCCTTTGCCGAAGTGTTATGCCGTGTCGTGTTGGGGCTGCACCTGACTTTGGTGCCGCTCGCAGTGCTGGGGTGGGTGTCGGGGTCGAGCGCAGTGCCACGTTTGGTTTGGAAGCTGGTGGGGCCGCACTTTGGGTCGTGCCCGACTCCGATGCGGTTCGTGGCGCCAGGGTGGGTGTCTGCGCCGGGTGTGGGGCTGTGCTTCTTTCTGGCACCGTTGGCGGCACCGAATCTCAGGGTGTCCCACTTCGGGGTCCAGGAACTGAAAGGGCTCGGGGAGTTGTCTGTCACCGGACCTCGGAGGCTGCCTCTTCAGAGGCGGACTCTGCATCTGATCCAAACTGGCTCCCAGGTTCTTCAGCACCTTGGCCCCCACTCAGCCTCCTTCTGGGGGTCAATTGTTGCCGGTGGACCTTAGGGTCAGGGGGTCTAACCAGCCAGTGGTGGTCCCTGTGACTATTGCTGTGCAACCTGGGGTCGCCGACGCTGCTGTTCCTCCAGGTGGGGCACCTCCCTCCTTGGTATGTTTGGACAGCCCAAGTTTGGGGGCAGCCCGGCGCGCACCAGGTGGGGGAGGGTACGGTTCCCTGGGTGGACTCCTCGGAGAAGGGTTGAGAGGTAGAGGTGTGGCATGGCATGCCTGCCCCAGAGCCCAGGTGGGTTCTGGAAGGAGCCGAAGCGCGGGCCCTCGCCTTTCTTTAGAGGAGTCCCCGAGAGGGACTTTTAACTTCTGAGGTCAGGGGCCATATTTCTAGACTCACATGGTCCCGGTTACCTCACGGGGGGGATTTCTTCCTTTGGGCACAGCTCTGACCATTCCGACCTGGTTGAACGGCTGTTAGCTGCGGCAGCTTTCGGGTCCCCCTCCCTTTGAAGGGTTTCCTGTTGGCCCCCCCTACCCTGACAGAGACTGTTCTCCTGTTGCCAGGAGCCTGTCCCCCAAACCTCTGTCTCCATCCCCGGTGGTCCCAGGTATTCCCGGTCCTCGCGGACCTGTCACCTGGGAACAGTTCAGAGGTTCTGCTGCACGTTTTCCCACCTATCTCCCTGCCCTGGACCAGCAGGTGTTCCACCACACTCCCATGCAGCCGGACCCTGAGCCTGGAAGCTTGTCTTCATCCTCTTCTCCCTCTGCGGACGGAGAGGAACCTTTGGTCCACATCTCTCCAGCATCTGATCTATCCTATCAGCGCTTCCTTGCGAGGATGTTAGATGAGCTTCATCTTACTCCTGTCCCAGTCAGCAATCCCGAGCATGTGACACGCGCCTTCTTAGGCGAGTACAGTGCGACCCACCTGGTGGCTCCCGCCTGGCCTATTCCTTTTCAGTAGGCATCACATCGGCTCTGGCTTCGTCCCTTCTCCACTGTTCCAGCCCCAAGGGACTTAGCGGCAGTGGTATTGCACCCCCTCTGGGTCTGCAGGTTCTCTGCCTCATCCCCCTTTGGGCTTGACCTCCCTGGACACCCCCTCGGGGCCTCGTGCCCCTTACCATGACCACCCCCCCGAACTCGGACTCTGCGGATTTTGACTTCTGGGGGAGACGAGTGTTTTACTCGGCACGGATCTCTCTGTCTATCGCAGCACATCAGGCCCACTTTGCATCGTACAACAGGTTCTTGTGGTCTAGGCTAGGTCAGTTCCTAGCCTCAATGCCTGACTCTGAGGAAACCAGGCAAGCCATTGCCCTCTCTGCACAGGGCCTGGAGCTAGCAAGGCACCAAGCAAGGGCATCATATGACGCCAGTGAGGTGGCATCCAGAGTGGTAGGGACAGTGATCTGCATTAGGTGGACGGCATGGCTTTGCCTGTCCTGGTTATCACCTCTGGCCCAGCGTAAGGTGATTTACTCCGCATACCAGAGAACCCATCTCTTCTCCTGAAGGGTGAGACAGAGGCGGTCAGTGCACCCTCCTTCCCCCACTGGGGGATCCCTGTCTCGCCCAGACCAGTCCCAGGCCTCCCCAGGCCTGTAAGCATTCTCCCCTTCTGTGTCTCTCCCACTGGAGGCTAAGGGACCTAGTCCCTTAGGGTACTTCAGGGCCCCCTTCGGGGGGGCTCGGTACTCGCCCACTAGTGATGAATGGTGAAGATTGACACACATAAGATGTGAAAATTATGTGCCTACCGTAATTCTTGATCTTTCTGTGTATCTTCACCATTCATCACTAAATCCCACCCTCCTTCCCCCTGTGGGCTTCAGTCTCTGGACTTCCTCCTCCCTGTCCCCTGTGTGTCTTATCTTTCCTTGCTCTCCTCTCCCTTGCATTAAGGCGGGAAGAGACTGTGGAGACACGCAGTGGTAAAACCCTTGGGGGTGGAGGGGGTTTCCTTTTCTCTTCTCCCCTTCTGAGGAGTTTGGGGGTGAGGGGCCCCCCCCTTTTTTTTACTCAAGTGTTTATTATTTAGAGTCTCATATTTTGAGCTCTTATCCTTTATGCCTTTGGCTGTTTTAAGTTTCATTTTTTGGGAGGGAGGGAGGGGGAGAGCTTGACACACCCCCAGCCTCCACCTTCTATTCTCTGGTCTTCTAGACCTAGGCTGCTTGCAACTCCTGTTTGCCTCCTGCAGCTGAGCTTAACTGTCCAAGGCTGGACTATAGTCTTCTAAATATATCAGAGTGCATTTCGCTCCTGGGGGGTGTGCTACTCTTTTTTTCCCCACCCTCCCTCTTCTTATCTCTCCTCCTCCTCCTTCTCCTTCCAGAGACTGGGGCCTCCTCTCCCCAGTTTCCTTTTTAATTTCTCCTTCTGTCCTCTCAATCATTTATTTCTCCTTTTAGTTTATTATTCCTTTCCTTTTATCTGTCTATTCCTTAGGCTTTCTTGCCTCAACCCACCCTCCCTTCCTTACACTCTCCGGCATGTCAGAACTGGGGCTGGGGCGGAGTCGACAGCAGCTAACGGCCAACCCTCGAGCACCATGTGGAACGTTGGCCTCGAGGACGGCACCGGCTCTGCGTCGACTCCGCCCATGTTTAAAAAAAAAAAAAGTCTTCCGCGGGGTCCTAGCTCCGGCGCAGTACCCACTAGTGATGAATAGTGAAGATACACAGAAAGATCAAGAATTACGGTAGGTACGTAATTTTCATATTCGCTTATTTATATGATAGTTCAAGGGCATTATTGTAGTTTTCCCCCAATTAAGTTTATAAAGAGAGAGGGTGCCAAAGACTTTTATAACTGTGGTGTGGTTCAGTGTAAGAACTGTGTCAGAAGTGAACCACACAAAGGCGCGAGGATCCTTGCTTTCAGGGGGG
Organism: Neoceratodus forsteri; assembly: GCA_016271365.2. NCBI lineage: Eukaryota > Metazoa > Chordata > Ceratodontiformes > Ceratodontidae > Neoceratodus > Neoceratodus forsteri. The sequence goes on along the minus strand of CM057453.1, from coordinate 148,865,830 downwards.
GCCAGTTATATAGTGATGGGAGAATGCCTCAGGGATGCCTTGGCTGGGTGGGAAGAGTTGGGAAGAGTGGAGGAACAGTGGGCTAAAAGCTAATAGGGGCCATATTGAAGACAACAGACCTCTGCATCAAACAGGTAAGCAAAAGGAAAAGGAGACTGCTGTGGTCCTCAGAAGAGTTGGCTGGAAAGGTAAGGACTAAAAATCTAGCATTCAGGAGGAGTAAGGAGATACAGAGGGAGGAGGATAGAGAGCTGCATCAAGAGAAGCAGGAAAGCAGTCAGAAGCACAAAGGCACAAACAGGAGAAGCGAGCACAGGCAGTAAAGAAAGGGGACAAAACATTTTTAGGTATGTTAGCGAAAGGAGAAAGACTGGGGGAGGGATTGTAAGGCTAAGGAGGGAAGGGGGAGTGTGTGGAAGGGGGTGACATCCTGGAGAATTATTTTTCTTCAGTTTTCACAGATGAAGGGGTGAGGGACCACAGATTTGTGTTGGGGGCATCAAAGGAAGGGGCGTGGACACTAGTCTGTTTACAGAGTAGAGAGTTGGTTTTTTTTTGTTTGTTTGTTTTTTAATTCAAGTTTATTAAAGTTTCAAAGTACATCACAGTAAATCAGCTTTAAATTAATACATGTACATATTATAATACATTAAGTAAGAGTAAAGTTATTCAGGTACATCTCTAGGATCTAATTCCCGACTTTCCAGTCCCCTCAGCAGACCTACACCACCACCCCCCCAACGGACGGGGCTCCATCAGGAGGGCTCCTCTATAGGCCTCCTCTCCATTGGGTAGAAGGGAGTCTCATGTTCTCTGAATGTCTTCTGGATTCCACAGTTCTCCCCTCAGTACCTGTCTTCACTGGGCCTCCAGCCAGATAGTCCAGCTTGTCCAACGGCTTACAAATATGGGAGTTTTTAAATTCACCCTGTAGGTCAGCTCCTCCATGTGTTGGATCACTTGTACTATATTCTGCCATTGCTGGAGTGTAGGTGGATCCAGGGCCAGCCACTTTCTTGTTATGGCTTTATGTGCTGCAGCTATCAAGATGCCCCATCTATATAGTTTGTCTGCCCCTTTAAGCTCAGGTGGGGGTAAACCAAACACCAAATGTGGTTCTTCCAGTGGTGTATCTACAGATAACGGCCCTCCCAGAACTTGTTTTAATTGCTGCCAGTAAGAATGTGTTACTGGGCACTGAAAGAAAATATGTGAATGGGCCCTGGACTCCAAGCATCCCCTCCCAACATTCTGAGGTACTGTTTGTCTTCCATTTACTCTGTATCAGTGGGGTATAGAAAAAATGGGTTCTAACCTTCCACTCAAACTCCTGCCATATGGGTGAGTGGGTGACCCTGTTTGCTAGGCCATATATCCTCCACTAGTCTGGTTCTGATAACTGAATATTTATCTCTTGCTTCCACTTTCTTTTGAGGGGTAGGGCACTATCGGCTTTCATATATCTGAAGGCTTTATATAGAGCAGATACATGCCCCCTCCCCAATTCCCCATGTAGAATAGCTCTCATAGTCTCCATTAGTGGCTTTATGTTGGGGGGGTATGTGGTATGTCTAGTATGTGGGATCTAAGCTGCAATCCCACGCTGTCCCATCGTTGGAACTCTAGGTCCATGCGGGCCAGGGGAAAGAAGTCTCCCCATGCAATCAATCAATCAATCACTTTATGTAACCAGGCATGCAAACCACCTGAAGTGCCATAGATCTGATGCCAAGTTGTATTTTCTCCAAGCTCCATGAATTGTGTGTAGTGTGCAGTATATGGAGGTCAGGGTGGCATCTCTTTGTTGAAACTGGAGGAGAGTGTCCATTACCCTTGCCCCCAGTGGGGTCATCTCTGCGTGGTTGGCTTCTATTTCTTTCCAGTGGGCAACATATTCCCTGTCCGACCACAGCAAAGCAAAACATAGCTGTGCTGCAATATAGTAGTCTTGTAGATCCAAGAGGGCCCATCCTCCATGCGTTTTATCTGATTGGCATTATTGTTTGTTTGATTCTGGGCCTACCCTTTGACCATATGTATTTAGTGGTTACCTGTTGCCAGGCCTGAAACTGGGCATTTGAAATCTTCAGTGACGAGCATTGGAATAAGTATACGAATCTAGGCAAAAGGTTCATGGTCACTGACTGTATCCTGGAATACATAGGGAAGTTAAGCATGGGCCATCTATTGATGTCTTGTTTAACTTGATTAATTAAGGGGACAAAGTTAGTGGAGAATAATTTATTTAGATTTTTAGGGATGATTATACCCAAATATTTAATTTTGGAAGCAGTCCATTTCAGTGGGAGATTCTGTTGTAGTAAGGGAGACGAGCTGTAGTGTAGCCCCAGTACCTAAGTTTTGGTTCTGTTTAAGGTATAACCGGAGTGGTACCCACATTTTTCCAGGAGGGTCCAGACCTTAGGAATGGAGTCCTCTGGCCTTGTGAGATACAGTAGCATGTCATCCGTGTAGAGGGAGATCTTGTGTTCCATACCCCCTAAGCTCACTCCTCTTCCTTGCGAGTCCTCTCTGATCAAACTAGCCAGGGGCTCTATATATAGAGCAAAAGAGATAGGTGACAGGGGGCAGCCCTGCCTCCGTGCCCCTACTCAATGAAAATTTGGTGGAAAGGCTTCCATTAACATGGACGGTGGCCTGTGGTGCAGCATAGAGAGCCTTAAGGCTGTCCATAAAACTCTGTGGGAAGCCCAAGTGTTTTAGGACAAGAAAAAAGAAATGCCAGGAGACTTTATCAAAGACTTTCTCTGCGTCAAGTCCCACGATACATGCTGGTGTTTTATCCTGTCTGATGATATCTATTATGTCAATTGTGCATCGGACGCTGTCTGGGGCTTGCCTACCAGGGATAAAGCCTGTCTGGTCTAAATGGATGATGTGTGGGATCAGACTGTTAAGTCTGGCTACAGTTATTGCTGTGAAGATTTTATTGTCCGTGTTAAGGAGCGAGATAGGGCTATAATGACCCACACTCTGAGGGGTCCTTCCCTGGTTTATGTATGACAGAGGCAGTTGTATAGTTCCACGAGGGGGACGACCGCTCACCCTCCACCCAGACCTCATTATAGATATCTAGAAGTATGGGAGTAACCTCCCCCAGTAGGCACTTATAAAATTCCCCACCACACCCATCAGGGCCGGGACACTTCCCTGTCTTAAGATTTTTGATAGTGGACACAATCGCCAAGCTTATCTGTTTTACAAGCTCTTGACCCTGATTATTAGACAGCTTAGGGAGTTTTAGGGTCTGGCGAAAACATTTCTTCTCGTCAGTGGTGGATTCCCGTTGTGGTTGATACAGGGTCTTTTTTTTATTTTTTTATCTGTTTTTAATCACCGTTACCATTGGCCTCTCTCCAGCATAGTCGTATGGTGTGCTGCGCATCTGACCTAAAGCCCAGACAACCTCTTCTCCAGGGGTGGCCAACCCTAAGCTCCGGAGCAGTCGTTGGCAGTCGAAACAGTCAGTTGCAATTGCATTGGATTACAGTCATAAAATAGTGGAGTTGAAATCCACTGCAGTTAACGATTCCGTGACCCATCTAGGTTTGTTTTTGTGGTGCACTGCAGTGTGTTTTCTCTTTTTTTTTCTTTCCTGAGGGGGAGGAGGGGGGCCGCGAATATCTAATGGTCCTCAGCCACCAGCACCAAGCCTTACAGCCAATAAACTGCACCCCTGGCTCCTGGGCATGAAGCATCCACCAATTAGGAGAGACAGAAGGAGGAGTCAGGAGCTTGAGAGTGTCTGTGACTGGCAGCATGAGGTGGCAGGGAGAGCGTGCCTAGGTAAGTGAGGAGATTATCAGGAGAGAAGGCATCTGTGTTGGTGGGTGGACAATGGAGTGAGCAGCGTTTTTCTGTAAGGACAAAGTTTGGCAGTTCAGCCTTTAATTTAAAAATAAGTTAACTGTGTCCACTGTCCTGACGTGTCCAGGGCCTGGAGAGAGACTAGTGTGTGGCTGTGCAGGTCCCAGTAAGTCCTCCAGCAAAGCCAGGCAGCAGTCATGTGAAGGCAGCAAGTCACTGGTCTGGTCGTGGTCAGGATCAGCCCATGACCCTGTCAGCCGGCTATCACTCAGTCTCGGTCAGGTCTTCAGAGTCAGCGAGGAGGAGGAGGAGGAGTGGTAGGTACACTAGTTCCACTGTTCAGAGTACCGGAGTGGGGACGTGGGTCTGGGTTGGGGACCAACTGCATGGATTGGGAGGAAGGAGCACGTAGTGCCATAAAAACATCAGTACCACCACCGAGTAGAGCATCAATGGCAGCCTGAGCCATGGAGCCACCCAACAACGACGACCGAATCACCCCCCGACACCTAACCAAACTGGCAACAGGCTACTACAGTGAGTAAGGTACTGTATGGCATGTGTATGTAAGGCCCGCCAGGGCTGGGCAGTGGGCAGTAGGATGGAGGAGGATGGTCTCTCACAGACTACTTAGTCTGTCTGCATGCCTGGCTGGCTTGTCTGGCTTGTTGAGGGCTTGGGGTCTGTGGGGCCCAGGGGGCCAAATTGAAAAGCCAAGGCAATCGATTATCATCAGTCTACTGCTGGCGGCCCAGCTGGGCTCTCTCTGACTGTGGTGGCATTGTGAGTAAGTCAGACTCCCCACAAGGTCGAGGATCAGGCCAGGTGGACAGTTGGTGAGTTCCCGGACCCATAGGAGGCCGGAGCGCAGAGCATGGTTGGTCGGGTCCAATGGACAAAATGTTTGTTGTTTGCCACTGTAGGAATCGTATACACTAAATATTAAAGCCCTCACAACAAGATGAATAAAATTTTACAAAACACACTCGTGTACATGCTGAAAGCCAAAACAAGTTCAGAAATGGTGTCAGAAAATGTTTTTTTTAATATGAATGAGTTTTTTTTTTTTAGCTTTAAATTTAAACTATGGATACATCTCAGTTCTGGTGTGCCATACAGGAGTTATTTCTAGGGGTCCTCCCTTAAACTGTTTTTAGTCTCACGGATTCTACAACTACTAGTAAATTAACATATATTGATGGTTAGCTCTGTTTGCAAAAGGTTACCTTCTAGCTTCTGTGGGGTGTTTAAAGAGACTTGCCAGCCTCGGCCCCTGCACCTGATATACAGGTGCTGTACCTCATGGGGCTGCTTCTAATGTTCAGCGTGCTAAAAATAATAACTTTAGTAAAAAGTCATAATGCTCATAAAATGAGAAATACCGGGTCCCAAGGACTTCCCAGTTTCTGGTGCCACCCACGCTCCACCCCTGCACTCTGCAAATTTATGACACGATGCTAGGGAGAGAGCAGGGACACCTTCCATTCTACTCTATGGGCGGCACCTATTCGATCTTTTGTTTATATTATAATGGTCATTTTGTCATGAACATGGGCACTGGTCGACTAATGAGGCTCTTGTTAGTTGACCAGTGGCCGAACCCTTGTGGGCAGCACCAGAAACCGGGAAGTCCTTGGAACCCAGTATTTCTTATTTTATGAGCGTTATAATTTTTTACTAAAGTTATTTTTTTTAGCAAGCTTTATTAAACATAAACGGTAACAGAAACGCAATTGGAAAGTGAATCCAAAGCAAACAGTAATGCAAATGGAGATGCAAATGCAATTGCATACAGAAACGCAACTGGTAACACGTACAGTCACGGTACCGGAAATGGAAATGGTAACAGTAAGAGCAAGAATAACATCAAAGAGAACAGAAACGGAATGCAAATGCAAGCGCATATGGAAACGCAAACCATAACGTGCACGGCCACGGTACCACAATTGGAAATGCAAATGGTAACGGTAAGAGCAACGATGACACAAAATGAAAGAGAAAAGAAAATGGAAGGGTGGCCGCAAACACAAATGGTAATGCACACGGTGACAGAAACAGAAATGCAAACAGAAACAGTAGTGGAGACGCAAATGCTAACAGTATTGCAAGCGCAAAAGAAAACGCAAAGGGTAACGCACACGGTGGTGTACACGGGAATGCTAGTGCAAACAGGTACGGAAACGCAAGTGGAATCGCTAAGTGCAACAAGCACATACCCTGGTTTTCCCCTACAGCTGCATAGAGAAACACACTGGCCACAAAGAATGTATGCATAATAATTGCCCTTGGAGCAGAAAATGAGGTGTTGCAATACTAAATTGCTTATATCTCAGGATCCGTACGACGTAGAGAAAAAAATTAAAATTTCATATGACTCATGACTTTCCTGGCTGGGTTCCGGCAGAAAAATCCATTATCTCGCACCGTTTCAGAATAGGTCCCGGAAACTCGCGGCCAGACGGCGTTCTAGTCTATGGGGAAAAACGCCAACTTCAGAGTACCGTAGCTTTGCATCCTGCAATATTTTGTCGCCAAACCACCAAAAGGCACATCTGTGAGATGTTGACTGCATTCCCTCAAATTTCAGCCAAAGGACCAAACCGTTATTTTGCAGCAGGGTGGCAAACAATTCCTGTCATTTTGGCCATGAGTGTTAAAAAGTAGTGTCGTGATTTGCGACACTTTTCAAAAAAGTATGACAGTGTCGCAGGTGCGACACTGCTTTTCCCAAAAATTTGAAAAACATATTTCTGGGGTGTTTAACCGCAAAATAAAGACATGGCTAGCATCCTTGGGGCTCGTCTAGGTAAACACAAAAAAGAATTATGTCCCTAGATGGTCCCAGTTTTAAATGCCAAGCATTTCTGTGATCAGTAACTGAAAACAAAATGGCGGACTTGCGAAACTGCTAGGGTCATTTGCGACACTAAAAAGTGCATTTGCGACACTGTCGAACTTTTTAACTTTTCCCATTGACTATAATGGGAAACTTGTTTTTTGAATAACTTTTGAACCGTTCAATATTTTTTCACAAAATCTTCAAAAGGCACATCGTGGACCCCGGCCACACATTCTCTGAAGTTTTCGGACTAGCTACGCAAACCATGCGACCTGTAGGGCGAGCAAAGAATGTAAAAAACATAAATGCACCAAGAATGTCCTTAATAACTCCGCAGCCGTATATTCAACCAGTACGAAAGTTGGCAGATCCCAAGATCTATAGTTACGCCCCTTGCCTGCCAAATTTCAGGCAGATCCGTTGAACGGTGACAAAATTATTAAGGTGCAAAGTTTCACCATTTAACATTAAATGGGGTACTCAACCCTAACTATGGTAGCACTACCATGCTACCATAATATAAATATAAGCTTTTTCTTGTTTTTCCTTTTTACAAGTTTTGGTATACAGCACAATCTTACAATTTTGAGATGTTACCCAAAGTCAAGTTACAACACTCATTAAGATCTCATTAAGAATAACCCCTTATTTCCCAGACACATCAGCCGTCCATCCCCCTTCCATATGAAACACTAAGGTGTCCCAAATAATCCAGGGTTTTATTTAACTCTAAAAATTGATTAGTGTTTTGCTCATAAAAGTTCTAAAACATTGTGAAAATGCATAGCACTTGCCTCACTGTGTTTAACAAACATAACACTTCTAGAAAACCTATATAAATGCTTTCTGTACAGTTAGTATTGTCCAAAGTAAAAAACTGCTAATCAGTTATTTAAAACCCTGTAATCCACATCCAAAACTGTTATATGTTTCTGATTATCTAATAGTACTTTGCTGTATTTGTTTTATTTTATAAATAGTATGTATTTATTTGTACAGCACCCAGAGCCTCCGGGATTGGGCACCTTGAAAAATAAACCATGCCTTGCCTTGCCAGCCACCCTGACCCCTCGGATCTGAGTTCCCCGAGGAAGGACCGCCATATTCCTTACTCTCTCTCTCTATAGTGCTGGAAAGGCTGCTGACAGGAAGAGGGACTGGAGCAGGCGTCCTGGTGCCCGGCGTAGGACGTGGGTCCGCAACCTCTAGACCCACCTTCACCTACCAATGGAAGGGGGGAGCTTTCTTTTTATGTTCCCAGTAGCGCGGACGTGCAGCATCTCAAAGACCTAATTTCTCCATCCCGTGTCCTGTCCCATTTCTGTTTTTGTTGCTCCTCTAGGGTCCTAATTCTCCTAGTAGGTTCTGTAATTGTTTCTGTCTTTCCGTCTTTTTGTGCACTGCCAGTGCAATCATTTTCCCCTGAACCATTACCTTTATGGTGTCACAAAGAATTTGAGGAGAGATATTTGGGCCTTTAGTCAGCTCTGCTGTTGTTTTTATTACTTTTTTAACTTCAGAAATCACTTCCTTATCTCTGAGCAGGGACACATTTAGTCTCCATTGTGTGTTTTTCTTTAGGAGCTGGAGATCAGCCTCTAGGAAAATTGGCTAGTGGTCAGAGAGTGTGGCAGTGCCTACCCACGTTGAAGGGAATAGTGGCAAGTCCCTCATGTAGGTCAGGAACATGTCTAACCTGGTATAGGTTTTTAAAGCGTGGGGAGAAATATGTGTAATCTCTCGCCAGTGAGTATTTCGCCCTCCATATATCCAGTGTACCTAAATCAATGATTTGTTTTTGAAATAGCTTAGCTGTTTTATTTCTGGGGTTGGGAATTTGTGATATGGAGTCCAGCTCCCTATTTAATGTTAAGTTCCAGTCACCTCCCATTATTAGTTGACCTCTGGATTTCGCTACCACCAGCTTAATGAGGTCTGTATAAAATTCCAGCTGAGGGCCTGGTGGAGCATACACATTGGCCACTGTAACCAGGGTCTCCTGTATTTTTCCTTTGACCATAACATATCTAGCCCCCGGTCTACCGTTACTACTACTTCTCTGAAGGGCACAGAGCTGGAGAGAAGAATAGCTACCCCCCTTTTCCTCCCTCGCTCCAAGGATGCATGGTACAGCACAGGTAATGATCTTGTCCTGAGCTTTAATGACTCTTCAGGAGAAAGTTGTGTCTCCTGAATAAAGCTGATTTCGCATTTTTGGTTAGTAATATATTTGAGGAGTTGTTTTAGATTAGAGAGCTCTGAAAAAAACTTGAAAATCTTAAGGTGGACAAGACAGTGGGGCCAGATGGGATGCATCAAGGTTTTTGAGGGAGCACAAGAGATGTGCCGACTGCACCTCTAACAGTTTTGGTGAGCCATTCACTGGAAACGGGAGTGGTCCCGGAGGACTGGAGGAGGGCAGATGTAGTACCACTTCACAAAAGTGGAAGCAGGGAGGAGGCTGGCAATTACAGGCCAGTCAGCCTGACTTTGGTGGTGGAGAAATTAATGGAATCGCTACTGAAAGGATTGTGGAATATCTTGAATCCAGTAGCTTACAAGATCCGAGGCAGCATGGATTCACTAGGGGGAGAGGTCGTGTCAAACTAATCTTATAGATTTCTTTGACTGGGTAACCAGGGAAATAAATCAGGGTGGAGCGGTGGATGTGGCATACCTAGATTTCAGTAAGGCCTTCAACACTGTTCCACGTAGGAGACTCATAAACAAGCTGGGCAGCCTAGGAGTGGGACTAAAAGTGGTAATCTGGTTAAGAAATTGGATGGAAGATAGGCGACAGGGTAGTGATAAATGGAGTTGACTATCAGGAAGGGAGGGTGACCAGTGGGGTGCCGCAAGGATCAGTACTGGGACCAGCCCTCCCTGTTATCTTTATAAGTGACATTGCAGAGGGACTAGAAGGAAAGGTATGTCTCTTTGCAGATGACCCAAAAATCTGCAATTGAGTGGACACTCCAGGAGGAGCTGGAAAAAAATGAATAGAGAGCTAAGTAAACTTGAGGAGGGGTCTAGAAAGTGGCAACTAAGTTTCAATGCAAAAATAAAATGCAGAATCGTGCACTTGGGATGTAGAAACCCAGGGTCAGCGTACAAAATGGGGAGAGTGGTACTGGCGACCACCAAACAGGAAAGAGATTTGGATGTTATCATACCTGATGACCTAAAGGTGGCCAAGCAATGTGGCAAGGCAGTGAGAAGAGCCAGTGGGATGTTAGAGTGCATAGGGATGGGTATCACCAGCAGATAGAGGGAGTGGTGATACCTCTGTGTCGGTTACTGGTGAGACCCCACCTAGAGTACTGTGTCCAGTTCTGGAGTCCTCATCTCTGAAAGGACATAGACATAGTTGAGGCAGTCCAGAGGGAGGGCAACTAAACCAGTGCGGGATCTGCATCAAAAGTCCTATCAGGAGAGTCTGAAGGACTTCCGTATTTATAGACTGGAGGAAAGGAGTTGGGGGGGGGGTATGATAGAGACTTTCAAATACCTCAAGGGTATAAATAAAGTTCAAGAGGGATGCCATTTTGAGAGAAAAAGATGCACAAGAACAAGGAGTCATGAGATGCAGGTGGGGGGAGTAGAATCAGGGGAAACGTAAGGAAACACTTCTTCACAGAAAGGGTGGTGGATGCCTGGAATGGCCTCCCTGAGGAGGTGGTAGGAGCAAAAACTGTAATGGGATTTAAGAAGGCACGGAATAGGTATAAGGAAACTATGGAAGCAAGAAAAATGTGTGGGGGGAGGTAAAGCCGGAGATCAGATAGAGTGTCCAGTGTGACAGTACAGGTAGGGAACATGGGCAGACTAGGTAGGCCAAGCAGTCCTTATCAACCATTAAATTCTGCGTTTCTATGTTTGTATGTTTCTATCTCATTCATGACATGAGGTAAAGAGCAGGTGGGATTCTTAAAGTGATTTTGTCAGATTATGCTGCTTAGACATTGACTTTACCCCATTGGTAGCTAATGGTAGCGAAAGTCACCCTGTACCATTTTTTGGGGGGCTATTCATTTCTCCTTGTGGACCCAGCCGGCTCTCTTCTCTTTCTCCCTTCTACCATCCCCCCAGCGCCATCACCCGAGCATCAGACCCCCTTCCCTCAGGTCCCCAAGACTTACTCTTCATGGCAGGGTTGTGGGGAGCAACTCAACCCACTCAAACGGATCCTGCACCGGGGAGGTGCCATTTCAGGGAGGCGTGTGTGGGGGGGACGTGTCATACCACTCGGCAGGGTCCAATTCTTCCGCTTTTCTTTGCAGAGGGGGAGCGTGCATTGCCGACAATGGCGCGCATGTCCACACGCTCCATGTCAGTTGGCTGCTCCTCCTCTGTGCCCCAATGTGTTGGATTCGGCATGCCGACACCCAGCCTCCGCTTGGTGTCAGGCAAATACCAGTCCATGGTCCCCACCCTCCCCGGGAGAGGAAGCTGTCCCTGGACACTTGATCCTCTCCCTCCCTCGCGGCGGTCTAAGCTCGCACTGGGCTGGGCCACAGGTAGTCAGCGGCAGGAGGCATGATACTCACAGCCCTCTATGCCACTGGGCCGGACCCAGTACCATTTTTAATATTTAATGCACTGCCTGTATTTAGAAATTAAAGATCGTATTTTGCCCCCGGAAACACTGGCCAGCCCATTCCGTTACTTCATAATGTAATGAATACGACCCCTCGCAAGGGAGAGCGTGGGGGCATGCCCCATTAAAGTGAATGAGACTCGATTTTTGTGTCATATTTAATGCCTTATAATGGCCAGTTTGAGATTTATGAAGGACACCGCTCGACTCACAAAGCCCTTGTTAGAAGAACTGGTGCTGTAAAACCCTGATAGTCAGGATTGCAGAGGAATAGATATATAATTATTCCCAGCTGTGGAAGAGAGAAACCTGTGTTAAGCCCAAGCTGTAGAAGGCACCAGACTAGGCTCAAGTGCTCTGGTAGAGATGGAAAAAAATAGCCTATAGCAGGAGAGAGAGCGAGCTCTGTTGTAATAAAGGCGTGCAGAGTCTGGTGACAAAAGAGCTCCAGTGAAAGCAGAGGCCTGAGATGAAAAGCGTTGTCTCACTGGGCTGAGCATCGCTGGTACTTGCAGCCATGGTTAGGAAAAATTAAAGGCCACTGAATGGGAAGTTCCCACATTTAGGAAATGTGGCGTGAGTGGGAAGTTCCCACACTTTGTAAGCTCACACGTAGATCCCCCAGTCCACAGCTGTGCAGCCGGTAGTGAGCAGTGGTGGTGGTGGTGTAGTAAGGGCTGCCCGCCCCCCTCAAAGTCCCGTACTCACTGTGTGCTCGAAGTGGTAACAACCCTTTGCTTTCCTAAGTAAAGAGTTACCCCTGCAGGGGATCAGTGACCACCTCAGTGTCTCAGCCTGATATGCCAGCTCACGATGAAAGTGGGGAATGTTCCTCCTGGCCTCTTTAACAGTCGCTGTTTGCTAGATCTTGGCATCCTGTGATGTCCGCTTGATGTCAGTGTCCTGCTAGTCATGGGGGAAGGAGAACCAGGCCATGCAACACTGCTCTGTTTGGTGAGCCCATGGCTGGTACGATGTGGATGCCTGGCCACAGTGCAGGGTAGTTACAGTGAAGGAGGGCTCCCTAGCACAGAGTACCAACAATTCCCCACAGGCACTATTGTAAGACTGCAGAGCCAGTAGCAAAAATAAATAAAGAAATGGTGAAAAAAAGTCTGTATCCCTTTCACTCAGTGACTGACCTGTGCCTAAGTTGCCTGTTTTGTGGAGGCAGGAAGAAGACTGGCAAAAACGTCAGAGGGCAGCACCTGTGTACCTTGTGTCACAGCTCTGCTTCCTGTCTCTACAGAAGCCTGCTAGGAAAGATCCAAGTAGTCCTGAGCCCTGCAACCAGCACTAGGAGAGTGAGTTAGTTCAGTTATTTGCTCTGTAGCATGCGATCTTCAACTTATACCAAGCAGTGCAGCAACAGCAAGGTACCAATGTGATCACACCAAATCAGCCTGGGAAAAAGAGCTGCATACCCCTATCTTGCAGGAGCACTGTATCCTGGCTCTGTTTCCCTTTTACAATTACTTCCTCTCCATTGTGGAGGGAGTTTGCAACAGGCCACTTACCGGGGACGGTGTGGGACTTCATCAGCCTCGCATACCCGTATCTTCTGGGCATGTGTGAAACGTCGGCCATTCTGGACTCTACTCTAAACAGAATTACAGGACCTTTTCACACCTGACCTTATTCTTACTTCAAAATTAATTCTCTTTCATATGTTCCTCTGGGTTTCTGTAAAGTCCCGACTCGTAAACTATTACACATATGAATCCCTACAGTAAAAAAAAAGCTATCACCAAGAAGTGGCGCACTGTCAGGATCCCTCTCTTACAGCAATCTCAGGACATAGTTATTGAAGTTTGTAAAATGGAAAAAAAATCTCTCTTACTGTCAGGCAGCAGCTCCCAGCCTTCCAAAGTATATGCAGCAGATGAGTCTTTTAAATCATGCAATGCTGCCCTGATTTCGTCCCTTGAGTGAGGGAGATTAGGGAGGTTAAAATGATTGGGGGGGGGGGCGGCATCCAGGGAGGCCCTGGTTCCGTGACGGCCATAACCCTCACGTAGGCTCGTCCCCACTGGAGCCTGGAGGCTTCTCTGTGCTTGCCGCCTCAC